>CM067369.1:194019629-194029629 GCA_034401795.1 Chaetoderma sp. LZ-2023a
AGGTTGCTAATGAAACATTAAACCCTTTAATGATCAAATCTGGTCAAGAAATTTAAATATTTGTCTATTGAATGCCCATTTACAGGCCAAGAGAATACAGTTTTTGAAGATTTATTACTAGAATGACTTGCTGAATGGACATACAACAAGAGCATAACAGAGGCTGGTTTTTGCCGGAATGACCATTAATGGGTTAAAGCCTCTGCAGTGGTCTGCGGAAATGTCGCTTTGCAGACCAAGAAGACTAATTTGGGAATTTTACAATTAGAGTGACTGACTCGATAACTGAACCCATCATTCTAGTGTTAAAATAGCCTTCTCTTGGCATGCAAATGGACAATCACTAAGTAAAACAAGAGGCACAAACGCTCACTGGACCATTAGCATTTGAACCTTTAGCATTTTAAGACATATTTTAAATTCGGAGGTAACAAGACATAAAATACTACAAGACATAAAATACTACATTAGGAATTCAGTACAATCAATATTTACTGGGAAATTAATGATGACCGTGGACCACACAAAATCCAATATGGCCATCAAACTCCCAAGTTTTGATTGATCCATTCGCTTGAACAAACTTTAATTACCCGTACATATATTTATAGATGAAATTAAATCTAATGAGTTTTAGCCTGATCTGTACAGCAGTTCCTTAGGTCTCATGTTGGAGAACAAGATGGCCATTGGAACAAGTGGTTATTGAGGAGTAGCAATTTATACAACTTCCAGCCATTTTTCCGGAAATTCAAGATGGCCACCAAACAAATCACAATTCTTACTCTGAAACACAACACTCGCCGGTCCTTCCAGCATAGTCTGCTTGAAATCATTCAAGGGGTTAATGAGAAGTAGCATTTTAAATGACCTCCCAAAATCTTCAGAAAATCCAAAATGGCCGCTGGAAAAATTGACCAATCAAAATTCTGTACACATCTGAAATCTACCAGCCTACCATAGTATCCTTCCAGCTAAGTCTAGTTGAAATTGCTCAAACCGTTAATCAGGAGATGCGTTTTAAATGATGTCCAGCCAAAATTCAAGATGGCCACCAAAAAAATTGACCAATCAAGATTCTTGTTTAATATGTTGAAGCTTACTGTCCTACACATGTAGGATCGTTCGACTCAAGTTTTGTTGAAATTGGGCCATTGATTGAGGGAGTACCATTTTTAAATGGTTCAGGATACCTTTCCGAAAATCAAAGATGGCTGCCAAAACATTGACCTATCAAAATTCTGAATATATATTCTAGAGGCTACAACAATAGGATCCTTCCAGCCAAATTTGGTTGAAATTGCCTTAGCTTTTAATGAGAAATTATAACATTTTCTACGAATTACCATTTTACGGAAAATTCAAGATGGCCACCATCAAAATCAAGCCGTCAAAATTCTGTATACAAGCTCTGACGCATATATGTACCAATTTATGGTCTTTCCAGCCGAGTTTGCTTGAACTCGTCCAAGAGTTTAATGACGAGGAGCCTTTAGCTGATTTCACAAAATTTTCAGAAAATCCAAGATGGCCACCGGAAATATTGACCATTCAAAATTCTGTATATAAGTTCCGAAACCAACCAACCTAGTATCCTTCCAGCTAAGTCTGGCTGAAATTGCTCAAGCAGTTAATGAGTAGTGTTTTAAACGATTTCCCGGAAATTTTTCCAAAATGCCAAGATACATGTAGCCGCTGAAAAAATGGACCAATCAAAATTCTGTATACACGTTCTGAAGCATACTACACTAGGGTTCTTCAAACCAAGTTTGATTGAAATCGGCCCAGTGGTTAACGAGTAGGCTTTTAAGTGCTTTCTAGAAATTTCAGAAAATCCAAGATGGCCCAATCAAAATTCTGTATACAGGTTCGGAAACATCCCAGCCTGGTATCCTTCCAACCAAGTCTGGCTGAAATTACCCAGTTAGTTAATGAGTAGCTTTTTAAACAAGTTCCCATCAATTTTCTGAAAATTCAAGATAGGCGGCGAAAAAAAGTGTCTAATCAAAATTCTGTATTTAAACGTTCTGAAGCATACTACTCTACGGTACTTACCACTGAGTTTGATTGAAATCGGCCCAGTGGTTAATGAGGAGTAAGCTTTTAACTGATTTTAAGAAAATCCAAGATTGCTGTCGCAAAAATTGCCCAATAAAAATTTTGTATACATTTTCTGAAGCATACTACTCTAGGATCCTTACCCCTGAGTTTGATTGAAATCGGCCAAGTGGTTAATGAGTTTACCTTTTAACTGATTTCCAGAAATTTTCAGAAAATCTGAGTCGCCAAAAAAATTGACCAATCAAAATTCTGTATACACATTCTGAAACCTACCACCCTAGGATCCCGAAGGCCCCAGGTGAGTTAATAATGGATGAATCCCGTTTTAGCTATGTCTCGCCAATTCCTAGCTAAGCTCCGCCCCCGTCCCACGATTTATCCGTGTTGGGATCGATCGAACCCTGAACCTTAATTTCCAGGCTTGCCAGAAATTATACAGGTAAGCTAATGAATATTTTCAAACCAATTTGATTGGGTGCTGTTACAGCCTATAGTTTTCTGGCTTATGGCAGCAAAATTACTTTCAAAATATTCAACATGTCTATTAACCCTTTTAGTCCCTTTAATGGTCAAATCTGGTCCAGAAAATGTAAATAGCTGCCGATTGAATGTCCATTTACAGGCCAAGAGAATACAATCTTTTGAAAATTCATCACTGGACATTTATGTTGGACGTAGATATGTCATTCATGACCTATTTGATTGTGGCATCAACTTACATATGACATAATTCATTATGACATTATATATTTGAGAGAGAGATTGAATTCCTATAGCTATTACACACAATAGTTTGTGTCATTGAATTACACTGACCTCTTGGTGCAAACTGTAAAACATCTTCATATTTCGATCTCTTATTCCTGTTGTGCTTTTCAAACCTACGTGATTGATCTGTAGTGTGTCGTCTGCCATCCATGTTGCCAAGTGTTGATCGATGCAATGCTTTAATAGTAACCTGAAACACAACATCGTGAGGCGTCACAAACAGGGGTCGAAATAAGGCCCTTTTACATGCACAATGCAGGTATTGTAAAAAATGTCTGGTGCAGGTAAATTTGTAATACTGGGTGCACAGGGTGTATGCCGGAAAGAAATTCTTTATAATATAAAACTTATTCTGTTGAATATTTTTGAAATTAATTTAACTGGAAGACGTTGCTGCCTAAGGTAGCAACGGTTTCTAGTCAAATTAATTTTAAAATATTCAACAGTGGGGTGAGCTTTTCCGGTCATCCTTCGGATAGCCTTCTCCTGTTCAAGAAATCGGTTGGTCATGCTATGGGCAGAAGCCATCTAGTGCAACAGTCCTATGGAAATAATACTAATACTAATAATAACAAGAGGCCCAAGGGGCCTGTGTCGCTCACCTGGAGCACCATCAATTTTTGTCACAATTGTTAATGGGTGGTTTAGTAGTCGTTTAAATGAGTTTGTGGACATTTATACAAGTATAATATGGCCGCCAAACATGCCTTAAAATCCATCAAATAAAAAATCAAATATGGCCGCCAAACAGGCTACATTTTGATTGGCCCACAGCGGCCAAGTTTTTTGACGAAGCAACTTCCCTTGAACAAACTTTAATGGCCCTTAGTCCCTGAACATATCTCCCAAATTTTGGCCTGATCCCTTCAGCGGTTCTGGAGAAGTCGTTTTCGGGAAAACTATGTCATCCAAGATGGCCGCCGAACCATTCCGTCAATCAAGTCGTCTTGAGCAAACTTGGCTTATGTCTTTCCATACATGAGGTTTCATAAGGCTTGAATCGATTCACCAAGCGATTTCAGAGAAATTTTTTTAAAACATTTCCTAAAATTGGCCAAAATCAAAGATGGCCACCACCCAAATTATCCGATCGGCTTCATTTGAACAAACTTGGATTCCTATGCCCTAAGGATGCTTCCTGCTAAATATAATTGAAATGGGCCTAGCAGTTCTCCAGAAGAAGACATTTTAAATTTCCCATTGCTTTAGTATGGGCGTCCTTGGCGGGAAAATAATCCAAGATGGCCGCCAAACACGCTACATTTTGATTGGTCCACGGTGGCCATGTTTTTTTACGGATCAACTTCCCTTGAACAAATTTTAATGGCCCTTAGTCCCTGATCATATCTCCCAAATTTCGGCCTGATCCCTTCAGTGGTTCTGGAGAAGTCGTTTTTGGGAAAACTAGGTCATCCAAGATGGCCACAGAACCATTTGGTCAATCAAGTCTTCTTGAACAAACTTGGCTTACCTCTTTCCCTAGATGATGTGTCTGAGTTTTGAATCAAGTGGTTTTGGAGATTTTTAAAGACGTTTCCTAAAATCGGCCAAAATCCAAAATGGCCACCAGGCAAATTCGCTGATTGGCTCCATTTGAACAAACTTGGATCCCTATGCCTTAAGGATGCTTCCTGCCAAATATAATTGAAATCGGCCCAGTGGTTCTTGAGATGTCGTTTAAAGGAAAAGTTGACAGATGGACGGACAACGGACAGACACACGGTCGCCACGGCATAAGCTTACTTGGCCTTTCAGGCCAGGTGAGCTAATAATAATAATAATATTAAAAAAATTAATAATAAAAAAGATAAATACATAGACAAATAAATAAACAGTATTTCAACAATCAACAACATGGCAGGTTAATCACGTACCGCTGTATGTATGTGTGTGTGCGCGCGGTGAGGGGTGGGGTGGGGCTGTGTTGGTGGTGGTAGTGGCTGTTAATCCCTGTTATGGGAGTGACAAAGGCCTCAGAGTAGATTAACCCTTTAAGCGTTGAATTTCTTCAAGAAAATTAAAAAATTTCAATGAAAATGTCAATTTGCAAACCAAGAAAGATTAGCACTGGAATGACTGCCTCTGTTATTGAGCCAGTCATTCCAGTGGTAAATTTTCAAAAATAGTCTTCTCTTGGTCTGCAAATTGACATTTCTCAACACCACTGTAGAAGCTGTTTTTGCGGATATAAGCGTTAAAGGGTTAAGAAGCAGTGAAATTTCAAATACGAAAATAGCTTTAACCAAGAGTAATGTATTAGGCATATCTAAAATTTTATTTCAATTTTACTTTTAACACTCAAGTTGGACAAAAGTACCTTCGCAGCCATCTAGATAAATTCTGATTGCAGATTTTTAAAATTATTTATCACAGGAATGAGTCGCTAGATTATCAGTTATTCGAGTGGTCAATTTAAATGTCTATTTGGTCTGCAAATGGGCATTTTCTATGAAACAAATGTAACTTTTTCAAACAAATTTGGTTAAATAAATATTGCGTAGAAGTAAATACATATTAATTGTATAGATACCGCTATCAATTGATAACTGGGCAGCGCGAGTTCGCCTTGGATCCGAGACAGTTCACGCTTCATCTTCCAGATGTAGCTAAATGCTGAAACAATAGTTCTCCAGACTGATAGAGCGCGGGTCACACGAGTATCATTCTTGTAAGATTTAGTAACTGCTAAATTAAGGTGGTGTCCGAAACAGGAGATTCGTGGCCACTATAGAACATCCACTAGAGCTTTTATAACGTTAGACCCGTTGTCTGTCGTTACACATGAAAGTTTGTCTGTTTTCAAATGCCAAGCTTCTAGTGTTTCTGATAAAATGCCAAACTTCTAGTGTTTCTGATAAAATGCCAAGCTTCTAGTGTTTCTGATAGAATGCCAAGCTTCTAGTGTTTCTGATAAAATGCCAAGCTTCTAGTGTTTCTGATAAAATGCCAAGCTTCTAGTGTTTCTGATAAAATGCCACGCTTCTAGTGTTTCTGATAGACCATCAGCTATAAGTTGTCACCTGTGTGATCACGCGCAAAGAGAAGGGTTTCTAAACTCTGACTGGTCAACTCTCACGTCTTATTCACAAAGTGCACTGTAACACCCAAGTAGGGGGTCATGCCTGTACTCGACCACATGTTTGTAGTGAGCGCGAAAAATTCTGCCTCTTGGATTTCTTGAGCAACTTTCCCACGTACTTTGTTATACAATTTAGGGATAGCGATCTTCGAAATGTCATTTCTACTCGGAAGTTCGTATTGGCAATCGATTGTTTTCGACATTTGTTTGAAATGCTCCTTTTGAACTGTGTAAATGGGCATTGACTCGCCAGCTATAAATGTTATCACAGTTTTTGTTATCTCCTTCCATCCGGCAGAGGACTGGTCATATGACTGTGACCTTTGAATTGCACAAGTTATTTTTGGCCGTTTGCTAGAGTAGTCTCGTCACAATGGTCATCACGTTTTCGAACACCATCCTTTAGCGTATTAAATACTGAAATGTGATAAATCTTCAAATGATTCATCAAGTTGGTTGTGTTTCCACTTGGCACACACACTACCATTGAACAAGATCGGCATACTGCCTTGCTATCATCCTTTGGAACAGTCCCGGTTTCATCTGGGTGGAAAACAAAATGTGACCACACTGGCGATATAGTTAGGTTTCGCTACCAAGACCACCTCACACAATATTATCACAACTTAACAAGTACACGTTTAATTATAGTAGGCCCACATGTATGTACATTTTTTGTAGATCTATATTAATAAAGTAACTGATACAATTTTGGGGAAAATCAAGGTTTGCTGTATATATAGTCTACTTTCTTTAAATTTTAATATATATTATTGAACCACACAAAAATATTTCCAACACCCCCAACCACGCCCAAACTCTCTTGGGTAGGCTTATGTTTATTTAAGAATTATGCCTAGATCAAATACGGTAGACGACTGTACATTTTGAAACTGACTATAACTGCCAAAGCTCTGACCGTTAGCACATAAATATTCGTAGAATGGGGAACGCCTGATAAGCGTGTGTTATTACAACAACAATGACAAATAGCGACCAAGAGAAGAATCTTTATTCATTTAAAATTAATCATGGGTCAATACAAACAAATCAGTTATTTATTTGGTTTATTTAATCATTCACATTCGTCGGATTGCCGGATGTTTGTTTACAGGATTGGTAACATGAGAAGAGTTTCACAAGTGTAAAAGTGTCTTCACAAAAATTGTGCAACCCTAATCTAAAGCATATTCTGTTGAATATTTTGAAACTGATTTGCCTGGGAGCTGTTGCTGCCTATTGATTAAATTTATAATTTAGCCAACAAGAATTATAAAATTAACCATTTCAGCTCTACACACCATACAATATATATACATATAACAAATTCATTGTAAGTAATATTCTGTTCAATATTTTGAAAATAAATTAATTGGAAGCTGGTGCTACTCAAGGCAACAACTGCTTCCATTTAAATTATTTTCAAAATATTCGACATATCACTTGTACGGTCACTTTGAAATTGAGAAGTAAATACTGAAATGACTAAAAAATATCTGTTGTAGCACTATGCCCTGTAGTTACTATGTGCGAAAATTCTTACCCATGCATTCCTTGGACTCTCCTGAAATTCCCATCAACTTGTTTCCAAAATAATAAGACACTAGTTTAATTCCACAGCCTTCATAGATGTACATATATATTTCTTCCTCTAACCGTTTCAACCCAGACATGCCATATAACAAACATTAATCTTATTGTAAGAAATAATTGGTAGAATGTTTTGAAACTAATTTGACTGAAAGCTTTGCTATCATATTGTGCAACAGATTTCCGTAGAGCATTGACTTTCTATGATAAGATAATCCGCCATCTACCTTTGGGCAATATAACAGTTTCCAATGAAATTAGCTTCCAAATGTCCATCAGCTTTGATGTTTGCTTAAATTCAAATAGGAATTTAAATATTTTGAAAATAAATTATTACTTTCATTTCATGGCAAATTGACTCCGATCAGATGCTCTGCTGAGTACTTTATACATACTGCATTTGTAATTTTACTTTAAAACACTATTGCTTCATATGGTAGCAACAGTTATTTTTGGGTCAGATTAGTTTCAAAATGTTCAACAGCTTTCCGGTACACACTAGTTTAATTCCACAGCCTTTATAAATTTTGTATGCTATACCAAAATGTGTGTGTTGTGTGTTGTAATATTTAAGGCGTTTATATGCTAGTTCCGCCTTAAATATTACAACACACAACACACACCAAAATGGTTGATGGCTTGACTTTTATCAATGGCATTGTCCTTTGATCTTTATCACCACACCTATGTCAATTGACCTTAGCTTGAGTATAATTGCTGAGCAATGATGTCCTAAGCTGGCCTAATCAATAGTATATAAAGAAAAGAACAGGACATGCTGTTAACACCTATTGTGCCAGATTTTAACTTTCTTTACAATTCAACATTTGCTGTTTTTAATCCTTTTAACCCTTTAACACTAAAGCTAGACAAAACAGCTTTTGCAGTGGTTTTGAGAAATGTTCATTTTCAGACAAATATAAGAAATTTTGAAAACAATTTAGTGCTGAAATGACTGGCTCAATGACCAAGCCAGTCAGTTCAGTGGCAAATTTTCTAAAATAATCTGACTGTCTGTCATTTTCGATGAGAAAGCTTAAGTCTTCTTCAACAAATTTAATCTTTAAAAGCTAACAGCTAATCTATAATGATTTAGTAAACAACCTGTTTGTAAGCTACGTTGTAGATTAATGTAAAAGCTGTACAAGATTTTGATTAAAGGTTGTTGTTGCCTGATGTAGCAATAACATTCAGATTATCATTGCTAAAATATCACATACAGATATAGAGTGGATTAACCCTTTAATGGCCAAGATTGGTCAAGAAATGTCTATTTTGTAGGAGACAAGATTCATATTTGAAAATTTGCAACTGGAATGACTGCCCCAATAATGAAGCCAATTATTCCAATGGCAAATTTCTAAAATAAATATCACTAGCACTTGGAAACAAAGTTGTTGCCCATGGCATCAACATCTTCCAGTAAAATTAGCATCAATATATTCAACAGCTTACAGGAATGATTACATTGAAACTGGGATAATGGAGTGTCACGTGTATAACAGTAGCTATGCCGCAAATTATTAAAATTATAATAAATTTTGTAAAAGTTTGAAATGTAACTGATAAGTAACTGAAATTTCAGTTACTTTTGCAATGTAACTGGTTACATTTCAGTTACTGTAACTAAAAAATCCTTCAGTTACAAGTTACTTCAGTTACATGAAAAATTTAACTAAGTTATAGTCAGTTACAGTTACAAGTTACAGTTACCCCAGCCCTGGTTTCTGCACTTTCCATACCGCTATATTTTTTCACTTGACTGGAAAAGTCCCTGTCGAATACCGCCAATGTCTGCAGCACTGTAATAAGTACGGTGATACTTCTATGATGCTTTTTCGCCCTACGAAGAAAGCGGTAAAACTAAACAACAGAAATTCAGTTTTGAAGGCCACATTAGCGAAAAAGTAAACTAATTCTATGTTCACAATAATAAGAACATTCCAGTATTTAAATAAAGAAACATTTATACCCCTGTACAAGGTCTAGTGAGGACACATCTCAAATTCGCGAGCCCAGTGTGGTCACCATACAAAATGAAACATGTGGATATGATAGGAGTACAATGAAGAGCCACCAAACGAATATCTGGTTTCAATGACATTTCATAGCCAGAGAGACTGAAAAACTAAAACTGCCAACATTAGCTTAGAGAAGGAAGAGGGGTGATATGATAGAGCCGTACAAAGTCATCAATGGCATGCATGACGAGAAACTTTACAAGTTTATTAAACTACGGTGTCAGGTAGTAGAGAGACAAAACACAAGGGGAAATAGCAAGAAGCTATATCTACAGCCTAGCACTTCCTCACGAAGGCAAAACTACTTCTCACTGAGAGTAGTGAAAAATTGGAATGACTTACCAGAGGAGGTTGTGAGTGCACCATCTTTAAATGCGTTCAAGAATCTCCTCGACAGATTCTGGAGCACACAAGACATTCTTTATGACAACTACAAGTACAAGGCGCAAATTGGAAGTTGCAACAAAAAACAACATTGGTA
>CM067369.1:194037129-194052629 GCA_034401795.1 Chaetoderma sp. LZ-2023a
GTGGTCGTACTTTGTCCCAGCACATCTCTGAGTCGACTACATGTAGCTTGGATATATTGAGCACACGTACCTTCCCAGACCTTTGATGGCGGACGTGAGCCACGGGTCCATTGATCTTAAAGATCTCATATTCAGGGTCACTGCGAGAGGTCAATTTCATCCTCTCTTCAGCTTTTACGACCACTGAATCGCCAACCTTATACTCACCAGCGTTTGCATGCTTATTTATCTGTTCTCGGTGTATCTCTCGAGACTTAGCTGTTTCTCCACGAGCGCGCAGTAAGGCATTATTGAGACATGTAAGTCTCTCACCAAGAGCATGCAAAGCATCGAGTGGGATTGCAAACGGAAGTCTTGCACGTCGACCATACGTCAGATAGAATGGCGTATATCCGGTCGTGGAGTGACGAGTGTTGCGGTATGTGGTTAAAGCTGCACCTAACTCATCTTCCCATGCACGAGACTCGTTGTTTACACCTTTCTGGATCAACTCCTTAAGAGTGCGATTGAACCTCTCGATACGTCTGTTGGTTTGTGGATGGTACGGACTCGATCGTCTATGATCAATACCATGTTCATGAAATCGCTGTTCCAGAGAATTTGAACAAAATTCTTTACCCTGATCTGTAATCAGAATTTCAGGGACACCATGACGAGCGACATACTCGTTGAAAAACTTGTCTTCAACATTCTGAGATGTCTTTGCTGCGATTGGATATGCCTCTGCCCATGCAGAACAGTGATATGATTGTTACCTCTGGTCGACTCCAAAAGTGGACCAATCAAATCCATACCAATTATCTGACTTGGATAACTGGCCATTGGCATCTCACTATACTTAGGTCGAGTAGTGACAGGTCGGTTGACCTGGCACATCGTACACATCTCAAGCATATGTACCACGTCTTTTCTCAAAGACGTCCACATGAAAGAATCTCTTACCATACCGATAGTCTTCTTCAGACCTTGATGACCAGCTCGTTCATGAGCTTTCCGGAGCACATTCTCATGGAACAGGGTAGGTAAGACTATTCTGGGGTACTCAGCATCCAACCCTGAAGGTGTAATCAAAGAATACAATATGCCATTCTTAACCATGTACTCCTCCGGTGTATTTCTAAATAACTCCGGGTATTCCTTGGTCTGTTCGGCACATAAGTCATCATATGGTATGTCATATACCTCTAAAGGGCCATGAGGTAATGCACCTTCGTCTACCTCGGGTATGACGTAATAGCCTGTGTCCAGCGTGGCGACTTCTACTGGACGACGTAACCTGGACAACATGTCCGCTCGAATATTCTTCGAGCCTTGGATGTACTCTATCTTACATCCATACTCTGCAATCAGCCCTGCC
Organism: Chaetoderma sp. LZ-2023a; assembly: GCA_034401795.1. Classification (NCBI taxonomy): domain Eukaryota; kingdom Metazoa; phylum Mollusca; class Caudofoveata; order Chaetodermatida; family Chaetodermatidae; genus Chaetoderma; species Chaetoderma sp. LZ-2023a. Next base: position 194,038,487 of record CM067369.1, read on the forward strand.
CAGCGCTGCACCTTCGTGTTCTTTACTTCTCCCACAAACAAACTCTTGAGGGGTTTGTGATTAGTATACACGGTAAACTGTGCGCCAAATAGATATGGTCGAAGCTTCTTCAATGCGTATATTACCGCATAAGCTTCCTTCTCTATTACGGGCCAATTTAACTGACTGTCTTTAAGAGTGGAGCTTACATACTGTATCACTCACTCTATACCCTTATCATCAACTTGTACTAGTATCGCACCTATTGCATAACTAGACGCATCTGTATATAACTTATATGGGGCATTCAAGTTCGGATAAGTGAGTACGGTCTCACTACACAGCAAGTTCTTCAATTTCTCAAATGCTTGCTGTTCATGCTTACCCCATTCAAATCGCTTATACTACTTAGTCATCTCAATCAAAGGCTTTGCAATTTCGGCATAGCCTTTAACACAAGAGCGGTTAATAACCGGTAGCTCCGAGAAAACTACGTACTTCACCCACATCGCGGGGTGGTGACATTCTCGATTGACTTTGACCTTTTGAGCCTGTGGAGCTACACCTTGTGCAGAAATGTGATATCCTAACAAGTCAACAGACTTACTGGCGAAGTCACACTTCTTTTTCTTCACTTGCAGGTTATACTCCTGAATCTTGCGTATGACCTTACGCAAGTGATGTGCGTGTTCTGTCGGATTCCGTGAATATACGACTATATCGTCGACGAAAACGTGCACATATTTTCCTACATATTCTCGGAAAATATCATTCATTGCCCTCTGAAATACGGCACCTGAGTTGCAAAACCCAAAAGGCATCCGAATCCATTCGAAGAGACCTTCGCTGCAAACGAACGCTGTCTTCTCTATGTCTTGGCTGGCCATTGGTATCTGCCAATACCCAGACTTCAAGTCCATAGTAGAAAATAGCGTTGCGCCGCGCATCGAATCAAAAATGTCGGATATATTCGGCAGTGGATAACTATCTTTACGGCACACGGAATTCAACTTCCTGTAGTCAATGCAAAACCTGGTGTCACCGTCCTTTTTCGGTACCAGAGTTATGGGTGACGCCCAGGGTGATGACGATGGTCTTATGACGCCCGCTGAAAGCATTTCTTTCACTTGGTTTTTAACCACATACTGCTTAGCAAGCGGTAGACGATAGGCTTTCTGCCTTATAGGAGGAGAATCTCCTGTTGGTATCGTGCATTTAACCTTGGGTACTAGTCCTAATGTATTTGGACGAGCCATATCGAAATTATTGGCAAAGTCACTCAGCACTTTGTCAATAACTGCATATCCGGTCGTTTCTTTGCAACTGGCATATACATACTTTGTTTGTTCCCTAAACGGAATCCTAAAAGGGTATACACGACCAAACCATACTACCTCTTTGGTCCTGTAGTCAATCCTTGCATTTCCCAAGTACAAGGCATCCACTCCAATCAGACATTCATGACGCATACTATTTACCACCATACTGGGAATAGGCCGGGCATCTTTGAATTTGATTTGGGTCTCTCCCAAAATGTCTATGGGTGAACCATTTACAGCTAATAACGTTTTAGCTTTCTTCAATGGCCTAGCATTTAATATGCTATGCCATATGTCCTTCCTAATCAAGGACGTACTAGCACCAGTATCAATTAATGCATCTACATATGTACCTTGATTCTCTCGACCACGCGGTTCGAACTCGAGCCAGATTAGAAATCGCTCGGTCACCAGCGATCTCCTCCGTTCTCGTTTAATGGACTCCGTCGTCCGCTAACCGCTTCCGCATACGAATGGCGACGTCCATCCACTGACAGGACTCCTCCGCCATGGTAAGAAAAACGGCCATACCTGTCAGTGTTTTCTCCGGTTAGAACGAATCCGTCCCGGTCCTCATATTCATCGTGCATTCGTGCTTGGTTCGCGAGATCCTTCCGGGTATTCTGCGAACCTGACCATGGAGAGCTCTCAAGTCCGTACACATTCTCACTTGCGGTGCTGCTCTGAAGATTTTCTATTACGGCGCATAGGTGCTCGATCAGCTTTGTCTGTTGGTTTATTTGTCTTTTCATAGATCCTATGACAGACCACACATCTTTTCCTTCTTCTTCATCAATTATGTTTACATCCATATTCTCCTCATCCCCCCTTGGTGATATATGCATCGCTTGCAACAGATCGTTGCACCCTTCTTCTTCTTCTGTTAACTCCATTGCGTGCTGCACTGCATTGATCGTTTTCCTAACTATTCGACGTCCCATCCATTTATCACTGAGCGCTTTTATGTACGCAGATAATATAATGCGTTTATTATCCACATTTTCAGTTGGGTATGCTCGGGTAGCCATTTCTTTGTACCTCCTGTTAAAGGATACCATTGTTTCATTACGATGCTGCTTTACACTCTTTAGGTCATATTTGACCCTTTCATTTTCATTAGCGGATACAAAGTTACGTGTAACGTACTCACGTAGTTCTTTGAAGGTAACTGTGTCTCTTACTTTGCCGACTATGAATGCATCTACTGCTTTGGAAAGCTGTCCTCGGGAGGCTAGTGTCATTATATACACTGGGATCCCATCGAGGTTACCCTCGGTGGCCTCCCACACCCTTCGTGTCTCATCAAGAAACTGCCTCACCTCCTCTGGTATTAAACTGTCGCAAGGCTTGACTCTCTGCGTAAGCTCTCTCACTTCCTTCCTAAACACACAGTTTCTTTCTCGTCTATTTCTCTCTATCACGATGGCGCTAGCCATCGCAGTTCCCATCGTTCTCATCGCCTCGACCATCTCCGGTCGTAGCTCCGGCCCATGTTGTGGCGGATTTACTGGCTGGTAACGTCGGATCTCCTCTACGTGCTGTTGCCATGACGTACTTATTTGACAGTCCTAAATATGTTATATAGTTCTGAATCACAATTTACTGATAGTACAGTTGTACAATGGCGCGTTTCAGATGCAGTTGTTCCTCACAATTTATTTCCGTGGTAATCTTGATAATAGTACTCTCGCGATACTCCCTATGTTGTGTAACTTTAGTGTTCTGCGATTGTTTTGCTAACTCAACAAATGTTTTTAATCGGTCCACTACGTCTATTAGACCGGTATTTACGGGTCTCTCTGCGGACATTTTAAGGCTATCATAGTTATGATTGTACTCACAGATCTTGTGATGTGATGACGACTCTAGATCCTGGCAGACGAAGCCAATGAAGATTTTGGATCTCCGGGTGGTTTCTTAATTGATGATATTCTCTACTACGTCGATGGTAAGATTATGATGTGGAAAGATTGCTGCGACAACCTCTTACCAAAGAAGCAGTAGAATGATTATCGTCGGCTCGCCTCGTCGCTGGATGGACCGCGACGATATTTATAAGACGATCTGGCCTATCTGACTTGATGAAGATTCCCGGCTTCGGTGGAGTGTTTCTCTCCACTCTAGAGTCCCTACTTAATGAACAAAAACCAAACTCTTGTCTTGCTTTTGCAAGATGATAGTTTTAATGATAAAGCTACTATAACTGTACAACTTTGAATAAAAGACTGATAAATTCTAACTTTAATATTTCTAGTACTGAAACAGTACCCAAACTAACGTAGCATCAGCGATGTCTACGGAACCCTGGTGTTGGATTGATTGATTCTACAAACGGCAAAGTGCCTTATTTATTCTCTTCAGCAACTCTGAAGTTCTATACATATTACGATATATAGTTATATACATATCGTAATATGTATTCTTTGTTCTAATGATTCCTCTAGGTAGGTTATAAGCACAGCTTGACTGGTCTGGATAATCAGTCCGCCAATCAACGTCTGCTTATTCCCTCCTAGAAGCTTCTATCTATTCACTGTTGGTCGTCCTGACCAATCCATGATCACTTACATTTCGATTCTTACTTTGAAACTTGTTCTTTCTAATTCTCTGCCACAGAGTTTGATCGACGCTCATTGATCATGACGTCATTCTTACCAATCAAACTCTGGGCTTCTCTTCTATGAAGCTACTGCTGCACATAGTCAAAGCGGTGTTGGCTGGTTCTGATTTGATGCGATCTGTCAGCTAAACAACAACATTATGGAATGTGTTGTTGTACCATGCCATTGTATGATTGACATATAGTTGATATACAAATTTCGATTGTGTTATTAATTCCTACAGGACGCTACAATGTCCATGTCCTGTCCATTGCCTATCGTGAATAAGCCTGTAGGAGACGATCGTTAATAGGCACATGAGCTGTATGATCTCATTGCCAGCTGGTGTTGTTCTATTCTCGTATGAGAATCCGAATGCCTATCGTCATCAACTATAGTCAGTCTGTCACGTACGATTCCATCGATTCTTATCCATTAATTATTTCCTAAACTACTGATCAAAACGACTGCTGAATAATATAAAAGGGTGTGCTGTTTCCGCATCAACAACTTTTATCTCAACTGTTTCCAGATACACATCAACTCAGAACCGGAGGTCCTATTCTATTCAATTCCATTCTTTAAACTTTGATGCTAAATATTCATCCATCAATCCTTATCAGTTTCGCCGAAACTGAAACTGTACATCATCAGCTGATGTCAACCAGTGCTTATAATACTTAACTAAATAATAATGCATACAGTTATTCGGTCCATTAGCTCACCTGGTATTTTCAAATATGAATTTCATTTAGGACTTACTCGTAAATATAAGATATCCAGCGGGGTCATGACTTCCCACCAGACAATCCCATATCTACAATATGTGTAGTCCTTATACACATACATTTGACAACATTTCATAATTACACGGGTGGGGCGGGGTGGGATGGTGCAAACTTAGGCATAATAAAAATTCATTTGTCATAGTTTAAATTCTTGTGCATTTTGGACATCTCACTTAAACGCTTGACTCGATTTAGCCCGTCTCAAACGCTTAATACCGGCAGTGCACCAAGTTGTAGCCTACGAATTGTATAAATTTACTATTTAATAAACATGCTGTTGAATATTTTGAAACTAATTTGCCCAGGCGCTGTTGCATTCTCAGTCAAATTAAATTAAAAATATTCAACGGATTACCTGTATAGGTTTCTGGAAATTAATAGTCAGGGAATTCAGGGATCGATCGATCCTACCACGGGCGAAGTGTTGGCGTACCTTAGCTGAAGATGGGCTGGACATAGTTAGAACGGGATTCATTCATTGTATCACTGATACCACTATTTAGTCAATTCACCTTTCCAGAGTATCCATCTATCATCTGACGTCATATGGCGATATAATCAGCTAAGCGGCCTGTAGGATGACGTCATAATCATTACGTCATAAATGATTCCATTTGGCCCGTCTTTAACTATTAATAGCCCGACACGTACGAATTGTATGTCTTTAATATTTAATAAACATTATGTCGAATATTTTGAAACTAATTTGACTGGGCGCTGTTGCTGCCATAGGCAGCAACAGGGCCCAGTCAAATTAATTTCAAAATATTCAACAGCTTACCTGTATAGTTTTCTGGAAATTGATAGTCAGGGAGTTCAGCGATCGATCCATCCCAACACGGACGTGGTGTGGGTGGAGCTTAGAGTGAGATGGGCGAGGTATAGCTAAAAGTGGATAGATTTATTTACAGGTAGTGAAGTTATAAAGCACATCACGCCATTAGGGGTAATAAACATATTGGACATACACAGACTTTTATAATTAAAAGTCGTATGTCATAGTTTAGAATCATGCGTATTTTGGGCATCTTTCCTAAAAACTTTAACCGCCTACATGTTAACCTTTTGCAAACATCATTTTATTACATTGTTCTAGCAGATCTTGCTGCGTTAATTTGTTAACCAAATTGGATCCGATTTCTTTTAAATAAAGCTCCGGAACTCGCATAAGCACACGCATCAACACACGCACGCACGCGCTCACGTGGCGATGTTAATGAGCAAACACCATTTCTGCAAAATAACAACATTTTAATGGGATAACTATCTATAGGCTACAGGCACATTTCAAAATATAATTTACTATGGGAAACATGTACCGTATTGTACTGTTTCAGTAATGGAATACATGGCGAAACCTAGTTCCCATGACCCCAAATCGCACACCTGTCAGATCCGATTGTGTGTCGTTCACGTAATTTGATCCACTGGACCCATGGTGGATAGGTTATGACAAGGCATGTGAGGCCACAATGCTGCCTGAATCGGAGAGATGTGAATTGAATTCGGGTACAAGGCCGACTTTATTTTGAGAACGGCTTACGTTAACCCTTATATGCTTAACCCTAACCCTTAAACTACAATGGTCTTGATGAATCCGAATTTGAAAGTCAATAACTGAGCCAGTCATTCCAGTGGTAACTTTTCAAATTTTTTTATTGTTTTAGCCTGGAAATCGACATTCAACAAGCAAATATTATATATATAGCCATTAAAGGTTTAATTTCACGGGAACAGATCATGCTTACAATACATAGGCCTATACATGAAAATCTACATGCATGCTGGGTGAATAACTCACACGTGAATTTTGCAAGGTTTAATTGGATTAGGCGCCTATATGTGAACAGCGAACACGTAATATTGTTTATTTGGGTTGTAACCGTAAGAACCCTAATATCACAGGCCTCTGGACCCGTATTTCTAAAATCCCTAGTTTAAGTATAATCAATGTCTATATACTATACTTTACCAAGTAACACACCTATGTCGGGATTCATAAAAGGATCTAAGTAGGCCTATTATATTTCCCAAAGCATGCCGAATACATCTCGGTCTCATGCCTATATATTTGTGCGAATCGTTGCTAGAGTATTCTGGCCAAATTTGGAATCACGCGCGCGGCCCTATCCATTCATGGGTAAAAATTCAATGTTTCGTTTGAATGTTTAAGCTTTTCTGCGGTTTTACTCAAAGTGCAAACAAATTTTTTATAGCGTTTGCCAATAAGAAGGAAATACTACAATTATTGTTATCCTGCTTTCTGTACTAACCCATATGCGTCCTCCAAGTTCAGTCTGAGGCCGTATTTCAATAAGATCTTCATCGAAATCTGGCAGTGCCATGTTAATGGCAACACCGTGGAGTATTGCACATATTATGGAGTCGTGCACATTGCACATACTGCTATACTCTCACATGCCTTTCGTGGAGCATAAGGTATCTTAGTTGGCCAAGGAGGCAATGGAATCGTCTCTTCCATTGTCTGATGCATCTCTCAATTCAATATTTCCTCCTCTTGTGGGATCTATTATAGCGATACTGTTGTTGTCATTAAAAATGGCATCATCAGCCATGACCTAAGTAGATAACTGTCATCTCCACCTTCATTCCTTTCTGGAAAAGTCAACTTTCTCTTAGTATTACGCGAGCCGTGCGTATTTCCAGCCTATTTTTATTCAACATTTCTGATATGGTACATAGCGTCCGTTATTATCTGAGTGTTAATGGAATAATAGCTTGTGAGATTTACATATCTCCACTAATGTTGTGCTGGACATAATATCCATATGTGAGTTCCATCTATTCTATGACTCCCAAGACACTGGGAAAATTGGCGACTTCATTAAACTCTTCATCAATGTTTGGACTGCTTTGAGGTCTTGTAAATTTTACAACTTGATGCAACAGTGGAAGCCGTGCGTGTGTAACTTTGGGAAATCATATAGTTCATACAATAGACTGTGGTATATGGATTGTATCGCCCGTGGCATATAAACGCAAAGCTGCAAGAACTTTTAGGCCACATGGAGACCAGAGTTTCTCGATGTTTGCGGTTCTAGCACATTTCCGACAGAGTCAATCAGCTCTAATGTCATCTGCCGATTTAGTCGGTATATCTGGTAGAATTGCAGGTTGCTGTATGGCTCCAGTGGATGAACGCTGTCATGAATTACTCCCTTACGATGAACCACATGCCTTCTTGCAACCTCTTCTTTCACCGCCAACATGAACACATCTTTTTTGGACAAAATGAACAGATTTTTGGATGGAATAACTAACCTACTTAACGTTAAGATAGTCTTCGCGGTGTCTTAAATTTAAGGGTATATCTAGTCATCACACACCATGTAGGTAGTATATTTAATATCGCTTAGTTGTTTCTGATGGTTAGCTTAATAGGTAGATAAAGTATCTTACTTTGACTTAAGTCGCTTGTGAATACGGGCACTGTACTGGACTAATACCGTTATCAAGGAAACATGCGTTATCAAGAAATATGGCAAAAGAGAGCTATGCCATACTGCCCATGCACAGATATGTCTTCAGATATCTTCACCTAATGCCCAATTAATTTGCCAGATGTTCCGTTAGCAACATACGTGGTGTCCAGTGCCGACTTAAGGTGGTGCGAGGCCCTCGGCTGGAGCCCATGAGGGTTCGATTTTTAAAATCTAGACGCCCTGAGATGCAGTCTGAGGCCTATTTGGCACAATTTTATTAGATATTAATTGGTTAAGATTTTACAAGAGAATTATAATTTTTAAAGGCCAAGAGAAGACAAGTGTTGTAAATTAGCAGGAAATGAGGACGACATAAACATACAATGGACCTTTCCATTTTTAGTTATGCCCCGCCCTCTCTAGCTAAGCGCCACACATAGCTCGCTCGTCTTGGGATCGATCGATTTCTGAACTTCATGACTATCAATTTCCAGAAAACTATACAGGTAAGCTGTTGAATATTTTGAAACTAATTTGACTGTGTGCTTTTGCTGCCCATGGCAGAAATCCCTATGGCAGCAACAACGCCCAGTCAAATTAGTTTCAAAATATTCAACAGCATGTTTATTAAATAGTAAAGACATACAATTCGTAGAACGTATCGGACTATTAAGAGTTAAAGACGGACCATATATATTAATTTATGACGTAGTGATTATGACGTCATCATACACGCCGCTTAGCTGATTATGACATCATATGACGTCTGATTGAAAGATGAATACTCTGAAAAGGGGAATTATGATGTAATAAACTAAAAAATACATACTTCCGAGTGCATTAATATGCGTATGATGCCAGACTTAACACACCTTATAGATAGTTACCTTGAAAAATGGACCCTGGGAATTCAGGGTTCAATGCGATATTTAAGCGGCCCAACCGCGCGTACCTCGTTGGGCGGAGCCTGGCAAAAATGGGCGGGCCAAAGCTAAAAGTAGATCCTTATCAACAATTTAGCTGTTGACTTGCATACACTAGAGGGATCCGTTTCTAACAATGCCCCGCCCATATCTAGCTAAGCTCCGACTAGTATTTGCGCGTGTTGGAATTGATTTGAAACATTGAAGCCTGAATTTGCAGAATCTAAATTTCAAGGTAGCTATACAGGTGAGCTGTTCAACAGAATATTTATTAATTTGTAAATTCATCAAAGACGTACAATTGGTACACTTGCGTGACGGACCATTCGATGTTCGTAAATGAGCTATTCAATCATTTATACCGTGACCGTGAGCTAGCACGCTACGTATTTGGTCAGATACTTGGGTGACAGATCGGATCCCTCCATTATCATGGATATGTGATTAGTAACGCACATATGTAGGCCAACATCTGTGATCATAACGCTTACATATGACGCTGAACCTATGCACTCTACAAGATTACATGCATTCAGGGTTCAATGTGATAATTGCATTCTATGGTATTTTTCAGCAGGGGCAAACCATGGAAAATGTCACCAATTTAATGTACGGGCAAACTAGAAAATTTCCCCAATTTGAGTAAACGTACTCCAATTTGGGTATAGTTTCAGGAAATGAGTTTCTTTAGAAAACCGTTTGAAAATCTGATGTCATGGGAGACTATTTCTTGCACTTAAAGTGATAGAATTTGGGCTAAATAATCTGTGCTAATATGTATTTTCCCAAAATGTTTCCAGGTGTGGTAGTGTGCCACTGTTGCCCCCCCCCACCCCCCACTAGCTACGCAACTGCATGTCATGATGCACTAATTAGATAATCCTCACCTTCACACACCCAAAATTTAGATTATAATTAAAGTGGTAAAATTGAATAATTTAGCGGGCAACTTAGGGTCCATATTTACCTCTCGAAATGCGGGTGAGGCAATCTGAAAGCACCTATATTTTAAAAAATTCCCCCGGTAGGATCCCCGACTCACCCCGTCTGCTTTGGCTACAACTGGTCCAGGTGTTTGAGGTGCCATTTTTCATGCACCCATGCCCTAATAAATTCCTGGATCCGCCCCTGCATCATAGCCAACAAACGCTTCCACTACACCAACGCCACGTTGGTGTGGTCGAATCATTTGTGGGCTATGATGCTTAGCGCCTTCGTCGGTTGTGGGTTGGATGCCATGTCAACGCAATCATATTGGTACCTCACATACGAAATTTGGCAGAATCCCATCCAATGGTTTCGGAGGAGTACCGTAGTGTTACAATACATGTCCTGACATTTCACCCACCCCACCATCATGGGGCGGAGCTAAATGTAGATGTCCGCATACACTCCGTAATCACATGGGTAACTAACATATCAAATTCGGTTGAATTCCATCTAACGGTTTTGGAGGAGTTGCTTTGTAATCTATTTCCTGATGTCTTGACCCGCCTGCGTCACCACCACTCCGGGGGGGTGGGGGGTGTGTGGGTGTGGGGGTGGGGGGGGGGGGGAGACTCCCGAGGTGGGGGTGGGGGTTGAGGGGGGGGGATGTAAATGTGCTCTCAATTTCCACAAGTTAAAATTTTACGTTTTGACGCTGCCCCCACCACTTGGTTCAAATTTGTTTGAATTCGGGCCAACGGTTTTAGAGGAGTTGCGTTACAATTAATCTGACCTTTTTACCCCTTCCCCACTTCCACCCCACTCACTGGGGACGCAGCTCTAGCACACCGCTCTCATATGGGTCACACAATACCAAATTTGGTTGAATGCCATGCCATGGTTTCGGAGTTTCGTTAGAATCAAATTTTCTGCACAGACATGCAGACGGACGGACACCTAGATGGACTGACGGGTGTACGGGCAGACAGAAGGACGGAAGGGTGTGCGGGCTTGAGGGCGTGCAGGCGTGCGGGGCGGCATAATCGTCACGTTTCTTCGAAAAATGTGGGGATGATAAAATAGCCTCCCACCCCACCTCCCCACCCCCATAATTAAATATAGATGGTAAAAATCAAAATAATTCGTTATTGATTGTCAAATTACAAGCATGGGCTACACAGATTTGTAACATTTACTACTGGAATGACTGGCTTAATTGGTGACTTCTCTCAGTTTGTAAATGTAAATGTATAGCGACGGTGACGGCAAATTCTGGAGACAGAAAAATTATTATATACATTTTATCTGAGGTCTAACTTATATTTTTTTCGTGTAGTCCATCAAACACGTCCCATCCTCATTACATAATTACATAATCAGCTGTTATTACGAAGGAAATTACAGCTATACACGCTTAGAGGTTTATCAGCACTATAGGATAGCATAATTTGTAGGCCATCATACCCCCCCCCCCCCCACCACCGCCGGCCACACCTACAACACGACAATTAAAGTACACAATTTTTCATTGAATTTATCATTTTATCAGCAACTAGTTACGGATCACACAGTAATTTCATGCGCTGGTGACACGCGTCGTAAGGAATATATTACAACTACCATCTTGCTAACCAGCGGTGACGTAATGGTCTTGATTGAAACCTGATTTTATTACTGTTTACACTATAACCCGCAAATTTGATCAAGAAAAGTTCAAATATCTTATAGAAAATGTTCAGTTTTGGATTAAGAGACTACTTTTGAAAATGCACCACTATAATGACTGGTTTGTTTGTCGAGTCAGTTATTCTAGTAATAATCGAGCCAGTCATTCCAGTGGTAAATTCTCAAAAATGGTCTTCTCTTAACCTGCAAATGGACATTCAATAAGTAAATATTTTAATTTTTGAACACATTTAGTCATTAAAGGGCTGAAGGATATGTGAAGCGAGGAACCGCAATAGTGAAGTGTTAAAGCGAAAGAAATGTCATGTAATATGGCAAGAAAATGATTTGACGTGAAAATGAGAGATAATAGCGTGTGCCAAATTTGCTGCCATTTCATATCAATGAAAATCTGTCTTTTATTTGCTATTCACATGTCGGTCGGTTGGTTGGTCGGTTGGTCGATCGGCTTGTCAGTCGACAATAATAATACTCAAATCGTCAGTAACGTGTTTTACATTTCTGAAAAAGCCGCCGACCAAAAATATAGTGCATACACGATTGTTATATTACGATGTGAAAATCTAAACAAGTTATGCGCATTTTTTTTAAAAGGTGAATATCTACAAACATTGAATCGCCAACAAGATATTGTCAGAGAATAACGGCGAGAAAATGGGCAACAGAGGCCGTCAAGTGAGAAAGCATGATCGTGGTCAAGCGGGATCACACCAACTTGCTGAGAACGATAGGGATGAAACTACAAATTGTCAAACAAAATGTCCATGCTTTGGCGACATCCGCTTCTACACAGCAGTATTTACCTTGCTGACCATTACCAGCGGAATGTACTGGGGATGTATCTCAGGGGTACTGGCATTCATAGAGAGACGCTATCAGATGTCCAGTTCGATGTCCGGCTTTATGCTGACCAGTCCAGAAATTGGCAGGTATGAGTTTGTTTCGCTTCGTGTTATATTAAGGCTATTGTTTTAAAGTAAGTATTCTCTACAACAGTTTGCCGAATTGTAGGGAAGTTTTTATTTCTATTTGCGCTTTTGTAATTTTTCAAACTAAGATTTACGGCGCCGCTGTATAAAAATACCGAACACCATCAAAGTGGTCACCACCGCCAAGTGATAATACAGCGTATTGTCGATATCGTAGTCGTAAAACCAGGTTATATAGCTATTTTTGTAATGAGTTAAGTTGTAAGCATTACCTGGACAAGATAAAATAAATAAATAAATATAGAGAAAGTTTTAGAGAAAATCCGGACAGGAAGCGATAGATTACACGTTGAGACAGGCAGGTGGCACAGACCAAAGTCAAACGCCTCGATCTGAGAGAATTTGCCTATTTTGTAACAAACGAGATAGAAGGCGAGTATGGGAGACCGAGGCCAGTTGTTACGATTTTCTCAAATTTGCTTCTATACTGATAATTGTCGGAGATAACATTACGATGTTCTCTAGCCCTATAGATAATGTACTAGTCCACTATATGTCTTAACAGAAACACCGGCTTTGCGTTCAATAGGTAAATCGTTTCAAAACGGTTGCCAAATCTGCTACTTATGACAATCTGCTGTTTTTGAATTAATTACGTAAGATAATATACAAACTGAAAAAAAAAATTTGATTTTGTATTCGCAGAGCGCTCTGGAAAGCTTTCCCTAAAGAACGCAAGGCAGTTCTCAGCTTTCTGCATTTTTTGGTTTTTGAAATAGACATTGGTTGCTTTTTTTAGCCCTATCATGCAGAATCCGGCCCAAGCCGGCCTTTGTAGTGGTCTTGAGGAATGCCCATTTGCAGGCCAAGAGAAGACCATTTTTCAAAATTTACTACACCAATGACTGGCTCGGTAACCGGGCCAGCCATTCCAGTGTTAAATTTTCAAAAATACACTTCTCTTGGCGCCTGCACATGGACATTCAATAAGGAAATATTTTAATTTTTCGAAGAAATTTAGTCATTAAATCGTTAAAGTGCTTTTATTAATGAACGGGTCAGCACTTACAGTATAATAACTGGGGACTCTCTGAATGCTTTGTGTGTAATGAATTACTCTCCCAGCTGCCATTTTCATAATGTCACCGTGTTCTGTTTCTACCCGATTCGCATTCTTGCTATTTCTACGTACCATAGTTGGTTTGCTAAACCCCAAGAAATTGACAGATTGTCTGTAAAATACTAACTAACGCATACGTGGCAACTCGCTACGGAATGCATTATTGCAGGATAACATCACGTTTGACAATATGTACGTCACTCACCCTCGCGGGTATCAAACATCCATACATACAAACTAAGCAAATATAGGTTGCGTTTAAATAATATAATACATTCTGTTATGTATAGATTTGTAAATGACCCAGTACAAATATTGCGCATACGAAAAAAGTTACATAAAGTGTCTATATTTAACATTTCTTCCTACCTTTAAAACACTGTAGGTCTATTCATTTTTCGCGCCACTTATTTGGAGAGGACATAATGC
>CM067369.1:194053129-194430629 GCA_034401795.1 Chaetoderma sp. LZ-2023a
GAGGTGGTATGTTTCTGGCATATGCAGCTCTACAGGTGGCCATCAACCTACTCATATTAAGGTAGGCCTAATGGTTTCGATTGGGGCACACCCAGTTAATCCCATGTAAAAAGGATTTTTGAAAATTTATTACACTAAGTATTTTTAGACTCTTTGCTTAAGAAAAGTCCTGATGCCAGTTTTTAGAACACCGTTAAACATACATTTTCATGAAAATGTGATGGTGCCATATGTAGGCCTGCGAATATTTGACGCGGGTAAAATATGTTAATTACATGGATTAGGCGAAAATATGTCATGTATCACCTTAAGAGGGAGGGCGGGTGAGGGCGGACAGACGGCGTGGGAGGGAGCGGGATGGATGGCTTGGGAGTGAGAGGGAAGGAGAGAGGGGGATGGCGGGCGGGGTGGAGGAGGGAGATGGATGGGGTGCGGGTAGAGGGATGCAGGGTGAGATGGATGGAGGTAGGGAGAGAGGGAGGTAGCGAGTGAGGGAGGGAGAGAGAGGCAGGGAGGGGCGGGGGCGGGATGGAGGAAGGGGAAAGATTTCTTCAGGCAATATAATTATTTAGATTCTGAATCGAACTATTTTGTGAGAGGGAAAAATACATGATACGTTTCCACTCCGGCTCTGTATTGGTTAGTTGATTGGTCTCTTCTGGCAGCATTAAGTACCTCTGTATTACTGGTTGACTACACATTCGATTTTACATACCGTAACGGCATGGTTTTACTGGTCGTAGGTCCCCATTGCGATTTAGATAAATATGTAAAACGAAATGCAGGCGGCCAAAGGGTTAAACCGTCCTCGTGCTATTTAACTTGTGATTACAGTGCGTCTAAAGACACCGTGTGGAAAATATCTCCGGCAGATCTAACCATACCAAAGCTGAACACGGCAAAAAGCCTGACCGATGACTAGGGTTCCACAACGTCGGGCAAAATACGAAAATCCGTAAAGTTACACCCCCACCCCTCCCACCCCCCCCCCCTCCCCCATCCCCGAAAAATCCGAAAACCTTATACAATGTGACAAAACAGGTGTACGAAGGCCTGCACTCTCGGATTCTTCTTGTTACACATTTTATTTTATTTGAAACGGTAGGAATCTAATGAAAGGATATTCTTGAAAATGTAATATCGCCGGTCTGTGCATGCGTGCTTCAATTTCATTAAAAGAATTCCACTACTTTTTCCGCAACCGTTGTTTGAATCTCAGAACACTGAAGGTTGGGGACCATTTTGAAAACAATTTCATTGACGCGCTAACCACATAATTAACAGATCTGGCTACCGATCGGGCATTGTATAATTAAAGCAAATTATCTAGGCCTGTTCGAAATTGTATTGAAACTATCATGTTCATGTTCACGTTTTATTCACACAGGCTTTACAAAAAGCATATGAGGGAAAATATTTTACAATTAATATATTGGCGGTGGCTATTTATGACATATTTCATATTGTTAGCATTGTAACAGTATGATGTAACAAAGCATCAATATTTCCTCATAAATTCTATGTGCAGTTTGTTATCAATTTTCAATTTTCTTTATTTCGATAAACTTTTTTTGAAGTATACGAATACAACAATGAACAGTAAGTTTACAAATTAAATTATAATCATTATAATTATTATTATTATTATTATTATTATTATTATTATTATTATTATTATTATTAATGCAACATGTTCAGACTCCCTCACTGTTCACCCACGTACACCTATGCACACGCACGCACGCACGCACGCACGCACGCACGCACGCACGCACGCACGAACGCACGCACGCACGCACGCGCGCACACACCGCTTATCCAATGCGCTATTAGTGCAACTGGGCCCTCGACAACCAACGCTCGTGGGAAAGTTGATCCTGTACATCCGTCTGGACTCACATCCCAATGAGTGATTTCACTCATCCGGAAGTGAATCCATACTGATATATTGAATCGCCTAATTTTTCCGGAAAGCGCCTACCTGGAGAGTTGATTTATCAATATTATTATCATTTAAAACATTTGAAAATTATTTCTATAAATTTACACAATGCTATCGTTTTCTTCCTGTTTTGATCATTCATCAGTTGTTTCATTTTAAATGTATTTGGGTGCAGGCGAAAATACCTTTTATGAGTTGTTTACGCTCTCCAGTTATGGCAGGACACTCGAACAAGTAATGGAATTCATCCCCCATTACATTATCATTACAGAGAGTACATATCATATGCGTTCATGCCTGGGTCTTACTTGATCATATTTGCCAACCTCAACTGGTAATTTATGATTGGAAGTTATAAACTTGCAAAGTACTTTTGAAAAAATTAGTGGGAGTGAAATCAAATAATTTTCGAATTTGAATTCATCTTTAAATATTCTATAAGTTATACACACTTTACTATTGAAAAGTTCTCCCCTCCACTTTTGTACAAACTGATCAGCTAGTTGTTGCTTTATGACGAGTTTCAGTTCATCCGGGTCGCCTGGGTTTTGCTCAACCCAAACGTTAGAAAGACCCGTAGTGTCTAATAAATTTCGAATATGGGATATCCATGGCCATTGAAAATCGTCGTTTGAATACATTAGGCTCATTAAGTTGTAAAGTCTATGTGCGATTTTCGATTCCTTTCCATTAATTATCCTTGCCCAGTAGGTGACTATCCTCACATTAATTTTGATACTGACTTGGCCTAGCTCTCCGTATACCATTGAAGTCTGTGTGGAACTCTTTAGTCTAAGAATAATCTTACAGAAACGTAAGTGCAACCTTTCTACCATGCTGATGTTTGCACATCCCCAGACTTCACAACCATACACTATTATAGGAATAATTAAGGACTCGAAGAGTTCCAGTTGGACATCGACAGGTAGATGGAGAGCTCGTGCCTTTTTAATTAGGGCGAACATTGCCCTATTTGCCTTATCGTACAAGTACTTTATCGCCATTGTAAATCGTCCGTTATATGCAAATCTTATCCCTAAGTAAACGTAATTCTGTACAATTTCCACGTCTTTGTTACCAAGTGTAAATTTTTGTAATCAACAAATGTACAGTGTAAACGTTTCTTCCTCCACAGATATATATCAATTAGTGCTTTCAATGCAAATACATGGTCAATTGTGGAGTAGCCAGCCCGGAAGCCTGCTTGCTCTTCGCCTAACAGTCCTGACATTTCTACAAAATGTGTCAGTCTGTTATTAATGACTGTTGTAAACAGTTTACAGATACAACTCAAGAGCGTAATACCTCGGTAGTTTTCGAGGTCCAATAGCGACCCTTTGTTTTTGTACAGTGGTAATATAATACCTTTCGTCAATTCGGTTGGTATATGACCAGAACAAAACATTAAATTAAACAGTTTTGTGTATATTTGAAGCAAACAAGTACCTTCGGTTGAAGCTTTGAGAAATTCATTTATTATTCAGTCTGTACCGCTGGCTTTGTTGTTTTTCAGTTGCGCACCAGCAGTAGATATTTCTTTTTCGCTAAATGATTTATTTAAATAATCATTTATCTCTAACGAGGCCAAAAGTGGGAAGTCTAGTTGAGTATCATCTTCGGATGCTTGATTTAGCATTCTGAAATGTTCTACCAAAGACTGCATCGGGATTTGCGGCTGCTTTTGTTGCGTTTGTGAGAGCGGTTTATTTATTATGTCCCAATATGCTTCGGGATCGTGATCTTTGGTGCTGCGAAGTTTATTTACAAAAGACGTAAAATATAATTTATACTGCTTATTAATTTCTTTTTTGTAGTTTTTGCTATTTGTTTTTGTTCTTTATTTGTTTCAGATTTCTCCCGTAGTTATACCGGTTTTGCTTTGTAAAATTCCTTTCTTTTTATTTTACAATCTTGATTAAACCATGGCTTATCATTCTTTGCTGGACATTTTCTCTTCTTCCTTCTACGGCCACAACACTCTGCCGCCTCGCCATCTGTATTCAGCATTAAAGTAACTTCTTCTACAATGATATTAATGTTTCCAATTGTTATTTCTGGCGAGTCAGCAAGTGCGTTTAGACGTTGGAGGATAGATTCGGCATGTGCTGGTTCTATACGGGATAAATATTCTGATCTGTTGGTCTCTTTCCATCTCATTTTCGGCTCACTTACATTTCCTTCTGTCTTGTTTTGTGAGCAATATGTACAAGATTGTGCTTATCCGACAGCATTTCGTTAAAGTCTTGGATTTCAGAGGAATCTATTAAAGAGAAAATACCCGGTGAAGCAATACACTAGTCTACAACACTAACCCCATTACAAGTTGTTTTCCCACTTCTCTGCCAGCTCCTACCCTCCCATTAACAATGCATATACTTTGGTTAGCATTGTGTAAGTTTAATTAAAATGGACATATACGCGGACAATTTACATATAGCAGGCATAATTGTATGCGGTTCAAAATCACGAGTTATATCTCTTTTATTAAGTAGTTTTTGCACGTGCCTGTCCAGAGGCGACCATGCTCGACCGTACGCGGCAATATGCTATGTTTCATCGTCGTCGTCGTCGTCGTCGTCGTCATTGCTTCATCATCATAGTTGTTGTTGCTGTTGTATGTATGTATATAACCTATGTAATGACAGCATTGCGTCTTGACCATTAGAGTGGTGCCGAGATGCTATGCCAGTCTATCAATTGGTGTGTCAACAATGGCTAATGCATTGTTTGGTAAGTCATTTTCAAACCAAATACTTAACTTATCGCATTGTTAATTTAAACCTTTGGACCCGAAAGGCCCTAGTTCGAAAGCAAACATTCTATTGAATATTTTGAGATTAGTTTTTACTGGGAGCTCTTGCTGCCATAGGCGGCAAACAACAGCTCCATTTCAAATTG
This sequence comes from Chaetoderma sp. LZ-2023a, assembly GCA_034401795.1. Classification (NCBI taxonomy): domain Eukaryota; kingdom Metazoa; phylum Mollusca; class Caudofoveata; order Chaetodermatida; family Chaetodermatidae; genus Chaetoderma; species Chaetoderma sp. LZ-2023a. The sequence goes on from CM067369.1 coordinate 194,057,970, forward strand.
GTTTCAAAACTTTCATCAGCGCGAATTTTAGTGTAAAGCCGAAAAAACTGGGACTGACCGGAACCGGGAAACCAACTGTACGCTTTATTTCATTAAGGATTTATCTTATCAGGGATCTGTAGTTGAAAAGGTTAATGGAGGATATACCGCGATTAAAATATAATTATTAAATAAAGTGGTAGAAAATTAAAGAAAATGATCAAATGGAGGATTCCAGTTTCTCTGTCAGTCATATGACGTCATAATCATCTAAGTGACGTGCAGGATGACGTCATAATCAATTACGCCATTCATGGCGTAGCTAAGTTTGTCACGAACGCTTAATTGATGACGTACTAAGCGTTGCCCTACGAATTGTAGACCCTATCTCTTTATTATTTAATAAACACGCTGCTGAATGATTTGAAACTAATTTGACTGGGCGCTGTTGCTGCCATCGGCCATCGGCAGCAACAGTGTCCAGTCAAATTAGTTTCAAAATACAGCGTACCTGTATAGTTTTCTGGAAATTAATGGTGAGGAAGTTCAATAATCGATCTATCCCAATACAGGCGAAGCGTGGGCGGAGCTTAGCTAAACGGGGCATAGCTAAAACTGTATTTCTCCATTGATGCAAAAATCTAAAATATTAAATTTGGTGATTAACAGAATCTCACCCTCACTTACTATTATATTTATCACACTCGCTTAGTCAGGTCTCACTTGGAACTCGAACGACACCCGGGGGGGGGGGGGGGGGGATAAATCTATTGCGAAATGGCAACGAATCTACGCTCGTATCCATCGAGGGATCCAATCTGTCACTAGCGTATCTACATGGCGTCATAATTAACCACGTTACTAGTTAGCCGACGCCACAATCAAAATGACGTATAGCTCCGTCATGAAAATTGAAAAGTCCGTCACAAAGTGTACGGAGTATATATTTTTGATTAATTAAAAATTTAATAAACATTATGTTGAATATTTTGAAACTAATCTGACTGGAAGCTGTTGCTTCCAAAGGCAACAACATTCCACAATCAAATTAGTTTCAAAAATATTCAACAACTTACGTGTTTAATTACCTCAAAATTGAGGTTCGTAGACTTCTGGGATCAAAGGGTTAACATTTCCCATACATTTACAGGCTGGATGCCGGGAGTAGCTCTATACGGAGTGGTTATTGACACGACCTGCCTGGTCTGGGAGGAGACAAGTTCTGGAGAGCCTGGTTTCTGTTGGATTTATGACCTCCCCGCATTCAGATACAAGGTCATGGGCGTCAATACGGGCTGTCTGGTAGTGTTGCTTGTATTTTCCTTTATTTCATTTATGCTTCATCGAAGGAAGATGTATACGGCCGTTTGATCTGCTATCGTCATATGGGCCATCCTAGACCGTAATGGATAGATCCAAACTGTCACTCAAGGATCTGACGTCATAATCAAATATGTCACATCTTAGTTGACATCACAATTAAAATGACGTAGCCAAGTCACGAAAATCGAAAAGTTGGCCACGAAAGGATACGAATTGTAGGCCTATGTCCTTCACAAATTACAAATTTAATAACTATTCTTTTGATTATTTTGAAACAAATTTGTTTACCATGGGCAGCAACATCTCAAAGTCTAATTACGTCTAAGCATGCAACAGTTTACATGTATAGTTACCTTGAAAACTAGATTCTAGGAATACAGGTATCAACGTTTCAAACCGATTATAACATGCCTAAACATGGATGGAGCTTAGCTAGAAATGGGTGGGGCATAGCTAGAAATGGATCACTCTATTATGATTTGCTACACCAAGTGGCCATTCACCAACATTACCGCCATCTTGTAGCTACAAATGTCCGATGGCCACGGATGATTAGCAGGCAGTTGCGGATTATTATTTGACCGTACGCTCAGGCATTGTGTCAGAGTCATAGTTAATAAATTTATTCAAATTTCAATAGACCTTGTTTTATTTATTAAGCCAATTTTATTTCGTTAGTTTGAGTTTATTGCGTGTTGGATTGCACCAAGGGAAATGGAGTATGGTATTTTGGCAGGGTAGGGGGAAGGGTGGAAGGATGGGGAGGTATGAAGGGGTGAAGAGTGGAGCGGTGAAGGGAGTCATGGAAGGCGTGTGTGTGGATAAATGGGAGCCAGGGAGTTAGAGAGGTGGAGGGAGGGAGGGAGGGAGGGAGGGTGGGAGGGAGGGAGGGAGGGAGGGAGGGAGAGAGAGAGAGAGAGAGAGATAGAGAGAGAGAGAGAGAGAGAGAGAGAGAGAGAGAGAGAGAAATTGATGTTGAGGAGGTCGTTGTGAACTGCTGAACGCTGTTCAGTTGCTTGTAAATCAGCCTCAACAAATACACGCACATCCTGCAAATGATTCTTGGTCAGCAGCTAATCATATTACATATATTAAACAGCTTGGCCCTTGGCACTTATCGATTAACTTCTAATCTAATGGCTTGTGAAAAGGACCGTTCGCAAGAAAATGTATATACGTTGAATAGCGTATAAATAAATAATCTAAAATCTAGAGGGGTCCCAGAACGGAGGTACCTATTACAGGTTATGTCAAGCCACCAATGGCAAAGGTCGCGTGATTTGAATTTGATTATGTCATACCTATATGAAATTGAAGCCAATGAGAATTCAGTTTCAGAAACATGTTACCTGTTGTTTAACGAGGTGATTATCTCATATCAGGTTGATGTTAGGTCCACTATTTTAAGCCTGTTATGTTAAGTATAAATTAGAATTTAATTGATATCCTTTGCTACATCTGGCCGGCATCTGTGGCTGAACCATGTCTGGGCCACTTGTGTACATTTCGGTGAACGACTCGTATCGGTACTGATCCTCACTCGTGGGTTACACCAGGTTTCACACGCAGACAGTGGTTTTATTTGTTCGGCTTTGGGGTGAGGTAAGGGACTTTGGTGCAAACTTTGATGAAACCGTCGTGCTTCTCCATGCGGATGGCTTGGGTCAGGAGGTTGAGAATTGATGTCATTCATTTGTGCCGGAGTCTTTCTGCTATACTGCCTTCAAAGAGCATTGGCCCCTTGTGTAAAGTGTGTTCCGTTAAATCTTCTGTTTTTCAGCTATTTTTGACGTATGTTCCTAGGATGCTCTTCTGTTATTTGGTACGTAGTGGGTTGCCTCATGTCCTTGTTGTCTTTTCTGTCGCTGTGTCGTGGAATGCATGTGATCTCCATTTTCTCGAGTGGTGTTGATCTCATTGATCGTAACTTTGATGATGCGCAGTGCTTGATTTTGGCCCCTATTGCTGGTCCGCTGATGGCTCCTCTCTGCCGTCATCCGTGACTTGGGTTCGTACGGGGGTGTCTTACTACTTCTTGACAATCAGTCTTTAAGATCCTGTCATTTTTCACCTGCCAATGGATCTTACCAGTTTTAGCCATGCCCCGCCCATCATTAGCTAAGCTCCACCCACACGTCGCCGTGTTGGGATTGCTCGATCAACGAATGCCTTGACTATCAATTTCCAGAAAACTGCAGGTAAGCTGGTGAATGTTTTTAAACTAATTCGACTGGGTACTGTTGCTGCCTATGGCAGGAACAGCGCCCAGTCAAATTAGTTTCGAAATATTCAACAGCATGTTTATTAAATAGCAAAGACATACATTCGTACAACGTGCCGGACTATTAAGAGTTAAATACGGACTATTTCGAGTCATTCATGACGTCGTTATTATGACGTCAGCATACACGCCACGTAATCGATTATGACGCCATATGATTGAGTGAGGAAATGGATTCATGAATTTTCAGGTAATAGAGAGTTTTCTACTCGTTTTTGTTTCTCCGCTCTGGAGATGTGGTTTTCTTGATGAGTCAAAAATGACTCATAGGTTCATTGTATGTCTGTGGTGAACTTACAATTTAATAAACGCTCTGTTAATAAAAACTCTAAAATTTTAGGAAAAACTCTGTTAAATATTTTGAAAATAATTTGACTTGGATATGTTGTTGTCATAGGCAGCTCCCTGTCAAGCTAGTTCCAAAATATTGAACAGCTTACCTGTATAGTTACCTTGAAATTTATATTATGAGAGTTCAAGTTTCAAATCTTCAAATCGATTTCAACGCGCATAAACAGTGGACGGAGCGTAGCTAAAATGGACTGGTCATAGCTAGACCCAGATCCCTCGATTGACCCGCTCCAGAAAGGAACAATCTAGCAATATTCTAAGCTTGTGTAATCGTGCCTCTTCATGCAAAACAATTTACTTTGGTTTATATAGCATACTACATTATATAGCATGCTCTTCCAGTGACGCACGCATGTATACACATGGTCTTCAACACATGAGGGCTTGCCCTGTAGGTGGGGCTTAGAATACACCTTCCGTTTCCTCTGCGTGTCGTACGAGGCGACTAAAGGAGTGAGGTGAGGTAACCCTGACATAAACCTCGAGCGCTGAAGACTGAGGTTCCAGGCCGCACGGCACACTCTAATAAACCATGGATCCACGCACTTAACACTTATGATCATGTCGATAGTCACTTACAGGACTGGCGGTATGATCAGCGAACGAAAAGAAGAAGAAGAACACATGAGGATGAACGGACGTACGGATGGACAGAGTGAGGCAAAGATAACAGTATTTTATTAGTGTTGTCACCCGTGATAATGTAGGTTATTGGGGCCGGTATTGGCTCAGTAACGGTGTGGTGTGGGGGGGGGGGGAGGGAGGTGGCTCAGTGATCTGTGTTATCAGGGCACGTACGCCATGTAGAAGCCGAGTTATCGAACAAAAAGCAAAGTAAAAAGTATGCACGGGCACAAGCAAACACGGTCAACAAGCCGCGCGTATGGGCAGGTCAACGGACTGACACGTGTAACATATAGCCATACAGCTTCATCAACATGCTCTAAATAGCAGCTAAGTTATCGAATAAATCGTGAACGCGTATATTGTCTTCAAGATGGACGGACGGACGGATTAACAACAAAAATCAAAGAATCCTCCACGATCAACGTGTCAATAACATACTCCAAGTAGACGTTGAGTTATCGATCGAAAGCCAAAAAATTTCACGCATGCACACACGGACGGAAAGACGGGTTTAAGGAAACAAAAGAATTACCGTCCCCTCCAAACCCACACCACCACCTCCGTGTGAAAACCGGGGTTGGGTGTATGTTAAAAATAACACGATAGTGATTATTGTTTCTATAAACATATCTTTGTTTTGCTTTTTGTTAACTTTTTTATATTCAAGAAATATAATATATAGTAATAGGCTATGTGTCGGGTCTCCAAGCTTTCTCAATAATAATTAAATTGATGATACATTGATATACATAGGTTAAAACCTGTCTATAACTGGCGCTTTAGGACCTTTTAAAAGGTGACGGCTTAATAGAAGCCACGCCCATTTACTAAATGGCTTTTGTGGCCATGAGATGGCGGTTCTTTAAGACGGGTTGTCGGCCGACTACACCTCTTCAAGAACCACCATCGTGTGGACACAAAACAGATTCCCGCTATATAAAGCATGCATGTATTGTCATCAATGAAGTCGGTTTCGCTGGTCGACTCGAGTCCGATATTTGGTAGCCGATCTCAGAGTTCAAATTGAGTCGTCTTTATCCAGCCAATAGTCGAGTGAACCTTGGAAAAACTAAACTGTTGTATTATGTTAGCGAAGAACATGAAGACCTCAGTTTTAGCAAGTGTTTCTCCAAGACATACCCGCGGACCTAGAAGCCAAAGAAAGGATAAGATAGAAATTTATACAAACTTAATTTTAGATACTTGCCTTGAATACTTATAATCTAGTTATACAGACATTTCTGATATTACTTTCAATGTCCATGTTTTACTGAGTGCGTGCGCTATAGTGTTAAAGTTGTTCATTTAAAGTTATCCCGCAACAATATCTATGCCAGCTTATATGACGCCATAATCAATTACGTGACGCTTAAGAGTCCGTCAAGTTGTACGAATTGTATGCCTTTACTATTTAATAAGCATGATGAAACTAATTTGACTGGACGCTGTTACTGCCATATGCAGCAACAACACCCAGTTAAATTAGTTTCAAGTTATTCAACAGCTTATACCTGTTTAGTTTTCTGAAAATTTAGATTCAGTGATTGCAGCGATCGATCGACCCCATTTTTAGGAGGTCTTAATCGACCCCATTCTCAGGAGCTTAGCTAGCGAGGGGCGGGGCATAGCTAAAACTGGATTACTCCATTCAAATATTTTCGCAAAGGATCTTTGCGCTTTACTAACGGACCTACGCCATTTGATTGTGACGTCGGCTAATCAGTGATGTATTTTGATTATGACGTCAAATACTTGAGTGACAAATCGAATCACTTTATTAGCGATAAGAAATATATTGAACATGTGTCTTAAAGCACGGCAATTTATTGTCGGTTATATATACACCAGTGTCACCAGCGCGTTACATTGCATCGAATGCACAGATAGGGTTAAATCTGAGCGACGGTAACAATGGTCGTTCCTTAAAACAACTGGTGCCTGTTTGGCGACGGAACGGGTCAGTGAATTTGATGATTTGGTTTAAATCACGAACCAGGAACCACTGACAACGAACCAGAAACGCCAAAACGGCATTTATGCAAATTGACAAGGCTTGCCGATTGCAATTTCGTGGCAATGTTTTGAACACACAAACATTATAAATTGCGTTAACTTTAGCAATTAGTTTGATTGTAATTCGATATAGACTTTAATTTCAGTCTATGCAAATCGCAGACGACACTAACAATATTGACGAGATCTTGTCATTCAAATAAGTTGTAGAATTTAGCTGGGCGCCACCATCTTGAAATTTACGAAGCAGTAACCATTGGCAGCAACGAACCATGATCAAAACTCGGTCACTGGTTCAACGAAACAAGTCAGTGAATCTTCAACGTCAGGAACACCAAAACGCATGAACCACGGACTGCGTCAGTCAACCACTGACTACGTCACTCGCGAAAACGATCCCCTGATTACACGACCACCTGTTCTATGGAGCCACGATCTAATATCATCTTATGTCATAGTATATTTTAAGCGCCTGCCATCAGTGACAACTGAAGGGATTCATTTCTCGCTATGCCCGCCTATTTATCGCTAAGCTCCGCTCACATTATGCGCGCGTTGGAATTAGCTTTAATACTTTGGAACCTCAATTCGCAGAATCATAATTTCAAGTTAACTATACAGATAGGCTGTTGAATATTTTAAAACTAATTTGACTGAGAACTGTTGCTGTCAAAGACAGCAACAGCTCCCAGTCAAATTGCTTTCAAAACATTCAATGACATGTCTATTAAATTGCAAATTCACTACAAAGTCTTACAATTCATACACTTTCGTGACGGAGTTTCGACTTTGTTGACGGCCTTACGTCATTTAGTTTGTATGATCAGTTAACATGTGACGTATCTGATTATGATGTCAGAAACATGAGTGACAAATCAGATGCCTCTTTTCTTGGGTTATAGTGATAAGGTGGTTCCTTAAGATGATGGTACTAGATTTTAACAGTACGTTTCTTGAAAGATAAATATCAATCTGTCTGGCACCTCATCGTACCTGTCGAAAAAGGAAAAAAAGCATCCGGCCGTTTCACTTTTCCAGAGCCATCCAGGAATCTTTCAGGCCAGAATCTGTCCGGGTCCTGCCAGTGAGCGGGGTCCCTGAGAGCGGCATACAGAAACGCGTGAATAATGGTGTCCTTAGGAATGAGATAGCCACCAATTGTCATATCAGCCGTAACACGGTGCATCAGGCCCATCGACACTGTAAACAAATGGACGTGTTTTGATGTGATTTCAAAGCATCTTGTATATGTGTTGTATAACTAATTCGTCCACGTGAATAAGTACTTTTAAATATTAGTTGTTTTTTTTACAGAAAAACACCCACCGGTCTTGTATTTTGATGATCTCAGAACGCGTCTCCAGCAATGGAGGAATCCAGTTTAGCTATGCCCTGCCCATCTTTAGCTAAGTTCCACCCTCATTTTGCCCGTGTTGGGATCGATAATTCCTGTCCCAATTTCCAGAAAACTATAAGCTGTTGAATATTTCGAAATTAATTTGACTTGCTGCCTCTCAAATTAGTTTCAAAATATTGTTGAATATTTTGAAAATAATTTGACTAGGCGCCGTTGCTGCCTTTTGAAAGCAACGGCGTCCAGTCAAATTAGTTTCAAAATATTCAACAGCATGTTTATTAAACAGTAAGGACACACAATTCGTACAACATGACGTACTATTAAGCATTTAAAACGGACTATATCGAGTCATTCATAACGTAATTGATTATGACGTCATCCTACACCAACTACACGTCAGGTAATTGATTACGGCGTCATATGATTGACTGAGAAACTAGATTCCTTGATTCTTGGGGGTATGTCAATGGAAATCCTATTTGCATATTATGTTTAAGTGTCGGGAGGAGAAATGGCTCACGGGTCCTTCTGAGTACACGGGTCCTTCTCAGGAAATTGATCAAATCTCAGAATGTATCTACTGCAATTCTGGAGGAAATATGAGCTCAAAAGTCACTTGAATATATATGAAGGTGTTGGTAGGAGTAAGGGTAGACGAGTCGTCCCCTAGCAATGTTCTACAATTTTAGTTTTCTCATGGAAAATGTCCATTTGCAGACCAATTGAGATTATTTTTGAAACCTTTCCATTGGAATTACCGGGTTGGTTAACGAGCTAGTCACTCCAGTGGTAAATCTTTAAAAGATGGTCTTCTCTTGGTTTGCAAACGGACATTTTTCAAGACCAGTGCAGCAGCCGTTTTGGCCGACTTGAGTGTTAAAGGGTCAAGTAACACGTGTTTTAGTGATATTGCAAACATGAATAAACTTGAAACGACAAGAAAACAATCCATATTAATATTACCTGTTTATATCTCCATGCAAATTCTTTGTTATGCATTGTTATGTAATAAATCAGTCTTGTTTCCACTACATATTCCTATACTTACATATCGAAGCATTCCTGTGAATTTCGAGCACTGTTGCTTCTGTGTATGGTAGCTGATTTTTATCATCCATACGGACCGGTCTGTCTTTCCGACTACCTGTTCAAGCAACATGAAATGCATTTAAACAAGGAAAATTACAATTCACAGATTCATATTTGCAACGCGATTGAGAATGCAATCTGAAACGGTGTTTCCAAAATATGTCATTGACTTGTTTTGATGTTTAACTGTGCAATATCAAAACAAGTTTTCCGCGGAATATCGTGTCTTGTCCGTCATCTTCATTGCCGAGAAGCATCATTAGTCAGTGCCCTTGACCTTTGCCCTGGTGACCTCCAATGTCATCACGCTGATTCCTAGCGAACGTTTGCTAAGCACAACTACTTAAAGTTGACAAGCAGAGTCGTGTTGGCCTACCAATGCTACAGAGACCGTGACCGTAGACCGTGTGACCTCAACGCCATCCTGCTGATTCCTAACACTATAGACAGCTACGTATCCAAACTTAGTTCTGATAATCACAACCACGCCTCAAATCTAAGCCAAAACAATTTGCTCACCGTCTTCGTCGTCGTCGCTGTAGTCGTCATTGTTTCTATCTTCGTCGACGGCGGAAACGTGAGCGACACAAATGATAGAGAGTGTGTACACTGACAGCAGTTGAGTTCCTATTCATTACCAGAAATTTACCATTACCATTTCAGTCCTAAAATTCCAGGAACAACTATATCTTGTCAAAACAACAAAATATACAAACTGAAAAGGGTTGAAACTAATGTGTCTGGAAGCTATTCAACAAAACGTTTCTTATATCGTCATATGCTGAAATGAATCTCTAGATACGTGTCAAGCAGCTGTTTAATGTTTTGGATTTAATTTGACTGGAAGCCGTTGCTGCTTAAATACTAAATATGGTAGGCTATTAGATCAGGTAAGTGTGTTCGTGTTTTATACACAGAATATTAAGTTAGTCAAGTTTACCCGATCGATCTCTTCTTGACATTTCCTCTGTATCTCGAGATACTCCATCATGTATAGAAGCGCCCAGTTCAAAGTGTTAGCGGAAGTTTCAGTTCCAGCAACAAACAAATCCTTAATGGCGCAATACATGTCCTCATCTGAATCATACAGTATATAATGACCAATAGTAACGCATTTTAGACAGATTTATCAGATATTGATTAATATTGTAAAATTCTCCTGATCGCTAATAGCACATTTTTAACATCTGGCCGCATAATGATCTGATAATTACTCACGAAGCCGAAGGCCGGTGTGAGTAATGTGGTCTGTCTGCCTGCCCGCCAGCCCGCCCGCCCGCCAGCCCGCCCGCCCGCCCGCCCGCCCGCCCGCCCGCCCGCCCGCCCGCCCGCCCGCCCGCCCGCCCGCCCGTCCGTCCTTCAGTCCGTCGGTCAGTCGGTCAGTCGGTCAGTCGGTCAGTCGGTCAGTCGGTCAGTCGGTCAGTCGGTCGGTCGGTCGGTATGCACAAACACATGCATGAACAGATGCACGAATGCGTCTGTCTGTCTGTCTGTCTGTCGGTCGGTCTGTCGGTCGGTCTGTCGGTCGGTCGGTCGGTCGGTCGGTCGGTCGGTCGGTCGGTCGGTCGGTCGGTCGGTCGGTCGGTCGGTCGGTCGGTCGGTCGGTCGGTCAGTCGATCAGTTGGTCGGTCGGTTGGTCAGGTGGTCGGTCGATCAGTCTGAGGCCAAAACATGAAACCGCTTTCTCGTTGTCCGCAAACCGACGTTCTTAAGAGAAAATTTTGTTTTTCTTTTAAAAATTTAGGCGTTAGTGGGTTAACAACCCCAGCTATGCCACATTTTTTAGAATTCCATGGACCCCCCTATGAAAAATCCTGCATATATTTGTTGACCGACGGTCTACTACAAGATACTACTATACATTTAGTCCCGACCATTTTCTTAGACGTATCACTGGAATGACCGCTCTGGTAACAGGCGCAATGCCCCTTGATCGGGTCCTTTATAATGGCCATTGTTGATACTGTATTTGCCCAAACAGCCAATAACTTGGGTCCCATTCTGTAATATTCTATAATATTCTCTCCGTACCGCCTATTAAATAATATGTTACATGTCTGCCATCGGACTGAGAGAGGACTGTTTCTAAGGGTATACCACTGGAGTGACTCTCTTGGTAATCGAGAGCGCCATTCCGGTGTTGGACAATTCGTGGATAGTCTCCCTTGATCTGTAAGCAGATTTGCTGATGGGTAGTCCCCCTTTGACAATCACAAGACATTTCACGTTTCAAATAACTGATACTCTCTCCCTACATACTTGTTTTTAAAAAACATCGCTAGCTTTTTGATTATTATATCTTATTACTACGTACTCATTTACCAAATCCGATTAATAGCGCTGCTGCCACGCTCATATTCACTACAATAAACTACTGTAAGCTATATGCACTGTATTGCATTTTATACAAATTGAAATATACACTGTAAGCTAAATAAATGTCAGCAATGCACGTACGAATAAATAACCCTTGGCACACTGATGTCAAATTCTAAATTTAAAAAATTAAATCATAAGAATAACAGGTGTTCATCATCTGGCAGTTTTGGTGGAGGATGGTGCTGTCGTAGACAGCAACACCATCCACCAAAATTGTTGAATAACGTACGCCAGATTTCATGCTATCGATGCAGCAAAAGATGTGTGTATTGACACCACGGTGCTAATTGGAAGCGTAATAGCCACACGTGAATGTACAGCATCTTTAACCACCCAAGTAGTGGATAACAACTGTAGGTGGCGCTCCCCCCGGGGAGGCCCCGCCTATTCACAGACTTTCGTTTACCGCTGTACAGCGTGTAGGCGAGCGGCCACAGGTACTCTACGGAACTGGCAGCGGGTCGCCTCTCCAGTATACGCGCCACCCCAGTATAAGCTCCGAACCAAGCTCTCCTGGCTCTGCCACTCTAGCGCTATTTTATATTAAGTGTTTTAATGCAACTGGTCCAGGTCTGCTCTGACTCTGGACCACCCCTGTGGGGGAAGTCAGGACATGGCGGGCTGGGTTTTTTCACGGGGCTGGCTCGGAGTCGGAGCGGACTCGGACTAAATGCAACACTGCATAGCTTCTCAAAACTGCTAACCTTGTTTATTACAACCACTCTAATGTTTGTTACTTTCTATTACCATTTCTCCTTATTCCTCTGTCCTCTACACTTCACATCTCTCCTGTTTTCTGCAACTAGACCCTTGACTGCTTCTCGCCCGCGCCTGCCTACATTGTACTGGACCACATGCACTAGCATATGGACCTTAAACTTTGACAATGGCTAATGATATAGATAGTTATCATGCGGCTATAGGGCTTTTTAATTGTCGTAGCACTGTATCAACTACATCTGTAAAGAGGTATTGTATCCCTTCCGATATGTTAGAGCTGATTGGCATTGCTAAGGTTCCACGAAATCTAGTAAATGTTCTTGTCCAATGTCGAACTACAGCTAACTTGGTTCTAATTTTAATGCTTCTTTGCATCGCTGGTGACGTGGAATCAAATCCAGGCGCCCAGAATAGGGAACTTTCTATTGTCCATATTAACGTAGATGGGCTCAAGGATAACATCCATCCAATTGAAGCCGATCTTTCAACCTTTAACATTGTAGCTATAACAGAGAGCTATCTCACATCGAGTATTGACAATAACTCAATAAACGTACCAGGTTTCCAAAACCCATACCGCAGGGACCACCATGCATGGGGAGGAGTTTGCGTCTATATATCTGGCAATATTGCTTCCTCTAGGCGTACTGACCTAGAAAGTCTCTCCTAAACAGCTATTTCGCCTGTATTGCCCAAATCGATGATACTGGAACAGAGCCCCCCCCCCCCCCTTCACCTGTACACTGAGCACTACCTAAACACTATACAAATAACCATCACCGATGTTTTAGACGTACTGTCGAATCTGGATACTTCCAAAGCGATCGGCCCCGATAATCTAAGCCCTAAGTTATTGAAAGAGGGAAAAGAGATTCTAGCACCAATTCTAGCAGAATTCTTTAATTATTCGGTCAACGTCTCCCAATTTTCCACCCCATGGAAAACTGCAAACGTCACACCAATCTTTAAGAAAGGCGATAGAAGTCTATGCTCTGATATCCACCCATCTGTCTCGCACAAACACCTTGGTATAACGTTTAGTAATAAAGGTCACTGGCTTGAACATGTTGAAAACGTGATAGCAAGGGCCCAACGTACAGTCTCGCCACTAAAGGGTCTTAAATATATTCTTGATAGAGACTCCCTCGAAATAATGTACAAGAGCTTTGCTAGACCACTTCTAGAGTATGCAAGCCCCGTCTGGGATAACATTCCACAACACTGCGTAGCAAGACTAGAAAACATTCAAAATGATGCCCTAAGGGCTGTAAGTGGCCTCACATGCAGGGCCAGAACTGAGGACCTCTATATCGAAACCGGCATCGAAACACTTTCTGAAAGACGCGAAAGGCAGAAACTTGTACTACTATACAAAATAATTAACGGGATGACATGTGACATTTTATCTAGCTATCTCCGGCCCCTCGAAAGAACAAACCCGTATCATATCCGTAATCAATTAATGTGCACACCACCAAGATGTCGAACAGAGCTTTACAGTGGGTCATTCTTCCCATCAACTGTACGCGCGTGGAACGCTCTCCCCGATCCTGTCAGATCATCTACTACACTTGCAGAATTCAAGCGTAAGCTGAAAGCGATGTCTCCGTCCCAATCTCCACCTAGGTGGTATTATGCAGGCATAAGACCTGCCAATATCGCCTTTGCTAGACTCTGTAATGGCGGTAGCAGCCTAAAAAAGCCACCTAAATGACAATTTCATATCGGAAACCCAAGCGAATCACCTGATCATTATATTTTACATTGCCCATTGTACAATAACCAAAGGACATCATTTAAAAACGGGTTAACACTAATTAATGTCTCTCCCACTACGATTACAGTTACAGAATTACTTTTTGGCAATGAGAATTTCGACCCGGGCACAAATATGCAGATATCCACAATCCTCTGCCAATACATTGCTGATACTGGACGTTTCAAATAATACACATCCGTTCTTAATCTATTCTTTCCCGCCGTCTGCACACACACACACACACCCTCATGATCTAACTAGGCGCTAAACGAAGTGCAATCCCAATAATGATGTTATGATACTGAACTATGACCACGTGCTCCTATAATAATCGTCCACCGCACGATGTAAACACTAGTAAAGATTACTAATCAGTACATTGGCAGGCGCCAGTGGAAACCAGCCTCCTTTTCTTTCCACTTTATCTCCTCAATCCTCTTCCTACCACCATCTAAACTCTATCTTTGACCAACTCTTCACGAAACACGCTTTCCCTCCCACTCTATATGTCTCTCTCAGTATATTTCCTTAACTTATATACTGTATAATGCCGTAAATTTATATACATTTTATACCTATGTAACCGCCTCTTATTAGCAATGGAATGTACATAACTCAAGTGGGAATCACACTAATAAGATACGTCTTAATGTGTTCCCACTTTAACAGAAAAATTAAATTTGTTAAACCAAAACGTCAAACATCGAGGTCGCGGGGTTACGCATAGTGCATGTTTAGAATATACGTTTTTTGAAGCATTTTTCAAAAACTATAATAGAGTGATCTTTTCTGAACTTGGGTTGATGCGTGTCTGTAGGGTCCCGAAGACGTGACAATTTTACTGTCAAAGATTAAAACGCAGCAGCAACAGCTTTCAGCAACATTGTTTGCAAAATAGACACTTTTGAACTTACGGCGACCCGACTGAAAAATATATCAAGGACGCGGGTATTGGACAAATTTGTCCTTGTTCTCTAACAGGGTGGTACCGTTTTGGAATTAATTGCTAGACATAATTATAGAGGCACCAACGGTTGACTCCTTCAAAAGTAAACTACACATGCATCTCAAAGAGATACTTTATGATTTTGACGAAACAAGGGATCAGCATCTATCAGCTACTTGCATGACTGTATATAGGTGAAAACACGGTCGTTAGAAAACCCTATTAGATATGTCGATGCTTGTCCATGGTCGCATTTTTATGGATAGCATGAACAGACACCATCGAAGATTCCGTGTGGATTCAGAATCTCGTTTCAATTCGATAAGGATTCTGATTAGATAGGTCACTGCTTTCCGCGGCCGTACTTTTGTGGTAAGCATGAAGTGACACTAGCCTAGCGAAGGAAACACGGGTAGCGAGACAAGCAGAAAACAATAATAATAAACCTCCAGACACAGAATGCCTAGTATCACACCGAATGATAACATATATAAAGAAACAAAATGACTAAAATCACTGAAGCAATAACAAGCCAATGGATCATATGCCTCGTAAATGATGATGACATCCGTTCATTAACAACGGACGAGTAGTGATTTAAAAATTTAATGGTGGGCCGTACCATTTTAAAACCCACCAGGATGCTGAATAAAAACATCAACCTTCACAATGATGGCGATAGCTACCACAGGAATATCCCCCTAAAGTTTTAACGACAACAAGAAGCAACTTATTCTAAAATTGAATTTACTCTTCTAAATCTCATCATGTGTTGAATCAAAAATATGGTTCCATGATGATGTCGAGAGTTACCAATAGAATATCCCTCTCAAGATCCGACGATATACTGTCAATCAATAACGGAGGAAATGGGATTTTAAATCTTAAGGGTAGGTGGGTGGGCTGCCCGTTTAAAAACCACAAATGCGCTGAATTGAAAAACAACCTCTATGGTCATTACGGCCTTTACGGCCTTACCTTCTTTTTCTTTCGCCATTGTTCCCCTCTTTTTCTTTCAGAGCCAGAGCTGGAGCCAAAATGCAGCAACGAACACAGCAATGACAGACTGGCAGAAAGACAGATGGAGGACTGGAATGGACAACAGAACAACAGGTGGGCCTGCCTGCTGGCGGACCGCGAGGGATATGGACGTGTGTCCATCTCATTCATGGCCCGTAGGCAGGTATGCTTGTCTGTCGAACGGACTGACAAACCATTCAACAAATGGACAGACTG
Organism: Chaetoderma sp. LZ-2023a; assembly: GCA_034401795.1. Taxonomy (NCBI): domain Eukaryota; kingdom Metazoa; phylum Mollusca; class Caudofoveata; order Chaetodermatida; family Chaetodermatidae; genus Chaetoderma; species Chaetoderma sp. LZ-2023a. The sequence continues at coordinate 194,074,030 of CM067369.1, forward strand.
ACGGACAATTCTGGGCACAGCAAGCTGCTGGAGTACGCTTAAGCAATGTACTTGGCCCCACTTGCTCAGTCTTCTCGGAGGGGACTTTAAATTGAGGTCCCGTCATACAGTGCCCATCACTGTGTGAACGTGAGCTAGGGTTAGGTAGGCAAGAAATTTCGGCATAACCAAAGTAAACCGGATGCTGAATTGATTCGTCCTCGGATGGAACCACGCAACATACGGATTACAAATTCAAAACAAAATTGCTAGAATTAGAATCTTTCGGACTTTTCGATGGGACTATGTAGGGATGCAACCCGGATGACTGATCGAGTTCGTCCTCAGACGGACACAGTAACCATACGGGCTGCCTAAATCAATCAAAATCAAACAAGTGCGCGCTGGTGCCTGCTCGGATGATGGCCAGAAGAGCAAATGGGTCCCAGGACCCGAAAGACCCCACACCCCAACCTCCCCACTCCCCCCAAAGGGGCCGGGAGGTCTCTGACCTAAAGCCCCCCCCCCCCCCCTTGGGTACGTTAGGTCATAAGACCGCACGCACCTACCCCCCCCCCCCCCCCCCCCCCCGCCGACCCAGCACCTACCCCATCCCTTCCCCATCCCCGTTAGGTCCAGGTTAGGCCCTCCCCATCCCCCACGCCCAAGCATGAGGAGCAACAGAAAAGCCATGGACAAGAACAGCAACATGAGACAAAATCGAGAGACAACGAGCAATACACACACAGAGAGACACAAGCTAATGCACAAACCGACGTCACAAGAATTCACAAGAATTCAACAGAAACCATAAAGGCCAGGCGTGAGTCTAGACCCTATCATTGGGAACTAGCATATAAACGCCTTAAATATTACAACACAACACGAATTGAAAAACGAGCTCTATAGTGATGTCGATAGTTACGCCTATAGAATATCGCCCTTAAGTTATGTCAAGGTCCATTCATCAATTAAAATGCTCACAATCAAATCGTTCTATAGTGGTGGATGCAGCGATTATCTACATTTGAAGACTTCCAATCACCTGCTAATGCATGGGTGCCGTCTGCCATAGATCATTAAGAACTAGTCTGTGACCAGAATACTGGGAAGCACGCGCAGATCTCTCAACAACACTACACAGGTGCTATTGCATAATCTTGATCAACAAAGTCACAAATTACTAAGCGTGCTCATGGGTATATCAATCGATCCTATGCTTTTGCACATTCCTGCCTGTGTGCTATTGCTGGTTTATACAAATAGTTTAGGTTACCCAACATGGTGCAGAATCGGTTCTCATTCAAGCGAATGGAGGAATCCAGTTTTAGCTATGCCCAGTCCATCCTTAGTTACGCTCCACCCACGCTTCGCCAGTGTTGGGATCGATCGATCTCTCAACTCCCTGACTATTAATTTCCAGAAAACTATACAGGTAAGCTGTTGATTATTTAGAAACTAATTTGACTGGGTGCTGTTGCTGCCTACGACAGCATTTTGATTAAATAGTCAATACATACAATTTGTTCAATGTGTAGGACTATTAAGTATTTAAGACGGACTAAATCGAGTCAGTCATATTGTAATTGGTTGTTGTAATTGGTTGTGTCGTCACGCTACACGTCACGTAGATGATTATGACGTCATATGACGGATTGATAAACCGGAAAGGTCACTCATATTCCTCTTTCTCTCATTCCATCCCTCCAACCCCTGCCTCCCTCCCTCCATCCCTCCCACCCTCACTCACTCACTCACTCACTCACTCACTCACTCACTCACTCACTCACTCACTCACTCACTCACTCACTCTCTCCCCCTCCCAATCCCCCTCTTCACACTCACTCTCTCCTCGCACGCACGCACGCACGCACGCACGCACGCACGCACGCACGCACGCACGCACGCACGCACGCACGCACGCACGCCCTCTCTCTCTCTCTCTCTCTCTCTCTCTCCCCTCACACACATTCTCTCCATCACACACACTCTCTCTCTCCCCTCCCACTCCACCCTTCCCACTCACTCTCCCCTCACACACACGCACGCACGCACGCACGCACGCACATACGCACACACTCACGCACACGCACTCTCTCTCTCTCACTCACTACCGTCACATACTCTCTACCCCTCACCCACTCTCTCTTTCCCATCACAATCTCTCTTCCCTCAAACACTCTCATCCATCACACTCCCCTCCCCCCTCATACACTCTTCCCCCCTTTCACACGCCCCTCTCTCTCTATACTTCTCTCCATCCCTCACTCTCCTCCTCCTCCTCCCGCTCTCCTTTCTTCCCCTCCCTCCTGCATCCCTAACCTGCTCCCTCCCTACCAGCTCTCTCTCTCTCTCTCGCCCTCTCTTTCTCTCTAGTCTCTCTCTCTTTCTCACTCACTCACTCACTCACCCACCCACCACCCACCCACCCACCCACCCACCACTCACTCACTACACCACCCACCCACCCACCCACCCACCCACCCCACCCGCCCGCCTCGCCCCGCCCACCCACCCACCCGCCAGCCCGCCCACCTGCCCACTCACTCACGCGCGCGCACGCCAGGGCATGCAGGCACGCACGGCAGGCACGCGCGCAGGCACGTATCGCACGCACGCACGCTGTCTCTGTCTCTCTCTCCCTCTCTCCCTCCATCTCTCTCCCCCTCAATCTCCCCCCTCCCTCCCACCGCCTCTTTATCATCACTCTCACTCCCCACCCCACCCCTCACTCCCCTTTTCCATCTCTCATATTTTGCTGATGATCTGCTTGCTTATACAGTGGCAAGACAGTTTACATATTATTTATATATCTCTATAGATTAACAGCTAACATTAAAACGAATAATCTAAATTTACTACAGTAGTGTGATTGCTTCTTTTCAGGCAAGCTACTTTCATATTAACCATTTTTTCATTCACAGCTTCACTCTGTTTTCAGGTTATGTTTGTTGCCGTGTTTGTGCGACAGTTCCATCCTTTTTGAAATGCGTAATAATTGCATTTATTAGTCGGCAAACCTTATATAGTAGTTTTTTTGTTATTGCTAGTGAATAACTGGAAGAATGTAAAATAATTTGGTCGCTTACGGTAGTATTTACGTGATGTTTCTAATCGTAATGTATGAAAAAAGTTGTAAATAAAAATGTAATGAAACTCATCTCCCAATTTCGTTTTGGTCACAAATACTGCATTTCCTTTCTTCTCTTAGTATTCTTTCCCACCTTCCCTTTTCTATTGGTAATGAATGGTTGCTGGTCCTATATCTAGTGAACAATATTCTATTCCTATCATTAAGTCTAAGGAGGTATGGTTCCGTTTCCCAGTCAGTCTTAAAAGAATTAAAGATCTTACCATGCCACAATTCCTGCATTTGGGCGAGCCACGTTTGCATAAACTGGCCCTCTATGTGTCTAGTAATTGCAGCTTGGATGCTTTTGTTGCTGTGGATCGTTTGTGTGTTCCAGAGGTATGTGTGCCCTGTATTATCTAGAATGGTTTTAATGCGTGTTAGCCATTGTACGCTTTTCTGTTTTCACTAAAATCTTTTAACATGGAATTATATATTTGTAGTGCTAGTTTATTTTGTTTTCCTGAGATAAGCCTTATCCAGTACATGATCATGCGCTTTTCTATTAATACCCTTATTGGCAGTTCCCCTAGTTCCCCACGTGTCATGTATTTAGGTGTGCTTCCGTTAATTTTTAAAAGGTTTCTTAGAAAGTCTAGATGTGCTTTTTCGATTAAATTATATTTTTCGATACCAATAATTTCACAGCCATAAAGGAGGATTGGTTCTATCATTTGGTGGTGGAGTTTTATTTGACAATCAATGGGTAGATCTAATTATTTAGCTCGTCGATGTAAAGCGAACGTTGGTTTTGTTCAAATACGCATTTCTCCGCTAAAAGTAGGCGTCCACTGTATGAAAAATGTATGCCTAGGTATTTATAGTTATATACAGTTTCTAATGTCTTAGTATTTAGATAGATTGAAAGTGTGTTACAATATGCTTTGGTACTACCAAAGACCATAATCTTTGTTTTGTCTACATTTACTTTTAGTTTCCACAATTTGCAATAATGTTCAAATGCATTTAATATCAGCTGGAGGTCAGTGGCGTTTTCTGCTATCATAATTGTATCGTCGGCATAGAGGAGTATTAAATGTCTAAGTAAAGTCTTCTGTATTGCCTAATTCTATGGATTTACAGTTTTGGTTACTAAGAAAGTTTTCGATGTCATTTAAGTATATGGAGAAGAGTACTGGAGAGAGGATCTCGCCCTGACGTGAGTGAGTGAGTGAGTGAGTGAGTGAGAGAGAGAGAGAGAGAGAGAGAGAGAGAGAGAGAGAGAGAGAGAGAGAGAGAGAGAGAGAGAGAGAGAGAGAGAGTGAGTGAGTGAGTGAGTGAGAGAGAGAGAGGAGAGTGAGAGAGAGAGAGGTGAGTGAGTGAGTGAGGTGAGTGAGTGAGTGAGTTGAGTGAGTGAGAGAGAGAGAGAGAGAGTGAGAGAGAGAGAGAGTGAGTGAGTGAGTGAGTGAGTGAGAGAGAGAGAGAGAGAGAGAGAGTGAGTGAGTGAGTGAAGTGAGAGAGAGAGAGAGAGGAGAGAGAGAGAGAGAGTGAGAGAGAGAGAGAGAGAGAGAGAGAGAGAGTGAGTGAGTGAGTGAGTGAGAGAGAGAAGAGAGAGAGTGAGAGAGAGAGAGTGAGTGAGTGAAGTGAGTGAGTGAGTTGAGTGAGTGAGAGAGAGAGAGAGAGAGTGAGAGAGAGAGAGAGTGAGTGAGTGAGTGAGTGAGAGAGAGAGAGAGAGAGAGAGAGAGTGAGAGAGAGAGAGAGAGAGAGAGAGAGTGAGTGAGTGAGTGAGTGAGAGAGAGAGAGAGAAGAGTGAGAGAGAGAGAGTGAGTGAGTGAGTGAGTGAGTGAGTGAGTGCGTGCTGCGTGCGTGCGTGCGTGCGTGAGTGAGTGAGTGCGTGCGTGCGTGCGTGCGTGCGTGCGTGCGTGCGTGAGTGAGTGAATAACAGAATACGCAATTTCGGAAATTGATTCCTAGTTAGATTTAGATTACCCTAACTAAATAGGCCTAGGAAAAGACCACAAGACGCTCAATAGGACAAGCTATATCAACAAGGCCTCTGATTGGGTGAACATGAGAAATAACCCCTCCCAGTATAACGAAGCCAATTTGGAATCCATTGCCAGCTCAAACCCGTTGGATAAATGGCAGAACAGACAGGATGCGGGCGTGACGCGGGCGTCACGCATGCATCAAGCAACACGCGGGCGTCAAGCGGAAAATTAAAACACACAGAATGCGTCTGGCATGCGGCAAATTGGATAAAAGCACGCCATTATCACGTAATTGTCAGAACATTCTTCTACAAATTCTGGAACATCCTTTTATGACCATGTGAGAAATGGGAATTCCCTTTCGCGTCAGCAAGCGGCACGCGTAAAAAATCGTCTTATGAGCGATTCCAAACGCCAGCGTGCCGCCCACGTGCCTGACGCACGCGTTAGTGTGTTTTGCTCCTCTTAATATCATATGTTCGAAATCTGACGCACTAACTCCCGCCTGCCGCCCTCATGACGCCCGTGTCCTGTCTGTTTTGCTCTTAATGGTGTTAAGAAACCGGTGAGTATGCCCAGATTTTCAAGCCAATAAAAAGGCGCCAATTTAATTTTAACATTACATAGATTAACTTTTAACGTAGCGCCTGTCTGAGATGTTTCCATGTTTTCCAGCATTGGAAAAGCTAACTATTTTGAAAACCATTTAACTTCGGTTTGTTGCTGCCTTAGGCACGAACAGCTTTAAGTCAAATTAGTTTCAAAATAATCAGCAGAATTTATGAAAATTTGTATCGAAAAGTTGTGAATTTACTGCGAAAGACAGTAAATCAATTTTGTGCATTTTTTCGCGAAATGTCCATACATTTTTTTGGTGTCTATCTACGACGTTTCGTTATTTTCCAGCATTAGAAAAGATGAATATTTTGAAACTCATTTGTCTGCAAGTTGTTGCTGCCTTAAGCAGCAACAATGTTAAGTCAAATTAGTTCCAAAACAATCGGTAGAATTTGTGAAAATTGACATCGAAATTTTGTGAATTTACTATGAAAAACAGTAATTCATTCTTTTACATTGTTTTCGCAAAATGGCCACCAACACTTCAGCCTTTAGATGCGGATATTGTTTCATAAACAATAGCTATCAAATGCTTCCAATCAGCGGCGTATCAAGCAATTACTTATATAAACATTGGCGTGCATGGATTACGACTCGGGAGGTGCGGGATTGAACGCGAGGAATAGATGTTTGTACAACAATCAAACCACCGATGCATTAGCTGTATTACCAAGCAAAACAGTAAATTATGCCTGATTAAAATAAATAATCGATTTTTACTCGATTAAATCTATTGTTTCGATTTATCGACTATTTTATTTTACACTCGATTATATCATCGCCAGGAAAAATAATCGACTATCGATGAAATATCGATTAACCGAAACAGGCATAGGCGATCGTATTTTCTATAATTATGAACTAAACAGACTAATTTACCAGTCTAAATCTAGGTTTGTAACAGACAATGATTTATTTGGCCTGCAGACAATGTATGAATCCCATCTGCCATTCAAATATGTGATGGCATAATCAATTAAGTCACATGTAGGCTGACGTCACAATCACGATTGACAGAAATACACCATCATGAACCTGGAATATTCTGTCAGTTGTACGAATTGTATGTCATTATTATTTAATAAATAGTCTGTTGACTATTTTAAAACTAATTTGACAGGACGCTGTTTCTGCCATAACGATCTCAACACGCGCAAATCATAGGCGGAGCTTAGCTAGAGATGGGTGGGGCATAGCTAAAATTGGATTCATTAATTGGCCAAGCATTGGTTTTAGTTTTCTCGTGTATGGCAAATCCTCCAACTGAGAATCTGCGGTAGTCGGCCGATTAGAGGGATAATAAATGGCCCAAGGGCCATAACGCTCACCCGGCTGATGATGAACTGAAAACATGTTCACATTAATTAATGTACAACGAGCATCCTTGGTCAATCGGCTAAGCAAAGCTGTTGCCATAGAACAATCGTCCTTATCACTCCTGACCAATGAGGAAATTATCCCTGAAACTCGGACACTATTAACCAACAGGGCAAGCAGCATTTATCAATGGGGTAAGCGTAACAGATGCCACTGGCCAATGGAACCTAGTCTTATTGACCAATGAGTCTAATATCCCTGACACAACTGACCAACGGGATAAGCGCAGTTGATGTCATTAACAACCAAAGTCTGTGTGTGCCTGACACTATTGACCATCTGGTAGATAGATAGTGCATTTATATTGCACTGAATTCCATGCGATTGCATACTCTAAGCGCTATGCATCTGCTCCCCTGTTCATTTGAAAGTCCAAGTCCGGCAGCCACATACCTATTTACAGCTAGGTCGACTGGAGCAACGCAGAATTATGTGACTTGCTCAAGGACACAATGCGACTGACTGGCGGGAAGCGAACCACGAACTTAGTAGGACTTAAGTGCCTTAGAACCCCCGCCCATCGCGCCTCTGGCTACTTTGGCTAATGGTGCAGGCATAACACATGCCATTTAACAATGGAGCAATGGTCACAAGCAAAGATTTGGAGAAAAATGCAAAAATGTTGATGTCCTTGATATTATTGACCAGCGGGAAATGTGTCATTGATCAATGGGGTAGCTATCCATGACATTATTGTCAAATGGTTTAAGTGTCCCAACTGGGCAATGGTCACAAACAAAGATTTGAGCAGGAAATACAAAATATTGGTGGCCTTGACACTAAAGTCCACCGTCAAATGTACCAACGGGCAGTGGGACAGCCTTCCCGGACATTCCTGACCAATCGATCAAGTGCCCCTACAGATGACATTTAACATTAGAGCAATCGTTACAAGGGGAAAATGCAAAAACAAATGTAAAAGATATTGTCGTCCTTAATATCATTGACGAATGGGACAAGTAACATTGAAAAGTAGGGCAATACTTCCAGATAGTAGTGAGCAATGGTTCAAGTCTCCCTGATACTGAACACTACAATACAAAATCTAATGAATTAACCAATAACGAAATGTGGTCAAACATGTTCCCATAGGATTCAGTACCCTCACAGACTTCAATTCTAATCAATCCTCAATCGATGAAACGTACCACAAGAGTATTTTAACAATTAAGGAAATGTTCCAAATATTCAAGATGGCCGCCATGAAAATGTATTTTCACTAATATATCAGCTCCTATACGACATAAAACACGAACTCGGTGTCTAAACATACATTTCCTGGGTCAACGAATCCATATTCATCATCATTACAATCATCAGATGATACTCATATTGGATTTCAAGACAGTAGCTAAGTGAAACCCCTTACACCATGGTGGCATCTGCTTCTAAAATCCCGGATGCTAGTGTACCTGTCAAACAAGGAGACCTAAACCCTGATCCAATCAAGCGCAGTGAGGATATCATAAAAGAACAACGCTGTCTAACTCAAATGAAGACTTTGCATAACAAATCCCAACTAGACCCTGGTGATTATCCTGTCGTGGGCTGCGTATCATGACATTCAACAGCATCCAATAGACGAGACGCTTGCAAATGTAGCATACCTTCCTCTGCCCCTGGAGAATGCTCACTCAAAATGGATGTATTACATGCCACGGATATAATTAACCCCACAGTACATCATCTAAATCATACACAGTTTCCCATGGTTGCTGCTGACCAGCCACTATTTGCTATTGCTAAACAAGTATAGTACCGCTTCTTGCCAGAAACGCGCATAGACGACAAAATGGTGACAAAATGGTACATTTGGAAATGAACATTCTAAAATTACGCGGAGATTGGCTTCGAGGGAGTGGTTGGACGATGCGACCTACATATGCCAATACTGCGTCATACACTGCATGCGGCCGCCATGCTGAATGAGGCACGTGTTTACAAGTACTAGGTACGCATACTAAGCGGCAGCAGCCAGTCTACACGTACTACAACAACGTGTACATAAAACATGTCTGTTACGAGTAACTGTTGGGGAGAATATCCGTTCCTTTGATGAATGAAGGACTGTATATGGTGTAGACCAACTTCGTTCAAGTAGTAGACAATGCATTTTACAGTGAGAACTAATGATGGTACAATTTGTTAGGTCAGTCTGAGTGAGAAACTTTCGCGCTAAACAGCACAAACTAGGCCAGGTGGATAGCGGTACATGTGGTGAACCTAGTGACACGACATCTCGCGTTTTATGGGCAATTTGACTAAGGCGAAAACCCAGTGTGCCTTCTCATCGATGTCCAAAGAGCAATGACAAGAACAGATCAATGAAATCATAAAGGGTGATGGCGGTGCTGTTGGTTTGATAGAATTTCTACATACCCTGTGGAGATGGATGGTTGGAGGACGAAAGATATTTAGAGCAGTCCAGGAGATTGAAGAAAGGTTCCAAACCCCGATTGATCAAACATCAACAAAATGTTCCTAAACAAGTTCAATGAGTAGAAACGAGTTCTGCAAAGGGTGTATTATCATCATCAGTGTGAACACTTCGGGTAATCCATTTATTGAAGACAGTGGCGACGTGTTGACATTTGATACAAAGCTCATTAAGTGCAATGATGTAGTTCAAACAGCGTACAGTGTTGAAAATATTGGAACGTCGCAATATAATAGTTTTGTGGGAGAACGACTGAAGAACAACCCAAATAGACCAATCAGTGATATGGTGACTAAAATAAACTACCTCTCATCAGCACGGCAAGTACAGAGCTAGAATCAAGGTGCAAAGTACAACGTTCATACATAAAAAATGAATTATATTCTTTTCTCAAAGCGTTATATTGCATCACAACATCCCACCTGGATACATTCTTTCAGCATGAAAATGAGAAACGTCCTCCATCTATTTCTGATATGGGTCCCCTCCTATATGGCTCTAAATCAGACTTACTTGACTCCCGCCACAAAATGCCCCAGATGTTACCGCTAGAGTGTTTGATGGTGCTGTGATCATAAATATGCTCAGCCCAAGGGGCAGACGACCTTTGCTGATTATGTTCAGCAGGTATTTATGCCATGCATTACATCCCAGCTTTAGACTGAGGATTGACATGTGGGATAGATACTATTGAAGTTAGTCTAAAGTAATCAACTAGAGAGCGCAGAATGCAGAACGGACACGGGAGTTCTTCAGGAGCTCCCATTCCAACAAGAAAGCTGAAGCGTACACTGTCTCGCCTGTAAAGCCATGGATAGTGTGGATTGCGAAAGCAAACTTCGCATGTTCGTAATACATATATTCAGTGAGGCCCCAACAACCAACTGTAAACCATTAAACATGAACAATTTTGCTAGGCTTCGTATAGTCCGATCTCGAAAATACAACGTTACTGCTATCAGCTGAGCTTTTGTTGAGAGAATGGGCCATAAAATTCCGTCTCAAACCGTAAGAAAAGTATGCAAAACTTCCCCAAATCAAATCAGTAATTCCGCAAATTGTATTCCTTCGTGTTATAGAACGGCTTGGTAAAGTCTCATTGAAATCAAACGAGTTATTGCTATGGAGTATGTCCAATAAAAAAACACTAAAACCCGAATTTCAAAACCGTGAAAAAGCAGAAACAATTTCCTAAAATAAAATTAGTAATGAGGCGGAGAGTACCTCTGCACTGCGCTAAAATTGTGTTGATATGTGGTGAGCCATTGTTGAAAAATAATGGTCCATTAAAAACTATAACCAAAACACATGAAAATGTCCAAGCCATTGGAAAAATAGGGAACGTTCTCAAATTCAAACTAGTGATGATGATGATGATGATGATGCCTGGGTCCCTGTATGGCATAGAACACATCTGTAAAGTTGCATTGAAATCGGACGAACCATTGTTGAATAATGCAGCCATTTAAAAACCGTAACCCAAAACAATTGAAAAACCGTGAAAAGCTGGAAAATTCTCCCAAAATTAAATTGGTAATGGAGCGGACAGTACCCCCATGCATAGTATATAACAATACTGTACAATTTTGTTGATATCCGACGTGTCTGTGTTGAAAGAGCATGGTCCATAAAAACTGTAACCAATAAAACATGAAAAAAGTCCAAGACCGAGAAGTAAGTAGAAAATTCCCCAAAATCATATCAGCAATGATGCAGATCCCACCCCTGTATTGTACAGAACACTTATGTAAGGTTTCATTGAAATCGGAATGACAATTGTTGAATAGAAGACAAACTAAAAACTTTAACCAAAAGTACTTTTACGGTCGAGCCACTGCAGATGATGCTGCTGCCATCGGAGTTAATGATCCCCTCGTCTAGCTTTCTACTTCGCAGACGAGACAATAAACAGGCAACGTTTCCACATGAACGCAAAAAACCACAGAAGAGCTGTTCCATTATTTATCTGAATGTGTAAGATCATCGAATCCTGGTGGAAATGTAATTCCCATCACACAAGATCACTCAATTGTGACTGCAGATTGTAGCTCGTGAGGGTATACGTGGGTCTGCTATGCTACTCCGCGCCATTGCATCGCGTGGGCGGGCTGGTTAGCTACGGTTCTAGGGATTACAGATCCCGTATCGTGACTCTCCAGAAGGTACAAAAATCGGCTTCTAGAGCCGGTGGAACGATAACGTTCCAGTGGGGCTGTGCAGCCATTGCCGCCGAGATTGAACCTCACGGTCTCATCCCAACTATTGGTGTCACCGGCATAATAGTCCATAGCCTAATTTAGTGGTCTGGACATGATAATAAATCAGAAATATATCACTAAACAAGCAATGGTACTCGTTTGCTAGTAGACGAGAGAAAGTATACAGTACATAGAACTAACTTGGTGTCTAGTTTATGCAGGCTCGTCAGAGGTGTCTCACAGATCCATATATATCTGAGAGGTATCCATGCAAGGGAGCGTCCTAACGAGGCTACCTATATAGTTTAATATAAACCATTATACCCCTAACAAAATAATATTGTTGCGAGAGGAAAGTGCCTCACACAGGCCTCCGTCACAGGAAAATGCCTTCAATGTCAAAGCGGAGGAAGAGAGCTGGCAAAAAGGGCCACTCTCTAGTTCAAACCAAAAAGTTATGTGTAGTGTGTGTCAACTTAGTGAAGTTATAATTAATTGTGATGCACGTTGGGTTATGTGAAGACGGGGCGGATGATTTCCGAAGAATTCAAAGGCCATCATCTTGTGTAGGTCCAAAGATACTGTATTGGTAGTTGACGCTTTATTTATGCAGCCCTTCTGCTAAATTCTAACCTACCATGTAGTTGTTAGATTCTCTTCTTAGCTGTGGCCGCAAGTGCCAGGGATTCCTACCTATCTTTTGACACATGGGTCTAACTGGCGAAGATACCTGGTTTCCCGAGGGTCACCACACATATCATCTTCCTCAGAAAGGCAGCGTGCGGACATGCTACGGAGAGACAGTTTCAAAATCACATGACGATCCGGTTACATATCACCCCACAACCACATGTAACATCACCAGGACAAGTTATCATTCACATACGCAATTTAGAAAGCGCATGAGTATTTTATGGCGGGGAATAAGAGGCAGATATCCATCCTAGTGACCTTCCCGTGAGGGCGTGGTGGATTCTGAGACCGCACTCAGTCATTGTACTGAGATAGATGGGGAGCTGCGTCCCGTCCGTCACCTGTGTGTTAAGGAACTAATGTTTGCCTGCCATTAGGGTTAAGTTTCAGAATACCCAGAGCTGTACCGCAGGCCGGTTTTACATAATATTTATATCTTTTCGCAGGGCTTCCTTCTTTGGCAGGGTTTATCTACACTAACTGGTATCCGAAGATACAGAGGGGATGTATGTGAAGTCGACAATTTGATCTTCACCGCTCGGAAACCCCAATAGTTTCACAGAGTCGAATCATGCCAACGTGTCGATGGGGAGTCCAGATAATTATTAAACCTTGTGGCTGGAGGAGCATAGAAAGAGACAATCACTCAATAGTAATAAGAGACCCTAACGTATTTGGCCAATTTATGCAATCTAGCCAGTGTGCGGTGTTACATATCTGCTACAACCGGAAAAGAGGCGTACACAAAATGTCTCTTATGGAGAAATTGTCTCTAACTACTTTAAACCTATCCTATCCAGGTAGAATACACAGGTTTAGTCGATCACATGTCAGGCTCGAGAAATGTGAGCATGAACAGTGACCTCAGTGCAAAATTGATGCTGGGGGACTAGTGATGTGGATACAATGTTGCATAGCCCAGTGTACCGCGTCCTAGAGTCTTTATATAAACAAAACAAAATAACTAGGATGGCTATTTGCCATATACGTAAATAACTGTCACAATGCTAACAGTATATCAGGTCATAGGACCTTGCGGTGCTTGTTAGTTGTAAGCACAAAAATAAGGAAATTATGTACAGTATAATAATAGAGACTATAAAAGGCGGTCTCAGACGACCGGTGAGGTACCTATTAGTCACCAGTACCTATAATGGAATAAATGAATAAATAGTACACTAGTATAGTTACTTGAGTACCTATTGGTCATCAGTACAGAAAGAGTTCATAAACCACTGTAGATGCTGCGTTACAGATGAGGAATGTGAGGGGGCACGATACTGAAGTTGCTGGGAAATTTCCACTGTTGATGTGGCTCACTCTCAAGACGGTGAAGAAGAACGACTGTAAGGAGATGCCCATTAGATAGTTAGATAGGCTTAATAACCAATATGTGAAATTACACAGTAAGTTAGAAAGTGTCCGTCCGGTGACGGGAGTTTGAAAGTTGCCCGTAACAAGGAGGGCTACAGTTGTAATTAAATATTGCATGTACATAACTGGGTACACCGTAAATGATACATCGCATAGCTCTTGCAGTGTACCAGGCAGTGTCCCACCAGACTATGGCCTAAAAGTTAATTAATCACACGACATGCTGTGTGGAAGTTTGATACCACTTTTCAGCGTGGTCCGGAAGATCCGACGAGTTATCCACCAAAAATCACCACTTGTTCTACATGCTGTAGAGATTACATCTGGGCCGCGAGGCCCATCCGCAGGAAGGCTCCTCCTGACGTGTTGTAGTGAGGAAGTCTCTTCTATTTATTTAGTTGCCCTCAGATGGCGGTCCGAGGGCGTACAAAGACTTAGTGATGTGGAGGTCGATTGCTTACCAGCAAAGGGGAACTGAATTCCGAAAAGCACAGCTGCGGTGTAGGGTACCACAGTCAGTAAGTAGTTGCCCACGTCTATCACTGCGCTGGTCCAACAACCTACCACCGGCTGTCTCTCGCCGAAGTGTGGTCTCGATTCTTGATTTTTCGCTCCTTTTATAATACTCGTGACGTGAGAGGCAGGACGCCCAGCCAACCAGCTGGCGATCTGTGGCCAATCAGCGTGTAGCCTCATATGGCTTTGTACACACATGCTATCCTACCAAGGGGGTGGGGGTGCTTGGAACGTACCCGGAGCGGTCGTTCTGTACCCAGCCTAGCTGGGACGGTTCGTACCCGTCCGGCCGATCCGTGCTACAAGACCAGACTGTCTTGGCTGATCTGGAATGTCGTCAACATTGTACTCACGAAGATCCAGACACGCGCCTGTAATTAAATGCCACCCATAGCTCAAATTGATGTTGCCTAAAGGAGCAAATCGCCTAAATTTGGTTTTACTCCATCAACAAATGGCGAAACGTGCCACAATTGTTGACAGACACACGACAAGCGACAGACAGACGACAGGCCGACAAATTGCAATTGTATAAGCACATCTATGTGAGTTCCAAATGAACTGGGCGTGGGCTTGTTCACGGGTGATCCGGTGGTATATTCCCTACCCCGTCAGGTGCATGCCAGGTTTTGATATCGCCGTGCACACTGAGTCACGTGTTCGAGGCGCTGATAGAAGTGCTCTGGGTGTTCTGGTTGGGAACGATGTTTTCTTTTCCAGTCATCAGCACATAGGCTCCAGCATGGGCGACGAAAATTCTTCTGAGCTCTATCATGGTCCACTGTACGAGTCCAGCGTGCTAAACTGGAATATTCGCTAAAAGAGTCGGCTTGGCAGCTGGATATGAAACACGTACTAAAGTCGGGGTTACATAGGCCTATTAGGATTTTTCACTAGGATACGCTCACGGCCCGGTACCTAGTGAAATGGATAACGGGGTATTAGCTCAGTAGAATTCTCTAATAAATAAACAAATACATTTCTTTTTAACATCTAAACTATCTCACATTTATTCTTGTATACACGTTGTCACGAACGCTGACCGAAACTACGACTCCCGACTTTCTCCCGCCAGGGGCTTTCTATCTTCGCGGCTAGCAGCTCGACATGTTGCATTTGTCTGCACATTCATTGTTTATAAATATGTATAGTATACTATTAATCATTCGTACGGTCATCATTATTGATTAATACTAATGGATATTACTAATATGACGTGCCATCAGTCAATCTAGCAATTATAACAATTCATTTTCATAAATGTTACTGTATGTACCTAATTGTATCCTATTTCATTCTGAATATATTAAAGTTACTGTGAAGGCTGGTAGTCTACCATTTGATCTAGGGCTTATCTGTTTGTTATCATAACTGTCCTTAATGACACATTTTCAGTGACGTAGTCAGGTTTTCACGTCAGAGGGAGCGAGGTCTAAAAAGGCACCACCCCACTTGAGTGAGGACTTAAAAGGCGCCACCCCGCATATCATTTAGACGTCGAAATCGGCTTAAATTTCTTTAATAAAGAGAAAATAGCATCCCAGGGTCGCCAAGTATTTTATTCTACCGAGAAAGTAGCGTGTATTCTACTATTCCTTGTCTTGATGTAGTGTAATTAAAACAAAAAGTCTCACCATAGCGATGAACAGGCATAACAAGAAGACATTAACAACGTTGTAAATTCAAATAGTTCTAATTTTCAAGGTAGATTAACTTGTTGAAGTTGGATTGGGAGTTGGGACTGCCAGAAACTTGTATGTGTTACGGAAAACATTTGGGAAGATTGGTCCAGGGGGGAGCGAGCGCTCACCCCCCCCCCCCCCCACGGCTACGCTACTGCACATTTTACAAACTTTGATTACTGGACACATAGTGCCAAGTGCTCTTGATCATTTCCTTTCTCACAGTCGTGTGGAGATTTTTATGCTTAGTTGTTGATCCAGGCCCGTAAACTTGATAGTTAGTTTCTCAAGTTTAAATCAATTAATGTGAATTGGTGCGATTTTCTCACCAGCTGCGTTGTTGGAGTAATCAACGACAATTACCTTCCCGGACGGTAGCTATACGCCGGTGTATTAGCTCAGTAGAATTCTCCAATAAATAAACAAACACATTTCTTTTTAACATCTAAACTATCTCACATTTATTCTCGCTGCCCAAAACTACGACCACAGGGCCTCACTCTGTCATTAGTGAAGCCATATATGATGGTCGGTTACCCCCCGCCCCCCTTGGCCATTGCCAATTCCAACCATGACTTAACACATATAATCATAACACTAGACAATTTTAAGAGAATCGTAAACAAGTCTTGGTATGGCGGTAATCCTGATTTAGAATCCGAAAACCAACCAGTACATATTACAGTTACCATAAGGTGATCTCGTGGCGTTTAGTAATAAATATATTTTAGGCGGGAATACTGAAACAAATATACATCAACTTCCAGCAATTAATACGCGTGCGCAAAGCTGAACGTGAGTCTGTCGGAACTCATGTACACACACGATTTCATTACTGCATTGATAAGATTTTATTCAGATATCCTTTTTAATAGCTTACGTTCCCGCAAGAAAATCCTGACATGTTAATAAAACCTTCCTAATTTATCTATTGTCATTCCGATTTATTTCACTTTCCAAATCGCGCCGTAACGTATATAAACAATGCAGCCATACTAGACGTTACCCAGGGTTTTACTTATTGAGTTGGGCCGTGACCGCATTTTAGGGGAAAATCAGCATATGTAACCCCGACTTTAGTCACCAACTTGGTCCAATACCGTCGACTGTAACAGAGTGTGGACAGGTCCCTAAAACAGACCCTTTAGTCGATGCATGGTAGAATACCTTGAAACTAGTTTGACTGGGAGCTGTTGCTGCCTACAGCTTTCCTGTTTAGGTGTCTTGAAATTGAGACACTGCCATCTCAAGTGTATATGGTACAATATTATTATATACACTATTGGTTGGGACTATCAATTTGAGATCTTACCTTGAACCAAAGATTAGACTGCATATGATGTTGCACGTGGCCAAATTGAGGAGCTCTCGCGTTGTATTCCACGGTTTTCCAACATGCTTCTCAATCTCGGAATTTACCGCGAGGCATTCATCGATAATCTTTTGTTCGATTGTTTTCTTACCGAATCCGAGATCTCGTAAAGTTGTGAGTGTGAATCTTCTCATTGCCTTCCAAGGTGCCCCTTCTCCGCCAAGAATACCTGGAAAACATTTTATCGCAAACATAGTTCATTACAGTTCAAAATCAATATAACATTTCTTGTGAACAGAAAAAAACCCCGAAACAGAAACAAATCAAAAGACTTGATTCGGCATCAGTTTTATATTGGAGCCATATTAGAATTGTTGAAATTGTATGATTTTGCAGGCTTAGAGTCGTTATATGTTGATATATATTTCTAAGATTGTGAAGTTGAATTATAGGCACGAGAATTGAACTTCACAGCTAGGAGATTTGTTTTGGCTTGCGCCATATGTTGGGATTTATTTCGTTTCGTTACATTGCGGTACGCTGTTTGGGCCTCTGGAACTATGCAGATTTGTCAGTTCGTTATCGGAAGTTGTACTAAAAGGTGTCTAAACTCTCTGTCTCTCTCTCTCTCTCTCTCTCTCTCTCTCTCTCTCTCTCTCTCTCTCTCTCTCTCTCTCTCTCTCTCTCTCTCGATCTCTCCACCATGCATCTGCGATACGTCCCTCTTCTTTGGCTACTGTGTCTTGACCTCAGTCAGAATCATTAGCCCCCTGCATGCCCTTCTTACTTCCCAGTGTACGCAGTCTCCTCTTTTGGATCGTTACGTAGCACATTTATCAGATTTGTGTAGCGATGTCCTCTGCGGGCTTTGTAGGTGTAAGCTTGAAGTCCAGCAAACTCCAATGCATTCTGTGCAGCGTGCTTAGTAATATTTCTAGAAAAGGCAAATATAGATCATCTTTGCTCGTCCACATTCACTGGCAGGGACCGTATTGCAGACGATGTATATAGCATCATTGGAAATTATGCTCTCCGGCCAACGATGTTGGGTGATAGTACGGATGTGTTTGCGGCGGCAGGCATCAAGTTTTAAGCTTTTCTATGCCTTCATTTGGAGCTGCCCAGGTGTTACATTTGTACAGCATCTGGGATACACAGGTTACGTCATACAAGCGTATTTGTTTGCCAGAGTAATCTGTGATTTGCGGATATGCAGTTTCCAAAGTAGACTGGAAGGTTATGTTTCCCATGATGCAATTTGCAACAATATCGGAAGAGCTGCACATCACTGAGTGAGGAATTGTACTTTTCCTTGATTCTCCCCACCAAGCAACGATATGCCATTACTGCTGAATTCAGTTGCCACGGATAGGTGTATGTCTACAGGGGTAAACTCTGCCTGTGGAGTGCTCTCGTATAGATGACAGGGCTGCAGCAAGGTGACGTGTAAACCGCAATGGAGAGAGGCCATCTACTGTGGATATCAGATAGTAGTCTCGAACTCTAAAGAATGTGCATCTTTCACTCAAGCTCTCAGCTTGGTTTCTGCAAATAGCGATCTTACAAGTCGCAGCTTATCAGCATTGCATCCAGGCTGATATAGTACATCCATGATCTTTGATCATTGGAATGGTGTCGAAAGCATGTGCCATATTAATATCCACCTTGTGAAAGCCACATTGTTTGATCATGATCACTGACATGAGCATTCGATTCGCCCACACATTGACGGCGCAGATGCGTCCTGGTTTAAAGCCGCTCTGACAGGCTTCAATGAAACAGACAAACATGTATAGGTCACAGAACAAAGTCATATTGGATAGGATCTTCCGGATGGACAGGTAGGCAGCAGCTTTCGAGCTGTTTGCTTTAGGATGGCAAGTTCTTTCAGTCATTCATTGATCTCACATAGTATGGTCACAGAGTATGGCATTGCATTCTCGATGTAGTTTGTGCGGTATTTATTCTGATCACATTCAAAGCCGAGCCGTAGTTCCTTCTGTTGTTCGGACAGCCTTGCAACTAGGGGTCTGATATGTGGCATCCTGGATTGTTGTTATTCTTAACAACTCCTAATAGTCTCGTCTTGATTTGAGTTGGTCTCGATGGTTGCTATTTGCTCCTCTAGGGAGTTCTTATGACAGTTGGGTGGTGTGGATCACTGGCGAACCTATCTATCTGGTTGGCATGGCGGTTATACAGCAGACGAATGTGCTTCATTTGAAGGCAGGTGATCACCGATTTGTGATCAGAGTTGAGGTCTGTGTCGCCATATGAGCGTGAATTTTGAAGTAATGACTTTGCACGGACTTCCCCACTACACATGATCAATTTGATTAAATATAGCTTCAATCAATGTTTATGTGTTATTACCAATATCTATATGTAACAGGACTAGAGATGGCTGGATATCTATCTAGATCTATATGGCGGTGGAGTCATGCACCTTTTAGGAAGCTATGGGCCATGTTAGTAGTTAGCAGATTCCAATTTAAATCCGACACAGCTTGCACATTGCTCTCATGGAGCGATTCAATCTAGCACTCAAGTATTTGCCATCATAATCAATTGCGTCACTAGTTAGCTGACGTCAGAATCATAATAACGTAGACAGCGTCACGAAAAAAAAAAAAATCCGTTACGATGTATACGAATTGCATAACTTTGATGAATTTATATTGAATATGTTGAAACTTCTTTGACTGGGAGCTGTTGCTTCCGTAGAGAGAAAACACGGGGGTAGGAGGCGGTGGGGGGTGCGGGGGGGGGGGGGTCTACTGACCAATTGCAGCCGCCCACCCCTTCCCATTCCTAAGCCTATACACATCCCATCTCTCGCATTGCAGCGTCCAACACTTACAGCTGCCAACAACAGCTCGCTCACTAGATAGCAACAGGCAATTCGCAGAATTCGTCAAATACATCTCGGTGTCATACCCGATAAAACTAATCATTCAGAATTCAACTAGTTCTCAATTTAACTTGGATATCACGGACCCCATAATTGGCCAAATCAATTCAGTTTTCTTGTGAATAATATTACCCAACTACCCAATTTACGACAAATTAAGTTACCTCACATTATAATCTAACACCGTATATCGTGCCAGAAACTCCTGAAATTAGACCTAATAAATCATATATCAAATGATTATGACTGTTTAAATCAGACACTTATTCCTGCATAAAAAGACTAGTGTGCGTGCGTGTAGGCGTGCGTACATGGGTGCAAGTGCGCATGTTTATTTTTTTTATCGTCACTGGTGTTTGTTTGTCAGTAAATCAATCCCGTTAATTTTCCATTATATTAGCACATATTTGTCATTTCATAGAGAGAACAGCACTGCAACATCGCGAGAAAGCGTGGCTATCACGAAGAGAGGATATGAAACAATAGAGGATCAGAAACCAATCAGTGATGGCGAATCTGTGAATGCAGTTGATATGGATAGGGTTATATTATTGCTGAAGCTAACGATCAAGGAACATTCCTTTGAGAGCAGATTACTTGTGTTCAATTAGACATTGACAGCTCTTACTCAGGGGATGCCCGATTATGTTGTATGAAGCAATGTGTGGACGAAAGCCCTTTGGTGTTGCCTCGTCATTGCTAAAAAAACCCCATTAGTCTGAGCTTTACACTCGAGATAAGGTTTTGGGCACATAAATGTAGTGGCCAAAATAAGAAATAGTTTCTCTTTACTGCACCCGCTTGCCGTGCGAATGATAACCAGAATATGTTTCCTTCAAATACCTAGAAAGGCGGAATCCATTCAGGAATTCTGACTCTATTCAGGGATCGATTGATAATAAGACGATGACGGTGGCAATAATACGTAATTTGATGATTTGCTTGGCTTATGCGAATCGGCAGCCAAAACATCAAGGTCGTTCTCACGAACATACCAGGATTTCCATGAATTTGAGTTAGGCTGTAGCACATGGAAAACTAAAAAAATGTCAAGTTTGTCATAAATTGCTGATATTAGAGAAGTTGTAATCATGAAGGGATCAGGGGCAATGCTTTACAAATTTGGTTTTGATGGAGACAGTATCGGGCTCTATTTCCTCCAGAGGCATTTGACGTGAAGCGATTAGCTCCAACAAAGCATGTGCCGGGTATCATGTCATGTGGCATGATAGCTAGTCACAGAAAAGTGCAATGAAATTCTGTGAACAACGGCATTAATGATTTAACAGTTAGCTAAGAGTATGCCATATATGTCAGTTGTCTGACACGTAAAGTTGTCATTCATTTTACTGCTATAATAGTTTCTGCATACCACTTCAGTGAGCATCATTTGTGTTTATGAGTAAATTTTATAAAATCCAAATTTGCTAGGTGTTTAAAATAGAAATGTATCAAATATTTCTAGATGGAAAAAATAGTGAGTCGGATTACACACTTTCATGTATGATGTAGAAGGGTGTCATTTATTGGCAGTTCAATGTGTTCATAACATAACTCTTTCGCCCATTAAGTTGAATCTGCAGCTATTGGGTCATTAAGGCACGACACTTTGGAGTTTTCGTAATTATCACAAAATCAACATAATGCGAGTTGCTAGGTTTTTTCCTTTGGACAGCAGATTTACGTTCACTGTTTTAACTTTCAAGGTAGAACTAACATTCACATTCTGGACAAGGAGTTGAGATAAACGTCAGGTGTTCGAAGCTAACACTATGATAAACGTCAGGTGTTCTAATCTAACACCATGTTAGCGTCTATGTTACTTCGCCAGTATCTGGGCAATACCTGGCCGCATTGACCGCATTATCAGGGGTGTTGTCTACTTCTGAATTTAGAACACACATCTGGAATCATAATAGTGTGTCATAGCGGTACTACATTAAAAGGAATGTAGAGTCCAAAGTGTTACAATCTATTCAAATAAGCGCAAAATGTGGTAGGAGTTTCGCAAGAATTGGGCGAGTCATACCTAGAAATGGATCCGTCAATTCGCTAGAAGCAAAAATCTTACCTTTTCCATTGTTATTTTTTGCGAACGGTGTTACAGGAAATGGTCTGGCAACAGTGATGTCCGCGTGTTTCACAAACGCATCATGTATGAGATCATAGCTACAAAGCACGACACTGGGATAAGGGCCTAATTGCAAGCTGAATATATCACCATACTTCTTCCGTAAGTGCAGGATCTGTCGATAAAGTGATTTGCAATTATTTATCTCCAGGAGGTTGCCTATATCACGGGTAGAGAGCGCGGTCCGGGTGGAAAGTTGATCCGCTTTCCATTCCATCCAACGAATAACAAGACTGCAAGGAATGCCACCAGAAACACGAGAAGCTCTGTTGAAAATTCCATCATTTCTAAGGAAATATAGAATTTATTTAGTATGCTTCATAGATATCTTTAGAAAGAAAGAAAACAATTTATCATCATCAGCAGCAGCAGCAGCAGCAGCAGCAGCAGCAGCAGCAGCAGCAGCAGCAGCAGCAGCAGCAGAAACAATGAGCGCATGGCCAATTTGAGGCAGTGCGCTTGACAATTCTACTACTTCTACTACTACTACTACTACTACTACTACTACTACTACTACTACTACTACTACTACTACTACTACTACTACTACTACTACTACTACTACTACTACTACTACTACTACTACTACAACTACTACTACTACTACTACTACTACTACTACTACTACTACTACTACTACTACTACTACTACAAACATAAAAGGCACGAAGTTATTACTGAAATAAGACATAATGATCATTGACACTAGACAAATCAAACAGCTAGTATAAAAGCGTTGTCTACAAAAATCAATAACAAAATCACACAGGCAACAGACAGAATGACAGCCAGTTAGAACAATTTCAGAATGAGATAAAATATCATGATAATTAAATTAAATCAAATTAAAAATAAAATTTATCTACACTGAATTAGAATCAACTCACATTTCTCATTGGGACTTAGCTGTCACATCCGAATTTATAGGATTCTTTGTAATATGGCACTAAGTTGGGTGGTCCGTATAGTGGTCGGTTGTTGTGGTCCATGTAGGCACACCTATTACACGTCTTTACGTATGTCCCACTTTTTGCTGCTCTCTCTTCTTCCGGGGGGGGGGGGGGGGGGGAATGCCGAGCAGCTCGTAAATAACCTCACATGTTTTCAAAACCAAATAAAATGTAGACCTACTGTTGAATATTTTGGACTTCATTTGACTGGAAGCCATTGTTGCCTAAGGCAGCAATGGCTTCTAATCAAATTAAATCCAAAATATTCAACAGAACCTTTCTTACAGCGTGTTCAAAATTCTACTTACTAACATGTTTCTGTTTTTGTTTAGGAAACGTTTCATCTTATTTCTGAGTTGTACTGTACAAGGTGAATATGTGTAAGGTGAACATATATACGGCCCATTTAAGGAAGTGCGAGATTGACAGTTACAATCCCGAAGCCCGAATAGCAAAGTTTCAAAATGGCTTTACGATGGGTGTACGATAAAAGTGTTTGTTGGTCGGTCGTCAAACCTGTTCTACGCGACCACCTTATAGGACGTTTGACTACAAAAATCCTATCTAATAGCGAGTCGCACGAATTAACCATATGAACCCGCAATTCCATACTCTAAATACTAAGATATATACACGTAAGCTGTTGAATATTTTAAAACGAATTTGACAGGAATCTGTTGCTGTCATAGCCTGCAGTCAAATTATGCCCTACTTTCAAAATAATCAAAATCATAGCTTCTTACATTTGAAAATATTTTTCGTATTTTATCTTTCAGGGTTCTAAACGGTTATGAGGTCTACTAGGTGGTCGTATATGGCAGATTTTACAACTGGCCAACGCTCGCCTTTATGGTGCTCTAGGCCCTTGGTGGTTTCTAAATATTTTGTTACTAATTCGACTGGAAGATTTTTCTAAAGAAATAACTTTTTAAAATATCAATTCATACATAGACCATAACAAGTTTCGTATTTTGGAACATAGTTTTGAACGGGTCAAAGAAGGTACACAATTGGGAATAAGGTTTGTCATAAGCTCATGCCCGTCAATGTGTCATAGAGCCTAGGCTATGTGTCTGATACAGCGGTATTTAATATAAGCACGCGACATTGATAATTACCTCGCCCGCCCCTCCCCACTGGAGGACGAAGACAGTACGTCATTCGTGTGCGTGCGATGGGGTGGGGGAGAAGGGAGAGGGAATGGGAGAAGGATGGAGGGGAGAAGGATGGCGGGGTGGGAAGAGGCAGCGGGCGACAGAGACGGGGAGGAGGGAGCGAGATCGGAAGAGGGAAAGGGAGAGGGAGAAAGGGGGTGGGGAGACATGGGGAGAGGGAAGCAGGGAGGGAGAGAGAGAGAGAGGAGGGAGGGATGGAGGGAGGGAGAAAGGGAGAGAAGGAGGGAGGGAGAGGAAGAGAGCAAAGGAGGGGTGAGGGATAAAGAGAGAGAGAGAGAGAGAGAGAGAGAGAGAGAGAGAGAGGGGGGGGGGAGGGAGGGAAAGATGGGGATAGAGAGGGGGAGAGTGAGGGAGGGAGAGAGGGAAGAGAAGGGGAGGGGAAGGGAGGGAAGGATGGAGGGAGAGAGAGAGAGAGAGGGGGGTAAATAGGGAGGGTGAGGGAGAGAGAGAGAGAGAGAGAGAGAGAGAGAGAGAGAGAGAGTAAGAAAAGGAGAGAGGGAGATGGGGATGGGGAGAGGGAAAGGGAAAGGGAGAGGGCGAGAGGATATGGGGGAAATGGGCAAGGGCGAGGGCGAGTGAGGAGAGAGGGGATGGCGAGGGGAGGCGGAAAGTAAGAATGGAGGGTATGGGAGCGGTAGAGCGCGAAAGGGAGGTGGGGTTGGTGGGGGAGAATGAGGGGGAATGATATGAGGAGGAGGAGGAAGAGGGGGAGGAGGAGGAGGAGGAGGAGGAGGAGAGATAGAGAGAGGGAGAGAGAGAGAGAGAGAGAGAGAGAGGGAGGGAGGGAGGAAGGAGGGAGAGAGAGAGAGAGAGAGATAGAGAGAGAGAGAGAGAGAGAGAGAGAGAGAGAGAGAGAGAGAGAGAGAGAGAGAGAGATGGAGGCAGGGGTGGAGTGGCCTTCCCAAAAGTGCCACGACCAGGGGAGGTTCATGGAGGCTATGTCCCCTCCCTCCATAAAGTAGGTTCTTGCTATTGCAACGGAGGCTATTCGCCAGTATTAGCGGTGGAAATAGCTCGCTCTGTTACATATCAGGATGAGTACGATGATACGCTAGTAATAATTGATGACGACAGCATTCAATAAGCAAAGACGCTTCTTCAAATGATAAGAACTACTTTACTAATTTCAAACATACTAACTGATGAATTAACTAATCTTAGAAATTAACTAAAATGACTACCTATATACACTATCAATATACTATTTTAACTATTTATTTCTCTGTGTTGGTCTGTCTGCCTATCACACTCTCAATCTTACTCTCTATCTATCGCCTTTTTGTCTAGTTTAACAGTCATTTTATAGATCGTGGTAGCTATGTAAACCTATTCTAAGTACGTTTTAAACAGCTCTCAAGAAATTTCTACAGCATAACAAAATTAATTTCAAGTTATCAGTAGGCTATATATAGTTAAACAATAATGATGAATCAGTTTCTTTCTATGTAACATGATGATGGTATCTGATGATTATTTTGAAAACAAAATGGCTAAAAGTTGTTTCTACCTTAGGCAGTAACAACTGTCATTCAAACTATTTCCGAAATAATCAGCAGTGTTAAATCGATCCGTATTTGTGAGAATTCAGCAGGGATAGGGTTATCACAATTTGGAGTTCATAATTTATACATAAATGAGTTTATGTTAGAACCGGTATGTATTAGCTGTCTGGATTCTTATGGTCTTAATGCAGGGCTGGCTGGTGCTTGAATGTTTGTCCTATGAATTGATTGGGCTGTTGCATCAATGAGCAGTGCTCTGGTAGCAGTCTTGCTTGATTTCAGATATTTGTGTACATTGACTGATATAATACAACGCAGTGAATTTCACATTTCTGAACGAAATACGCCACCAACTTACAGAAGGACCTGCTCTCTGGTCCAAGATGTAACAAGAATATGATATCATAAAGAGAGAATAACACAATGAAATAAATGCAATGACATGATTCGAACCACATGACGATCTGAGATAAATATCATTGGTGAAAACTACCAGGACCTATGTTAATAATGTCTTCACTGTATGTATTCTTAATTTCTTCTATAACAAGAATTTCGTTGAAGCTTTAATGTTTAACTTCCTCTTTCGACTCTACCCAGCGCTGCAACAATCACTGTTTATTCAATTCTGCAATTAGACTCTCTTCCGGCTCCGCAATTCCTCTGATAGTATTAGTTGTGACACTCGTTCTCTGATCAATGTGTTGATTTAGTTTATCACATTTGATCTTTAAACGTTCATTTTCGAAACCCATTTCACTAATGTCAAATTTCACATTCTTTGTTCTTGGCTTAATCTCTCTTTTAATTTTTCACACTGACTAAGCTGATTCTGAAGACTATTTTCTCGATCTAATGCTGATAAAAGTTCCGTCCTATGAGCAATTTTATTTTATTTTACTCTCTTCACCACGGTGCATAATTAAAAACCTTCTAACGTTCTAACCGAAATTCTTTGTCCTTAGCACTGATTCCTAGCTCATGATATTAATGTTAGAAAACGGTAGGCGCTTGTGCTAAGCTTTGTCTTTCATCGATATGGTTACTAGATCTAAAATTACTGTTAGTAGTAATACCTTTGTCTGGTTTTAGCACGTGTCTCTGATTTTGTCTATTGCAAGGGCTTTGTCTTCTGCTTCCACTTGCCGAGATGAATGAAACATATATGTGCCTCTTGGCACACATAAACGAGAAACGTCCGAAAATATGGCAAGAGAAGAAGCAAACAAATCGTAATCTGCAGTAAGATAAATGATTATGTCCAAATGCCTCACCATACCTGTAGCATTGTCTATGTTAGCAATGATTCTGAAGATGTTGGATTCGTATGCTTACCCACGGTCCATGATGGTGACGCACTGGCTGATGGTGAACTGCGTTGTGCTGTGGTTTCGCTCTACTGAGGCATCTTTCTGGTGGCATGTATCTGAGACTCATCCTTTAGTTCTGCGCTTCTGAGGTACGGAATCTTTTTGTAGTCATAGAACCGCGGACTCCACCAATCTGTAATGATCAGTAGTGAAGGTGGAGGCTGTGTGCTATTGCTATGCAAATGAGCTCTTGACCTATTTAAATACTGTGTTCTGATTGGTTGTTCTGAATGAGTGTGTAGACACTATTGTTCTAAATGAGCGGGTGGATGATATTGCTCTAAATGAGCGGGTAGACGCTATTGTTCATGCAGGTGTCCGCTATTGTTCTAAATGTCCGGCTACACGCTATTGTGTGCGTCTGTTTGCTATTTAAATGACATATGTGTGTTAATGCATAGATTAATGTGTGTTTTAAAAAATAGATATTGACATGCGTGCGTAATGATGAGCGTGTTCTGGTTGAACGATGAACGCGTTAACATATTAATTAGGTGGGCGGCAGTGCACCCCCCCCCCTCTCGTGGTTAAACAGAAATTTTGAAACTAAGCGGAATTGTGGCTTCCTATGTCATTGAACATGACTTTTGAATAATGGCATACTGCATGAACAATGATCACATATGAATTGCAGGTGACCAGCTGTGCGCTATTGTTCTTCTGTCAAAATGATTAATGGTTTTAATATTTGCCCCTATCCAAAACATTCAGGATTTAGAACAATCGCGTCCAGCGGTCACCTGCATGAACAATAGCGCACAGCCGGTCATTTAGAACAATCGCGTGCACCGCCCACTTATGAACAATAGTGCACAGCTGGTTGGTATGTTATCTGATGAATATTTTGAAACTAGCGCGAATTGAAACTTCCTATGTCAAATTAGTATTAAAAAAATATTCACTTAAACTACCACCGCACCACGATTTAGGTTTGAAAAATCACATGTTAAAATATAATATCCTTAGTCGTATATCTGATGAATATTTTGATACTAGCGTGAATTGTAGCTTCCTGTGTCTAATTAGTATTTAAAAATATTCGCTTAAACTACCACCGTGCCACCATTTAGGTTTGAAAAAAATCAGAAAATAACATTTTATGACTTTTGTTAGTTATATGGTATTAAATTGTGACATTTTGAAGATTTTAGATCTCCGGGTATGACTCGGTGAATGGTTTCCTAGATGATGATTCCACTTCGCCAACGGCAAGATTATGATGTTAGCGGTTGCTGCGACAACCTCTTACCGATGATGAAGCGGGATACTGACAGTCGGCTCGCCTCGTCGAGAAGATGAATTACGACGATATTTATTAGAGACTGTCGGGCCTATCTGACTATGAAGATCCGCTGGTTCGGATTGGATGTTTCTTCCAACTCTGGAGTCCTAAGCTAATAACGACCAAACTAGTGTCTTACTTTTGTAAGAGGATAAATTTTATTTAAAGTTAAAACTAACTGTACAAATTGATAAAGTAATTGTAATTGTAGCGCATCAATCGCTCACAGATAACTAGTACCTTGCAGGTATCTATTCTACTCTATACTAGCCACGAACGTAGCACCAGCGATGTGCTACGTGAACCCTGATGTTGGATTGATTAACCTTCTCTAACTGAAAGTGGTTCTTTAATAGCCCTCAGAATCTATACATATTGAGATACATATTGAGATATTTAGATCTATACATATTGAGATATTTAGATCTTGTTCTGATGACTCTTCTAGGTAGGTAGGTTATAAGCACAGCTTGATTGGCCCGTACAATCAGTCCACCAATCAACTTCTGCTTATTCCTTCCTAGAAGTTCTTACCTAATACATGTTGGTCGTTCTGACCAATCAACGAGCCTTTCATTTCGTTGTTGGATATAAAACCTATTCTGTTTAATTCTTTGCTACAGAGTTTGATCGACGCTCATTGATCGTGACGTCATTCTGACCAATCAAACTCTGTGCTATTCTTCCACGGAGACGATGCCTCACATAGACAAAGGGGTGGTAGCTGGTTCTGATTTGATGCGATCTGTCAGCTAACTAACAACATTATGGAATGTGTTGTTGTTGCATCCCATTGTATGAGTGACATATAGTTGATATACAAATTTCGATTATGTTATTCATTCCTACAGGACGTTACAATGTCCATGTCGTGTCCATTGCCTATTGATGGATAAGCCTGTAGGATGCTAGAGTTAATAGGCACGTGAGCTGTATGATCTCATTGCCAGCTGATGTTGTTCTATTCTCGTGTGAGAATCGGAATGCCTAACGTCATCAACTACGTCCCTTTGTCACGTCCGATTCCAGTGATTCTTATTCATCGATTACTTTCTAAACTATCGATCCAAACGACTGCTGAATATTATAAAAGTGTGTGCCGACTGAACAGCAACAACTTTCATCTAAACTATTTCCAGATACACATCAACTCAGAACCGTGGGACTTATTCTAATCAATTCGACTATTCCAATTTTTGATGATAAAACTTCATCCAACAATCCTGATCGTGCTATATTCGCATATCATCCGCATAGCATCAGCACCAGCTGATGTCAACTAGTTACTGTATAATAATAAACTAAATAATAAGATACACAGTCAACCGGTCCATTAGCTCACCTGGTATTTTCAAATTATAAATTTCACTTAGGAATTACTCGTAAATATAAGATATCCAGCTGGTCATGACTTCCCACAAGACAATCCCATATCTACAATTTGACCCCTATCTCAACCAATCAGGATTTAGAACAATAGCGTCCAGCGGCCACCTGCATGAACAATAGCGCACTGCACCCACTTATGAACAATAGCGCACAGTGCCCACTTATGAACAATGGCGCACAGCTGACACTTATGAACAATAGCGTACACCTGCATGAACAAAAGCTCCCAGCGGACACCTGCATGAACAGAATGTGTTCTAGTTAGTATAAAAGCGATATGATTGAACAAAACGCATGTATTGAGCGCTACATGCTATCAAATTGACTGAAGACGATAATAGAATTGTGTTAAAATAAATAATGCGAGTTTAATGTGTAAAGAAGTTGTCAATAAACGTATTCTCTCGATAGCAATCTTGTTTCTTAAAGCAAGTAGTGAGCTATGTTTGACCATTTAGCGTTGGGATATCGATTTATTTACACAATTATGGATGATACACTAAACGAACAAGAGAAGACTATTAATGTGATCTTACAGCAGATGGCCGACGAGGATCACATAGCATTAAACAATGACACTACACAACGCATGTATCGGATACCATGTGAAAACATACTTAACCATGCTTATCAAGGGCATATCTTCAAGCAAACAGGCCAGCGAATTGCGCAAATTGTGACTAGCCACTACATGATGAACATTATGCAGCAACTATCATTGCGTATTCCACTTACTAATGATGATCTTAATCAATATTTGCAGCATGTTGACACTGAGCTATTGAGCAATAATGATCAATTTCTAACTGATTATTTAGATAGTGACATCATACCCGCTCATAATCCCATCGCAATGGATGCAAATATTATGGAGCAAATATCCGACTGTTTACCGCACAAAGTTGTACCTTCTTCTACACAGCCTCAGTTCGTTGATGTATTGGAATATGCAAATGAGCCTACATGTCAAGTGCCTATCTTCGATCAAACAGAACAACGTGTTGTTCAAAACGAGACTAGCACCAACGTGACAAACATTATGCATCAAATATCATCGCATATTCCACTTACTAATGACGATCTTAATCAATATTTGCAGCATGTTCACACTTAGTTATTGAGCAATAATGATCAATTTCTAACTGGTTATTTAGATAGTGACATCGTACCAGCTCCTAATGCCATCATGGTGGATGCGAATATTAGGCAGCAAATATCTGACTGTTTACCACACGAAGTTGTACCTTCTTCTACACAACCTCACTTCATTGATGTATTAGATGTAAATGCACCTACACAACAAGTGCCTATCTTCGATCAAACAGAACAACGAATCGTGCAAAATGTGACGAACATTATGCATCAAATATCTGCATGCATTCTACTCACTAATAATGATCATAATCTGAAATCAGCGTATCATTTAAGAAATATCCTATTGCCGATTCACCATTAACTCATTCAGAGTTTATATCAGCCATGGTTCAAACTCTGCTCGATACTTATAGCGCCTATAGCAATGTTCAATCAAATGACCACATAATAATTTAGATCATTCAATCGGGGTTGGATATGCCTATCACGATGGATTTTATGCCGTGGAATAAAATTACAATGGATAAAATTTTGGATTCAATTGAAAAAGTAATTCAGTCAAACACTAACTGCAAGCTATCAGATGGCTTTGAGTTTCATGTTTTTCGCGTTGAGGACTACAACTCTGGTGGTCGGCATGCTATTCACCATGGTGCTATCGAGCCTACATTTAAATCTGCTAAATATACATTACAAGACGAGTACAAGCATGTCAAAAAATGTATTATACCTGTCCGTGCAGAATATCCATTCTGTTTCGCAGCCGGTATATATCTAGGCATACAATTTATCGAGAAAACAAAAAATCAGATCACTAAACGCAAATGGAACAATTTGATTAAAAATAAAATATATCAGATGAATGTGGTGCGCGAGTATCATGCAGCATGTTGTATTTCTGAACACAAGATTAATAGCACTGACTGGTTGAAATTTCAACAACATTTCGGCAATGAATTTAGTATCCGCGTCTACTCCGAGTCAATGCACGAATGTCTATCCGGTAGCGCCTCTACTACTCTACAATCAATATATCTTTTACATTCAGAATAAGATAATCCCATTTCATTAATAACATCGTCTATCGCAGCATTTCTTATGGTGCACAATTACTGTCCCCATATAGTAATACTCACGATTGCATAGCACTCTGTCGCCGATGTTTCTCTGCTAAATCAGCTATCGACGAGTGTAATTCTACAGTCACATCACATATGATAATGAGTAATGATTGTCATCATAAGTTTTATAACGAGTGATGTATGACGAATCATCGCGCAAATGGGACATGCAAAATCGTAAAGGCCTGTCCCCTCTGCTTTGTACATGTACCTAAAGGGGGTGACAAACATATATGCGGAATGACTAAATGTCACGCATGTGAAGAGACATTTAATGTTAATGAAGAACATATTTGTTTTCATAAAGTAATTGAAGAAACTGCCATGTCATTATCGCATGCACGTGCCATGAAAATGGGTGATGATGATCTAAGATACGAATCTTATCAAAAATACATCATTTATGATACTGAAACATATTTAGAACCAGTTAACAATACTGATACTGATATTGTCACCGAGCATAAAGTTACTCTTGCGGTAGCGAACGTATGCTGTGACACATGCATTGAGCAGCTACTCGAAGCTGTGTGTGCTACGTGTAACCGAGGCATGAATAATGGATATGTTCGCTCTCATGGGTTAGATGTTAAGGATCAGTCTGTTAAATGGTTAACGTGCATAAAATCTAAGTGTGTTAAAAATGTGTCAATCGAAAATATATTTGCCCCAGGGGTGCCAGAAGCAAATTTGAGGGGCAGGGGCAGGTTTCACAAAAGGGCACACAGGATGGCATTGTCTGGATGAAGATATGAAATGGATGCCCTAGCTTCCCGCCTCTCATAGAAGGATGTTCGGGGATTAGGGGACCTACCTAACCATCACGAGAAAAAACCTTGAAAGGTGCAGGCTCATGACTCGATTTCCTGCATTCTGAGTTTCTTATGATTATGTATAAATGTTAGAGTAATCTTAATCGAAGAACTTATATATTCTTTGGTCAATCGAACCTATTCCCAAATCACAATGTGAGCGAGCGGGCGGGCAGGGCTTTGTGTCAGATGCACACGTTGAGTGTACGTGCATTCGTGCATTTGTCTGCACAGTGGACCTGCACAGTTTGCCTTGAAAATATTTAATTAGACCTTAGTTCATAATTATATTTGTAATCAGCGGGACTCAGAGGA
This sequence comes from Chaetoderma sp. LZ-2023a, assembly GCA_034401795.1. Taxonomy (NCBI): domain Eukaryota; kingdom Metazoa; phylum Mollusca; class Caudofoveata; order Chaetodermatida; family Chaetodermatidae; genus Chaetoderma; species Chaetoderma sp. LZ-2023a. Next base: position 194,107,330 of record CM067369.1, read on the forward strand.
AAAGTGTTTTTTGTGAAAACTAGGTTATCCAAGACAAATCTACCAATCATGTTGAACATGCGAGGTTTATCCACCTCTTGCTTTAGATGAAGACCTTGCCGTTTCTTGAATTTCATGTCAAGCAGTTTCACAGGTCTTTAAATGTAATTTTTTAAATGGTGCAAAGTCCAAGATGGCCACCTACTAAATCGATCAAGCAGCTTTCCAAGACCAACTATGGATCTGACCCTATGGATCCTTCCTGCCCAGCAGTTCTTAAGGACTCGCTTAAAGAATACGATGGTCATATGCTAGATGAATACACAGATGAGGTAGCAACACAATTACGTCAAATTAGTAACAAACTATTCAACAGCTAGTGTCTATGGAATAAGTGATTTAAATTATGATTTAGCAGCCTCTTACTTAGGCATATTGGCGCGCGTGTGTGTGTGTGTGTGTGTGTGTGTGTGTGTGTGTGTGTGTGTGTGTGTGTGTGTGTGTGTGTGTGTGTGTGTGTGTCTAGGGTTGAGTAGGGTGGGGGACAACAAATCTTAGACACATTCCTTAAATACACCCACCGACATTGCACTTCGGCCATGTGTATACAAATTATTTCTACTTTTGCGTTGACTTCACACGTCAATTACAGATTTTAGTTTGAGAGTTGCTGTTAATTCTAATATCTATTAGTGTTTTCACATTACTGCACCCAGCCACCCATCATCACACATATATTTTATTCTACCCACAAAGCACAATATTAATGGAGCGTGGACCAGTATCACTTAAAAAATTCAAATAGCATATGACTATGTATCTTACCTTTACTTACCTATACTTGCAAAGATGCAAGCGCTGCCACTACATAAATAGCGTTTGCATTGATGATTTGATTCGGCCTAGTAGCACTCCCATATTACTTTATGGACTTGTGTTAATGTCAAAACACCCGAACTTTAATACAAGTACTCAGTCTGCTCTAAATACTTTAAACTCCTGTTTAAGTTCTGAAGTAAAGTATATTCATTTTTCGCAGAGAAATGGGTGAAGGGCACAGCTGTCCCCACTGCGCTCTGCCCAAAGCTCAATAGGGGCAGCTGCCCCCGCGACCCCATGCTTCTGGCACCACTGGTTTTCTCTGACCACCTCATTATTGCACATAATGTGCATGCATATGATTCGCATTTAATCCTTCAATGCATATGCATGCGCATTAACCTTCATCTAAAACCCACAAACATCACCATGCATGGCCATTCAGTCCTCTCATTTGAAATAGGAACAATTCATTTCATCGATTCCATTAACTTTTTTCCTCTTTCATTACGTAAGGTCGGCGATGCTTTTAATTTTCCTGTGCACAAGGGAATATTTCCCTATCAGTTGAACTCACCTCATTATTGCGGTACGGTAATACCATTTCTCAAGAGGGAGGTATTCGGTGTACAAAATATGAAAGCTAATGAACTGCTCGAATTTGATCAATGGTACAATGAGCAGATATCTAGAGACGCACACTATGATGTTGATAAAAATCTCAGCGAATATTGTAATGATGACATAACCATCTTATGTTTGGCTGTGTCTAGATTTAAGTCCTTATTTTCTGAATCAATGGATGGACAAAATCCATTCGTATCAGGGATAATGCTAGCAGGTGTGTGTAATGTAGCATATTGCACTTTATGTCTATGCTCTGATAGCATTCAGACTTTACCCGACTACTCACTAAGAGCAAAACGTGAATATAGCATGATCGCTGTTGAATGGATGGAATGGGTTAGGTTAAGCAAGTGTTACCAAATCTACATGCGCTAAACCAAGGTGAGCAAAATTTTACGTCCATTATGTAGATGGCTTCGCTCCATGCGAAAATATTATTTTTGAGTTTTGTGGGTGTAAAATTCACGGGTACGAGTCTGATTGATGTGGCAATAAACGTGAGAAGACATATACACCATACAGTGATCAGACATATGAAGCAGCATATTCCACTCTTCAATATCACATTTCATTATTCGAATCGCATGGTTATATGGTGAGAATTATGTGGGAATGCGAGTTTAAGAAACTAATCGCTAATACCAATGGACTAAATGATTTTATCACCAAATTGGACTTAGCACACCACATAGCTCCACATGACACACTATTTGATGGGTGTACATCCACAATTCGATTATTTATGGAAGCGGATGTACATACTAAGCTAGAATATTGAGACTGCGTTTCCATGTACCGGTCAGTGATAAAACAATGTTGTTTTCCAGAAGGTGCATACAAGGTAGTAAGAGGCAACGATTTGAATGATAAGATGGTGCATGACTTCTTCAGTCTTATTAAATGCAAATCCTCCCTCCTTGTGATTTATCCTTTCTAGTTTTACCTATTAGAATAAGTAAGCTGCTCATGTTTGTACTATGCACCGAATGCACAAGAATTTTTCAATCTACCGCATGCGAACATGCAGAAGGACAACATTCCTTATGCGGGGTGTGGACCACTCCTGAGCTACAATTAGCTATTCACCATGGTTATATCATTAGAAAGATGTACGAAGTCTGGCATTATCCTGAGTCGATGCAATATGAACAACATGGCGATAAGGGACTATTTTCTGAATACATTAACCACTTCCTCAAAATTAAGCAGGAAAGTAGTGGGTATCAAGACTGGGTCTGTAGTGAACGCAATAAAGAGCACTATATTCAAGAGTACTATGTGCATGAGGCTATACAACTCGACCCAGAAAAAATATCAAATAATCCGGCTTTACGTTTTGTAGCTAAATCTGGATTGAATATTTTGTGGGGCCGTTTTTTGCTACGTGATCACACCAAGAATAAGATGGTATCAATGCGAAGAGCTTCTAGAGCTTTTGAGGGCTAAAAGTAAATCTGTCAGCAGGATTTCATTCCTCAATGGTAATCTTTTAATGGTGGTGTACTCAGTCAATGAAGAGTACATTGCGTCCCCATTAAATACCGACTTTATTCTTGCATCTTTCATGACAGCTTATGGGTGAGTAAACTTGTTTGAAGTCTTGCCCTTACTCGGTCACCACTTAGCCTATGGTGAAATCCCCTCTGACTACGAGCTAACAAGTTTTTGCGCACTCGGTCTAAAAAAGTATCGTCTTGAAATGAAGCATCACAATGATCCATCGATTGTTAAACAGGTATCAAAGGTAAAGGGTTTAATGCTGGGTACTGAACAATCAAAACAAGTACATTTTGAGTTGATGGAAAAGTCCATCGATCAAATTATAAACAAGGGTGAAATTACGGATAGCAATAGTGTACTGCTAAGCTATCCATCTAAGACCACACGCACGTCTCAATTTAGAATTCTTTCAGTCAATAATAGTAAGATCTTCAGACCTGTCTTCAAAAAACGAATTTTGAAACTGGGTGATTATTCTTCAGTTCTATATGGTTACACTAGCGTAGTATAAATATAAATAGTAACATTGTGCTTTATCAGTCAGTTCATAAACATTGTCAGGGTTAGCCCCATAGACGATGAGGCCACACTCTATGATAGCATATGTCGCTAGTCGGTGTAATGATGATAAGGATAAAATGTGTGCATTGATTATAAGGAGTATGTTATGGGTTTTAAGTGATGGTATAATTAACTACAAGAGGATTTTGATCATGATTCAAATTAGTACATTGTTATTAACGGAATATGGAATAGACATTGACCAATGGCTGCGAGCATTATTATTATTATAAAACCTCGTTAGAAACTTCATTAGAAATCTTATTAGCTAACAATTTCTAATATTTGTGATATCACCTTCATAATGTACTACTGAAACGTGGTCACTATCATCAACATAGACGTCATTCTCAGACACGTGAGAACATTGGCACGCATCTGCCATGTTCATGCAGGTGCCATCGTTCATAAGTGTACGCTGCATGCTATTGCTCACGCAGACGGCCTCTGGATGCTGTTGTTCATGCAGGTAGTTGCAATTGTTTATGGGTGTCAGAGATACGCTATTATTCTAAATGTGCGTCTGAGCGCTATTGATCTAAATGACCATCTATGTGCTATTGTTCATGCAGGTACCCACTGGATGCTATTGTTTCCAATGCAATATAAATGACGTTGTCTCGCATGTCGCATCTCTCACTTTCAATCATTCATAATGTCGACTGATCAATGTTTGAAGTATTTAAAGCAATCATCATATTGGTGCAATCTCGGAAATTTGCGTAAAGCGAGAACGATTCGATTTGGTGAAAAGTGGTGTATCGATCTGCGACAGTTTCATCCTGACGGTTATCCTACTAAACGTGGTGTATATATATAAGCATAAAAGCGTTTAGACAACAGGTGCATATCATTCCTGATCTTGAAGAGAAAGTATGTTGTGTGCGCAAAAATGTCGGCATACAATTTACATATTCACTGGACTCTTCGGTTCGCATATCTATCAGCGACGATTTTCCCTGCATCGACATACGTTATTTTTTCTGCTCTGACATAGCTCCGCAAGCTGCGCATAATGGATTGTACCTGTCAGATGCTGAGTGGAAACTTTTGAAACTGAATGCTGACTCGCTGTTATCCGCATTGCCTACCTTTAATGGTAAAACAGAACAAAAGTCCACAAAGGTGTTTTCTGAATTACCTCCAAGCTTTTACGGTATACAGTAATCTGAACATGTCTGACATTCTACCTACTACGTTAACTCGCGATACTGATGATCCAGTATTGTCAATGGACGTTTCGTCATATACAATAGACGCTATATACCTCGACGACATGTGTTTTGATGATGAACTAAATCCCGACGCCATGGATATTGATGATGAACTAAATCATGATGATATGAAATTATGCCAGTATTGTAAGCATATGTCCCGCACATGGCATTATTGCCCTTCACCTAATGAGCATGAGAACAGCTAGAGTTTATTCGCATTTATGTTGTCTACAAAGATACAAAAGCTAGTAGTACAAAATTGTTTCGGTTGCATTGTGAATCATCCGAGTCAGCGTCAATGTATTGATTTTAACCTTTAATCTGATTGACAATCTCAAACTGTATATTGAAGACACATTACAAGAAATGTGCGAAGATGAATATCGTTGTGAACAAACAGTATGATTTATATGAACATATTATTTTCTGAAAAGCTTGTAAGATGCTTAGTTGTCCTGATGCTAACGGTAAGTGACCATTGAGTCTGGATGCCAATGCACTGTTTGCACACTCCTTTTATAGTTTTTTTCTACCCAGTTGTACCCGGTCCCTTAGGTATGTACAGAAACCATTGTAGACATGATGAAGTGCTCCATCATGATCCGGATACACCGGAAGCCACGTCTATCCACAAGGAACGTGAGAAATTCTGGATCCACCAGATACACAGCATGGACCCAATTGGGATTAATCACGCTGATTGGTGACATTCTCTACCTGAAAGTAGTATAATAAATACATTTATATGAACATAGTTCCGATCTGTACAGTTTGTGTATGATGTCATGGTTATGGTACATCGTCGATATGATATACGATAAACAACTGTTAATGCCATAATATTGATGCCCTTAATTAATATATCAGGCTTAATCCTTTAATGGCGAAACCATCCATAACTGCCCTCCTTAGCGGTCTGTCAACCATATATCTACGCTGATGAATATTACAAAACTAACATGAATGCGAGTTTGTAGCTCTCTATGTCAAAAACCCAATCAAATTAGTTTCAAAATATTCATCAGACTTAAATAACCATTGCACCACGATTTAGATACCTGTAGCAGTCATTCCGGTGGTAATTTTCTAAATTAGTCTTCTCTCGGTCCGCAAATGTGTCTTCTTCTAGCCCGCTCAGGAGAAAAGCTATGTACATTTTCGCCATTAAAGGGTTAAGCCCGAAATATTAATTTTCAGGAACAAATTTATTCACTAAAGAGTTAAGTACATGTTTGTACAGGTTGTGTATGACGTCGTGGTTTAGATGCATCGCCGATGTAATATATGTTAATCAACTGATAATGCCATAATTTCATTGGCGTTAATTAATATATTGTCTTAATATTGCAGTATTAGTACACATATCGCAGTTTGATGTTGTGTACTAGAATCATATCGATGTAATATTATGTTGTGTCGTTTACGATGTCAGTATTAATAAAAGTTTAAAATGATTTAATTTGTTTACTCATTGTCGATCATGCTATTGAATGGTGCACCCATCAACCCCACCCTCTATTGACAATGTGCATCGGTATGTTAATGCAGCACTTCAAAACACATATGCACTCTCCAAAAAATACACATCGAAATGCAACGGAATAGAGTGCACCATCTGCGATCACACAATAACATAGATGAAGCACACAGCACTTTACAACATGTGCCATCGGCATTTTGATCTTTACCAAATAATGACTGGTGAGTGTGCATTATTTATGGAGTAACGGTGCACAGATTAGTGCATTCACCCAAATTTTAGACAGTTATGTCTCTTAAACGTGACCATGTGTCATTATGTCATATCATATGTGCTTCTGATAGGGTCGCCACCAATATATATATGCCTAACATCACTGCAAGTCATCTATTAAAGTATGCTAAGTTTCGGAAGATGTTGTCTCCTGCTGTATCCGCTCCCGCACCATGGCCTATGGTACAGCTTACAGCCATCACCACGACAGCTACAGCGACCACCACGACAACTACAACAGCCACCACGACGACTATCATCACTACAGCATCAGCGACATTGACAACCACTAGCACCGCTGCTGCTATACGGATGGATATATTAGAACCAGCGGTAACTGTGAGAGGCATTATGGACGCGCATATTTCCGCCCCCATCACTTCAAATGTTTCGAACAGGTCCAATAATAGTGAAAGCATCTCAGCAATGGCAGTGCATCCACTGCGACCCACCACCATTAGTCGCAAGACCCAGACTCAATGGGGAAATTTCGCTGCAGAGGTGTGATCATTTGTAATACAGCAGAAATATCATTAGGCGATTCGTGGAAATGTATTAATCACTACTTTATTTTTGAAATACTTTTCTTTTTATTTTATATGTTAGATCAATTGAATCCCGTCCTTAGGATGACTATGGTTATCCGACACAGCCGCACACTTCAGTGCCCGGTTGTGTCTCACACGAAATGTGGACTCCGCTGTTGTAAGAACGTTGTGCGCGATGTAAAAAATACAACATCGGACAGTGCAATAACATCACAATCCCGCCATGCAGTCTCAGCTACGCTGGGGCTGCCTGATAAACCAATTTTTAAGTTATTATTATTATATATATATATATCTTATTTTTCTTATTATTTCTCTTCCTGTCTCAGACGTCAGGACAGATATGGGACCAACGAGAGCTGCCCGTTGCGGACCCGCAATAATGGGCCGCAAATATATATTTTTATATAATGATAATAATAAGTGATACGTGTTGCGTGCCCCTTTATTTACCTGGGGTGCGCAAGTAATCCGGTGTGATTTAATAAATAAATACCTCGTTAGGGTATGTTACATGATCTATAAATACCTTGTCTTTTTCTTATTATATTTATATATATATTTACAAACTTAAATTGTGGTCAGTTGGAGCTTGGGTGTTCTTTGCGGAGATCATGATTATCCACACTCAGAGAGAACACCCATGCGAGCTACTGTTTAGAATCATCTACTAAATAAAGTTATAGCACGCACCGTAATATTAGTAATAAAACAAACCAAAAAAAAGGCCTGGGAAAATAATTCCAGGTCAAAAATTAAAAACTAAAAGTATGCCTCCCCCTCCTATTGGCACCCCTATGTTCTCTGTCCCTTGAATACACGTCTATTGCGTCACTCCTCCTCACCGGCCATGCACCTACCAGGGAAGTCTATACTTCCCGCCTAGCATACGTCCGTGCATCGATCCACCATGCACGATCATTTGCCACGGATGTCAAACTATGAGGGGGTGGTGTAGTTCGTGTCGACCGGTTGGATACCGGCCGTACCAGCTGAGCTGGGTACGCGCCGCCTGTCCTGGATTTGTTTCCTGAACACGCCCCCCTGGGTAGAGTCATAAGCGTATATAGGCCTATGGGAGAGATAGCGTGTCGAAAAATGACTAAGTTCGTTAAAACGCATGATGCTCATGAGCTCGCCGAGACGCTATTTGGATGGAGTGTGTAGTTGCGACCAAGATAAGATGGCGCTTTTATTGTACTGAGATGGTACCCTGTAATCCTTATTGATTGCCTGTCCCGTGACATCTGGCATTAATCAAGACCAAAATTCAACGGGCTTTTCAAATCTGTAAACCATTTCAAAATCTGTTGAGAAATGACTGAGTTATCCAGGGAAAACTCTTCATAATTATCTTCAAAATATTGCCGTGACGTCATAACCACGTGGGCGCAAAACTTCTAGAATGCTCTAGAACATTCGGCCGTGCTATTATTAGCTACGCGCTGATTGGCTGTTGTTCGAACAATGATTGCCTGGAGCCTGCGCCTGTGACATCACGAGGAGTATAAAAGGAGATGCGATCCAGTGATCAAGAGCATCCTCGGCCAGGGGCCGAACAGGTTGGACCTGTACTAGCTGCGATCGACAGATATTATGCATATGTCTTCAGCTTCTGTCCTTCTCCCGTAGCTACCAGTAGCCAACCCACCGCAGTAAAGACAATTTTGTAAACTCCCTACTCACGGGAGCAATTTGGAACTTTCTATTTACTGTTCACGAATATCAACATCTACCTTCGGAACACAAATTTGCGGTGAGGCCTTTACGTCCTGAACATGTGAGTCTACAGATGTAGAGGCAGGATTTTCTTTGATGGATGACTCACCGGATCTGCCGGCCATGCCTAAAAGTGGTATTTCAATCGCCACCGCATTAATCGTGTAGGTTCTTTCAACTTTCGACAGCAGCAAGTAAACTTTGCCCGGTGCGTCTTCAGAGCTGGCTGATGTACCCAGCACTGTGAAGCTTTGTTTTGTATCTTCATTTGCCTCTGACAACCCCCGCTTGTGATCGGGTTGTTTACACCTTCCAACCATGCCATCGGTGTACAGGAACTTTCTTCACCACATAGTACTATCGTATCTTTTACTGACTGCTCATTAGACATTCTATTAGGCCTACAGCACTGAGTGATGTACTCCCGCCATGAGTGTTCTTGCGGGAGTCTTTTTGCGGAAAACAGCTTGCGGGAACAAACCTGCGGGAACTTTCCAGCTTCCAGAGAGTGTATCATCTCACGTCGACTACGGATTGACGTATTAATTTCAGTAACACAGTAGCCTAACTTAGGAATGACTACCAAGTATTCAAGTAACTATACTTCACAGTTTAATTATTTCTCTATATAGGTTTTGTTAATTATATTGTATCCGTAAAAACTGTCCCAATGACTAAAAGGAACCGTAACAGTCTTAGGATCGATAATTATAATTTCTGTCTTTGTTTATAATTATTCTCATTTTCCTCAATGTGTTGCTAACTGCACTATAGTAGGTTCGTTAACCTGTACTGATATATATATATATCTTAATCATTTGACACCTTATTGATTGATCTGGTTAGATTATGTATATATATATATATATATATATATATATATATATATATATATATATATATATATATATATATATATATATATGGCCAGTGGCCATCCGTTCATATGTTTTGTTTATTCATAGAAAATTTAGGACTGCAGTGCACGTAAGAAACAGCAACACTTATATATGCAGCACTTTCTCCCCCCACCAACAATTTTTCACTGAGGTCCCTGTCCGTGCTATAACTCTGTTTAGCCCGGCATGCTACCGACTAAAACCCTTTCTATTCAGCTCAATAGGATAGGTTCAAAATGATTAGAGACACTTTGTTCATTACATACTGTGTAATATATTCTTCTCTTCCGGTAGTGCGATAATCTAGCCCCGCACTCCGGTAAGACTCATAAGTAAGATTTTGTCTCTCTTCGTGTTCCACTCAGCCTTGTGGCTTCTTAATTGTTTGGATGTCCCCATCCGCACCATGGGCTGATCCGACTCTGGGAAACTATTGGGGTTTCCGAGCGGTAATGGCCAGTCTGCAGTGTCACACACATTCCTATGTATCTTTGGATACTTAGTAGTTAGAACTTTGAGCCAATGTAGGAAAGTACTGCGAACACATGTATTAATTATTATTTTATTTACTGACGATCCTCCCATGCCGCAGTGCAAAACTGGCAACTTGTATATAAACCTAATGCCAGGTAAAACTGTGAGTTCCATAAGACCCGGTGATGGGCAAGATACGTACCCCCACCGAATTCCGTTAAAATGTCTGGGCATGATATTTAGATCTGCCATGCCCTTGCGGGAAGGACATTTACGGTGGGTATTCGTCTCTCTTACCCCCACCATAACGATAAGAGAAATAGTCTAATAATGCTTTCGTGAAATGTAACCCATGTCTTGTAATGTTTTATGTGGCTGCGGGGCGGTATGTCCGGATTCTTATCCAGTTCGGAGATCTTGCTACGTAACATGTGTGAGCGCTGTCTCTAGTATTGATGTCTTAGGACATCTGTTCTCCATGACAGCCGTGTCTAATAGCTAGGTAGATATCAGCCAGTTGCGGCCTAAAATAATTCTTGTTCTGAAAACAACTAAAAGGAATTAAGCAAAGCAGAAGGCCCGCAGAAATAAAGCAGCAACTACTAATTCAGCATACCAAGAATTACATAAGACGGTAACAAGGGAATCCATCGGGAATCCCCCGTCCCGTCTTCATGTAAAACAGTACACACCCTATAGTCATAATCTCACTAGGTATGGCCTTTTCTTTCTAAAGCATTTTTGATTTAAATATTAGAATAGGCCCATGTTTGCCTACTATTCTTCTCCCACTTTAAGCAGTGGCGACACCTTCCCGAGATGGAGGCCCACGCGAGGCACTTGCCTCTCGCAAGAATTCAGCGACGACGGTCCACGCCAGGATAATACTCCTCACCCAAACTAGCACTAGGAGTAGTGCTCGCATGAGGTACATCACTTTTCGTCTAAAATAACCTTATTTCTTTCAGCTTAGAGGTATAATAACTTATATTAAGTTAAATAGCTTTGTTTAGGTAAACTCATTGTATAGACTTATATTTTTAGGCCACCAAATCAAATCTTGTAAGTCCTTAGATCGCGAAATTGCTATGGACTGGCATACTGGTGACACAAATTCTTGGGATGAGACAGTTGTGTTTAATGTTTGTGACGATGGTCGCATGGCCCCACTGGAACGATTGAGTTCCACCGGCCTTAGGAGCCGGTTTTTGTTTCCCGCAGGGCAGTCTTGTACAAGGTCCGTCACCCCGAGACCGGATGCTAACCAGCATCGTCACTCATCATGCACTTGTGGCGCAGTGAGTCGACATACTACATCGGAACGGCCCGACACTACCCGGCGAGCTACCCAAGACCACACCAAGTCACAGTATGTGGTTAGATGGATATCTGCGTCCCATCCGTCACCCGTGTGTTGGGGGGCGTTTCCCAAGTCGGATCATGCCAACATGTCGATGTGAGTTCCAGACAATTTATAAGCCTTGCGGCTGGAGGAACGTAGAAAGAGACAATTGTTCAATATAATAAGAGGCCCTAAGGTATTTGGCCAATTTCACACAATATAGCCGGTGTGTGGTGTTACAGATCTGCTACATCAGGAAAAGAGGCTTACACAAATGTCTCTTATGGAGTGGTTGTCCCTAACTACTTTAAACCTATCATATCGAGCTAGAATAGCCAGGTTTAGTCGATCACATAGCAGGTTCGGGCAATGCGAGCATGATCAGTGACCTCAGTGTAAAATTGATGCTGGGGAAATGTGATGCAGATTTAATGCTGCTGTATGGTATAGCCTAGCGTACTGTAGTCCTACAGTTTTATATAAAATAAACAAAACAAGTAACTAGGATGACTGCTTGCCATATACATAACTAACTATTACAGTAGAGACAGTAAATCAGGTCATAGGAACTTGCGGTGCTCGTTAGTCATAAGCACAGAAACAAGGATAATATTTACATAAAAATACAAATTATAAAATGCGGTCTCAGACGACCGGGGCGGTACATATTAGTCATCAGTACCTGTAAAGAAATGATGAATACAATAATAATAATAATCAAATATACCTAAATGAGTACCTATTAGTCATCGGTACGGAAAAAGTTCATAAATCACTATAGTCGATGCATTACAGATGAGGAACGCGAGATGGCATGATCCTGAAGTTGCTGGGAAATCTCCACAGGCCAAGTATAGATGTGGCTCACTCTCAAAGACGGTGACGAAGAACAGCTGTAGTTGGATGTCCAATATATAGTCATAATAGTGAATACAATAATTTAGCAGAATGTTAGTGTCCATCTCGTAACGGAAGTTTGAAAGTTGCCCGTAAAATGAAGGGCTACAGTGATAATTTGTAATTAAACCATACATGTACATTTCTGGGTACACCATACATGATACATCGCATAGCACTTGTGGTATACCAGGCAGAGTCCCACCAGACTGTGGCCTAAAAAGTTAATTAAACACATGACATGCTGCGCGGAAGTTTGAATACCACTTCTGCATGGCTCGGCAGATCTGACGAGTTGTCCACCAAGAATCACCACTTGTTCTACATACTGAATAGAGTACATATGGGCCGTGAGGCCCATCTGCAGGGAGGCTCCTCTAGGTGTTGGTGGTCCTCTATTCAATTCGTTGCCCCTGGATGGCCATCCGATGGCTTACAAAAACTTGTGACTGCGGATGCTCGATTGTTGGCCAGAGAATGAGAACTAAATTCCGAAAGGCACTGCTATGGTGTAGGGTACCATAGTCAGTAAGCAGTTGCCCACGTCTAGCACTACTCTGGCCACACAACCCACCATTTGCTCTCCCTCTCTCTCTTGCTGAATTGTGGTCTCGATTCTTGATTTTCCGCTCCTTTTATCCTACTCCTGACGTCAGAGGCAGGGTGACCAGCCAATCAGTGGGCGATCCGTAGCCAATCAGCGTGCAGCTAGGATGGGTGAGGACGCTATAACGTGATAGACATTCTCCCCATTCATTCAGTACATACACGCGATTACGACGTCCCGGTAATATTTTGAACATTTCCGATTTTAAAAAGGTAAATAGTTTTCGAATCCTCATCTAATTTCAGTCCTGATAGCTACCAAGAGTGACGAGAATAGTTTAATTTAAAGAAATCAGGTGTACCGACTCGGTACACTTTAGTATGCATTCTCTCCCAATGCTGACACATGTTGTCAGAGAAGCTCTGATGTGCGCATGCGTGCTACGCAAGCTCACGGACGTAACCGTTTCATAGAAACCTCTCTCATATGGCTTTATACATGCAAGGGGCGTGCTTGGAACGTAGTTGGAGTGGTCGTTCCATACCCAGCCGAGCTGGGACGGTCCGTACCCATCCGGCCGATCCACGCTACACCACCACCATAATTATCACATTACATTTGCGAGGCAAGTCACCACCAGGCTTTTACGATCATCTTAAGAATCGATTTACTACTTTCTACCATCTTATGAGTCGACATAGCATCTAAAATCATCTTAGAATAGATTTATCATCAATCAGAAGACCGCTTTGCAATCTTAGCAAAGTCTTGTAAAGCCTCTCTTACGTCACGTCGTTTGCAAAATGTACAAGGTAAATCACTCAATGTGCTTTAAAAATTGAAAAGACAATATGGCTGCAAAACATTTTGAAACCAATTTGTATGGAGTCCATGATAACTGCCAGTCAAATTAGATTAAAATATTCAACAACTATATTCATGCCTAATGACACTCCAGATGGAAACAGCAGTGTGAGTGTTACCCAGATAACATTACTACGTTGGGCCAATGTTGGCGAATGATTGGCATGGTCGCCGTTGGCTATTGGGCAGTGGGCCAACATTGGCAATTGTTTGGCACCGTCGCCATTGGCAACAAAGTGTTAGCCCAACTTTGGCATAACAGTGGCAAAATTACAGTTGGGGTACAGTGGTTGGGCCAATGTTGGCCCAACCACTTATAGCCAACGTATATTATAAATGTTGCCATTGTATTTAATGCTGATATACATATGCGTTGGGCCAACGTTGGCATAACATCAGCAAAATAACAGTTGGGTTAGAGTTGTTGGGCCAACCAGTTATAGCCAATGTATATTGTAAATGTTGTATACATGCATTGGGCCCACGTTGGCATAACAGTGGCAAAATTACATTTGGGTAAGTGTTGTTGGGCCAACGTTGGCCCAACCACTTATGGCCAATGTATATTATAAATGATACACACATGCGTTGGGCCAATGTTGTGCCACCATTGGGATAGGTTTGCCAAAATGACAGTTGGCCCAACACCTTAAAGTCAATGTATATAAGAATATGCATACACATTAGGGCAATAATTAGGCTTGTAACTAAGATCTGTAAGTCCATTTAGGCCTATTTGCTAAATAATTAGGATGATAGCATTTAAACAAAATCTTCATTTCAAGGGAGGTAACTCAGCAACTCGATATCCCATTATTTAATAGATTACGTTAGGTGTATGTAGCAATAACGTGATGGAGCTTATTATTTATTAAGCAGTCCTTCATCTGAAAGCAACTAAGTGGTCTAAATATTATCTCCCCTCTAAATATTCCTATCCTGTAATATAATTTCACTATGTATTGTGACAACCACCATACGAATTTGGCAATTTCCTATGGATAATGTCAATTTGTTATAAACAGTATTCAGTCTTCTCGGATGGGACTTTAAATTGAGGTCCCGTCATACAGTGCCCATCACTGTGTGAACGTGAGCTAGGGTTAGGTAGGCAAGAAATTTCGGCATAGTCAAAGTAAACCGGATGCTGAATGGATCCCTCCTCGGATGGAACCACGCAACATACGGATTACAAAACCAAAACCAAATTGCTAGAATTAGAATCTTTCGGAATTTTCGAGGGGACTATGGAGGGATGTAACCCGGATGACTGATCGAGTTCGTCCTCGGACGGACACAGTCACCATACGGGCTACCTAACCAATCAAAATCAAACAAGTGCGCGCTGGTACCTGCTCGGATGATGGCCAGAAGACCAAATGGGTCCCAGGACCCGAAAGACCCCACACCCCAACCTCCCCACTCCCCCCAAAGGGGCCGGGAGGTCGCTGACCTAAAGCCCCCCCCCCCCTTGGGTGCATCAGGTCATAAGACCGTACGCACCTCCCCCGACCCAACACCTACCCCATCCCTTCCCCACCCCCGTTAGGTCCAGGTTAGGCCATACCCATTACACACGCCCAAGCATGAGGAGCAACAAAAAAAGGCCATGGAAAAGAACAGCAACATGAGACAAAATCGAGAGACAACGATACACACACACACACACACACACACACACACACACACACACACACACACACACACACACACACACACACACACACACACACACACACACACACACACACACACACACACACACACACACACACACACACACACACACACACACACACACACACACACACACACACACACACACACACACACACACACACACACACACACACACACACACACACACACACACACACACACACACACACACACACACACACACACACACACACACACACACAGAGAGAGAGACACAAGCCAATGCACAAACCGACGTCACAAGAATTCACAAGAATTCAACAGAAACCATAAAGGCCAGGCGTGAGTCTAGACCCTAGCATTTGGAACTAGCATATAAACGCCTCAAATATTACAACACACACACACATAAACAGTATTACTATGAATACCTTGCAAAACAATTCGTTGGTTCGACATGGTACCTGGAGAACAGGGTTGGCACATTGCTTTAAATGTGTTGCGCATATTGAAATAAATTCTAATTTGTTAAATATTTTTTCAAATTAATGCTAGAACAATCTAGACAGTCAGTCTTTGCCCAATGTTATGTGACGTATGTTGGGCCAATATTGTGTGGATGCAGTGGCCCAACATATTGGGCCAATGTTAGACCAATGAGCAGAATGAACATAGACGTAGACAGCCAACGTTGGGCAAATGATACAAAAAAACGTTGGGCCAATGTAGTATTGTTATCTGGGTAATGATAAACCCAATGATAAACTTTCTCCAGAACAGGAGTGCCATGGGATTCATTACACGAGCTAAATAAGACACCTGTTCATGCTCTCATATAAACAACCAGCTTTGACCCTTACCCACTCCTGACTCATATAAAAAGCTGAAAATTCAGAAAGACTTGGAGTTGTATGTTTGCTGGTGAAGACGAATAAATACTCTAAATGCGTACAGCATACCTGACAGTGTGATAATTTGTCCTACATGTCAGCTGCGTTTTACATAGAACAAATAGGATATTTGTAATCTTATTGATGGCCACCTGCCAAATTGGCTGATCGGCTTCCTTGGACCAAACTGAGACCTCTTTGCCCTAAGGATGCTTCCTGCCAAATATAATTGAAATCTGTCCAGAGGTTCTCGAGAAGAATACATGTGAAATTTCCGATTGCTTTAGTATGAGCGTTTTGGGCAGGAAAAAGATCCAAAATGGCCATCAAACTGTTTATCCGACAGGTTCGATCATAGCAATTTAAGTATAGCAAAAAACCTATATAAAACCGATTTCGGCTTCAAAATGCATCACATAAAAAAATGAAATATGCCCACCAAACACGCTATATTTTGACTGGTCCACGGCGTCCATATTATTTTATGTATCAACTTCCCTTGAACAAAGTTCAATGGCCCTTGATTGGACTGATAAAACCCCAGTCTAGATTTGGCCAGACTGGGACCTAGAAGCTAGGCTCCCGATATAGACCAATCAAACTAATAACGTCTTCAATGGATCTTTTCAGTTTATCCATCCATTATATGACATTATAATCAACTCTGTGACGTATAGGATGACGTTATAATAAATGACGTTATGACCGCATAATTGATGACTGATTAAACGTTGTTGTACGAACTGTATACCTTTACTATTATATTTAATAAAGATGCTGTTGAATATTTTGAAACCAATTTGACTGGGCCCAGTCCAATTAATTTCAAAATATTCAACAGCTTATCTGTATAGTTTTCTGGAAATTGATAGTCAGGGAGAGGTCCATTAATTTGGACTATTTGCTATTAATGCCCAATGTTAATGCCCAACCATTCTCTTGTCGCCGGTTATGTGATCTAGTTGTTTATGATTTAACCTGGAGTTGGTAATTTCCGGGAATATACACATACTGAGAAATACACAGACATCCAGTGGCAAGTTTAAATATTTAATCTCATGTTTATTTACAGTCAGGTATTAGTAAATACGAGCTACATGAATATAGAATGAAATAGTGCTGGGGATAGGTGGGTTGATAGACACATAATATAACACATATAGCAAACATAAAGATAACGTAAAAATGTCTACATCGTGTGCGTGATTTGTGGAGGTGACGATAAGTAAAATAGTCTTCTAACTACTAAAGTAACACGACATCAGACAAATTACTCAAATATGACTGAATATTTCACAATAAATCACTTTCTATCTACTTAGGCCAGTAGGCCCAAATTAAGAGATCCATTTCTAGATGGATTTGTAGTAGTAGTAGTAATAGTAGTAGTAGTAGTAGTAGTAGTAGTAGTAGTAGTAGTAGTAGTAGTAGTAGTAGTAGTAGTAGTAGTAGTAGTAGTAGTAGTAGTAGTAGTAGTAGTAGTAGTAGTAGTAGTAGTAGTAAGCTTCGAGCTAAGCTCCGCCCACTTTCCACGCTGGTTGGAATCGATTTATATACAGAATGTTTAAGACATTGTAAATTCATTAAAGACATATATGGTGTACATTTGGCGGCCCTTTTGGATCTTCATGACGGAGATATAATACGTCACTATGATTGTGATGTAAACCTACATGTGGCGTAATTAGTTATGATATCATATACTTGAGTGGCAGATCGGTCCCCCCATTACATATTCAATGATAACAGATAATGGACCTTTCCGGTTTTAGCTATTCCCCACCCATCTCTAGCTAAGCTTCACCGGCACATCGCCCGTGTTTTGTAATATCTCTGCACGATATACTTGCCTACAACTTTCCGCAATGTGCCGAAGAATATCTGGAAATGTTCTTGAGATTACGGAAATATACATTTTCAAGATTCATCGAGAATAACAGTGGACCTTTTCAGTTTATTAATCCATCCATCATGTGATGTCAAATGACGTCATAATCAACCACGCGACGTGTAGGATGATGTCATAATCATTACAGCATGAATGTGTCGATTTAGTCCGCCTGAAACGCTTAACAGTACGTCAGGTTGTATGCATTGTAGGTGTTTACTATTTAATAAACATACTATTGAATTTTTGAAATTAATTTGACTGGGCGCTGTTGCTGCCATTGGCAGCAAAAGCACCGAGTCAAATTAGTTTCAAAACATTCATCAGCTTTCTTCTTCTTTCTTCTTTTCGTTCGCTGATCATACCGCCAGTCCTGTAAGTGACTATCGACATGACCATAAGCGTTAAGTGCGTGGATCCATGGTTTATTAGAGTGCGCCGTGCGGCCTGGAACCTCCGTCGTCAGCACTCGAGGTTTCTGTCAGGGTTACCTCACCCTTACCTCCTTTAGTCGCCTCGTACGACACGCAGAGGATACGGAAGGTGTATTCTAAGCCCCACCTACAGGACAATTCATCAGCTTACCTGTATAGTTTTCTGAAAATTGATAGTCATGAAGTTCAAGTGTGGGTAGCGCTTAGCTAAAGATGGGTGGGGCATAGATAAAAATAGAAAGGCTCATTACCACATTAAAACGTATGGCACCACTCATTTCCATTTAGCATTCAAGCTGGCTAAATGTCCATTTGCAGACCATGAGAGGACTATTTTAGACAGTTTACTACATGCATGACTGCATGGATAACAGAAGCAGTCATTTCAGTGATAAATATTCAAAGATAATCTTCTCTTGGTATGCATATGGTCATTTTTCTATTAAAGAATTGAAATTTTCATGAAGAAATTTGAGGGATGAATCATTTAAAATGGTTCCCAAAATTCCGCGATTCTGGATATTCCTCATCAATGCAATTTAACCCTTTAATTTGGTCAAGAAGTCCAAAATATATGTTTATTGCAGGTCAGGATATTATTTTGAAAGTTTACCACTGTAATTACTGTCATTCCAGTGGTACATTTAAAAATACTCTTCTCTTTGCCTGCACATGGCAATTCCTCAAGCCTACTGTCGAGATCGGTTTTTGTCTGCTTTGTCATGACCGGGCTAAATAAATCAGCGTGTGTGAATGACACTATGAATGAGACTGGGTTATTAAATTAAAACAAGAGCGATCACAGTTTGCAGATCCTCGCACTGCTGTTTTTGTCACATTGTAAAACATTATCAGATTGTTTGCATCACGACAACAGTTATGGACTAGTGTATGGTAGCGTCCGTCCTTGTGTTAAGATTTGAGCCATATCCGAACAGTAGTTTCCGAGATATTTACTTTCCAAGGTAAAATTCCTTGTTGTGTTAAAATGTGAGGCAAATCGATCAGTAGATTTTTAGACAGATTTCCAGACACCGACACATACGCACGTGCACGCGCACGTACACAAGCACAGACACACGCGCAGACACGCGCACGTACATACACGCGGACAGGGCATTACTATAATAAACACGAACAATAACATCTTTTTAAGGAATTCTTGTCTGATGACGTCGGCATCACTGGTCAGAAGATTTGTGTTGTGGCTGTTTTACTACCGGTAGTCCGCATAGTGGGTCTCATCATCATCATGCCGTCTGGTGTTGACCATCTGAAACAATAAGCACATGAAAATGTAAGTGAGATAACGCTTTGAACGTGAAAGACGAAAATAAGGAAAATCTTTAAATAGTAGATAAAATATTACGTTAAATATTCTGAAACAAATTTGATTAAGCAGTTGCTGCCTATGAAAGGATTCCTGGCAAATAATTTCAAAATATTCAACAGCTTGCCTGTATAGTTACCTTGAAATTGAGAGATAACATTCGTCTGCGAACTGATTCAGTTGAATTGTCGCATGATGACGATTGTAATACAATAACTAGCGACTCATATCCCAACTAGGCGCCATACCAATGGACCGTTCCAGTTTTACCTATGCCCCACCCATCACTAGCTAAGTTCCACCAACACCTCGCTCGTGTTGTGATCGGTCAATCCCTGAACTCCCTGACTATCAATTTCCAGAAAAGTATACATGTAACCTGTTGAATATTTTGTAACTAATTAGACTGGGCGTTGCTGCTGCCTATGGCAGCAACAGCGCCCAGTCAAATTAGTTTCAAAATATTCAACATGATATTTATTAAATAGTAAAGACATACAATTCGTACAACAACGTATAGTCCGACTTCAACTATGTGTTCGTGACGTTGCGTTCGTGACGTACTTATCTACTTCATTCATGACGCCATTGATTGTGATGCCATTCTATACATCACGTAGTTGATTATGACGTTATATGATGGATGGATACAGTGGAAAGGCCCCATTGCTACTCAATTTTATATCGTACGTCTACTAGTCGTCGTCGGCTAACATGTATTCACAAGTAAGCGTATTTAACCAGCTTCCAATAATGAGAATAGTAATTTGGTTAAATGTTTCACAAATTAGAAATAAATTCGGAAAACATTACCACAGGAATTATAATGCATAGTCATTTATTTAACAGATTAGTTTTTTGAGGCATCCAATAGAGGTCATTTAAAATTACGCCCTCAATATTTTCGCCCTAAGGATAATGCTCTATATTTGTTCTGATATTTTGGCTCTGCAAAAATATCCGTATTAGAGCAGAGTCAATAGTATGAAATAAATAGTCCTATCATACGGTTTAATTGTCGCATCAGCCATAAATGACAGCGAATTTTCAATTAGGGGTAACGAGGGAGGGAGGGATGGATGGATGGAGAGAGAGAGCGAGAGAGAGAGAGAGAGAGAGAGAGACGGGGGGGGGGGAGGGAGGGAGAGAGAGAGAGAGACAGGGGGGGGGGGGGGGGAGGGAGGAAGAGAGATTAGAGGGGGAGATTCCAAACAAATGGTGTTGATTTTATAAGGGGTTTATCCCGATTGTACCTCTGCAACAATTCATTTGAAGGAAACTACCTACCAGTTTGCCCATGCAATCAGAGCTGTTAATTTGATTAATTTTATTCTCATAAAAACAAATAGTGTTGATATTCCTTATTGTCATTCATGAGATCTGTGTCCACCTCACGGAGCGTTTCTGGCTATTGGTTCATGCCACAGGGGTAGACGGAGAGCGATCATGAGTTCTTTAACCCTTACGACTCTGATGTCAATATTCTATCTTTTACCATGCCAATGGCAAAGAATCTGGTGTACATTTTTCAACAATTTTGGTGGACAGCACCATCTTCCACCAAATTTGTTGGAAAATGTACACCAGTTCATTTTTTAATTTAATAAGAAAAATAAAAAATCTGTCATCAGTGGTATAAAAGTTAAATGGTGCATGCATTAGATGAGTGACGCCACAAGAGTTGTAGGCAATATGTGCAACTCCAAGTATCCGTCTCTCTCTCTCTCTCAGTATAAATGAATTCGAGCCACATCTGTATCAGTTCGATGTAGGTATCTGAAAAAGCGGGTGGGGTGATTGTTGGGGTGTGGGGTGGAGTGGGGTGGGCGGGATGGGGGCGGCTGTGTTTGTGATGATGTCTACCATGTCGTGTTGAAGAGGGACATCAAGTTCTGGCAACAGGATACAGAAAGTGATACAATGGAGGATTCCAGTTTACCCATCAATCATATGACGTTATAATTAACTAGGTGACATGCAGGATGACGTCATAATCAATTATGTCATGAACGACGCAGCTAAGTTCGTCCAGAATACTTAACTAACTGTTGAGGGACTAAGCGTTGCTGTGCGTGTTGTATGCCTATACTATTTAATACATATGCGGTTGAATATTATGAACCTAATTTGACTGGGCGTTGTTGCTGTGCCCAGTCACATTAGTTTCAAAATATTTACCAACCTATCTAAATAGTTTTCTGGAAATTGATAGTCAGAGAGATCAGGGATCGATCGATCCCAACACGACCGACGTGTGGGTATAGTTTATTTAGAGATAAAGCCAAAACCGGAAAGGTCCATTAGCTTCATAATATTCAACATAACCAGTGTTACTTTTAGCTGATTTGAAGTTGTTTTCGATCTTTGAATGTTAAAGGGATCAAATGGTTTTGATATGGGAAGACGATTATCAAAGCCATTACATCGAAAATGTGTTATTTAATTTCAAGACGCACTCACAGCAGGCCAAACTTTAACAAAGTGGTCAGTAACTAATTTGTTGGTCAGTAACATTAGAAAATAAAACATTCTGAAGTCTGTCTTAAAACCACCATCCTTGGCCCCCAATACCAAGGGGGTCACTTTGGTAGGCGTGCCTCCATTACCCTTAATATCAATTATGGCATAATGGCATTTCTTAGACGGGACGCATATCGCGTACACAAATAAAACCGCGTCTAACCAAAGATAATAAACGTAGCTCTTGTAGAGATACTAGTTACGGTAGTTACCGCTCCTAAATAATAGACGACATTAGACGACATATAAAATCGCATTAACCGCACATTACTGCGCTTATATGAATATAGTTGCTGTGCCAAATTAGTGAATCTCTAATAACTATACCACACTGGCTCGTCAGTCGTTGATTTTACTGCTAATGGGATCTCCGGATAGCTGGTAATTTATGGAGGTATAAGCCTGTATTATTTCCCCGAGAATATAATTTTATTGGTAGGGCGTGCTGTAAGTACTGATTAACTGAAGTCCTGCAACGTTATTTCTCATACGCAGTCGCAATAGCATTAATTGCTTATTGTAATGGAAATGTTGATTATATTGTTATTTTTAGGACAATGGAATCCAGTTTTAGCTATGCCCCGCCCATCTTTAGCTAAGCTCCACCCACACTTCGCCGTGTTGGGAGCTATCGGTCTCTGAACTGCATGACTATCAATTTCCAGAAAACTACACAGGTAAGCTGGTGAATGGTTTGAAACTAATTTAACTGGTTGCTGTTGCTGCCTATGGCAAAAACATCGTCCAGTCAAATTAGTTTCAAAATATTCAACAGCATGTTTATTAAACAGTAAAGACATACAATTCGTAAAACAGTGCTTAGTCTATCATCAATTAAGCGTTCGTGATGAAGTTATCTACGTCAGTTATCACGCATCGATTATGACGTCATCTTAAGCGCCGCGTAGTTGAGTATGACGTCAAATGGTTGATGGATAAGCTGGCAAGGTTCATTGTCTTTTCTGAAGATATGTTTTCTGCAGATTTATCTTTGCGGTTGTGTGTGCGTGAACACATTCCCAGAGCTACACACAGCAACAACATGTACAGCACAGACGCAAAATATCTGGTGCAAGCATACCCAATTACAGTCCGCTATCAGTTCAATGCGACAATATACATCACAATCCCATTGAGAATTGCATACTCAGGCTTGACTCTAGCGTTAGGGCGACAGGGAAACAACATATTTTGCAAGATTAAAGGGATATTCCACTGACTAATTCTCCGTATTAATTTGAGACCAAGAGCACAATTTTATGCCAACAAATAAAAAAGATATCCTCAATTTAAATTTATAAAGTAACCAGTTAAGTAGAGAGGCGCCATTTTGGACAAGCGGCTGACGTCACCGACACACCAACTCTCTTTGTCCAATCGAGGATAGCCGTAACCAGGGGAGGTAAATCTAGCATCTAGTGGATAATTAGCGTACTGCCTAAACAACTGACACTGCCACAGTGTTTGGAGGAAATTAACGCTCAATTAGTGTCCCGATGATCGCGCTAGTCATTGCAGTGCTAAATTGTCAAAAAGTGTCTTCTGGTAAATGGGCATATTCTATTTTTTTTAAACACATTGAAGGGTTATGCCAAGAGCATGTTTGCAATCAACCAGTTACAACTAATTCTTGAAAGCGTAAAAATATGTTAGTTGAATAAATGTTGAGTCATTTCTCTGAAAGCTGTTGCTGCCTATTGCAAATTCTGCTTCCAGTCAAATTCCAGTTTCAAAATATTCAACAGGCAGTAAATATGGGTCAACATTTAAAAATTTGGGATCATTTAGTTAACTCTTTCAAGGACAGAAAAGCAGAGAGCTTAAAATTTACCCTGCATATTGTGTGAAACTTATTAGTTTGGAAGCTACTGCAACATAATTCCAGGAAAATTTAATTCAGAATATTAAACACTCTGCATAGTTATTTCAAAATTGGGAGTAAACATTGTAAATGATTAATAACGCTGGATTTCAATAGTGTGAAAGCACTAAATTACTAATTAATGTCTAGCGTGCACTTGTCATTATTTAATAGCTTTCACCTACTATCGTCTACGAAGTAAGCCGCTAAGAGATTGCCTATAATTGACCGACCGGACAATCAGCGACATCGTTTCATTTTAGTTTGCAAATTCCATTTTACAATTGATGCAAGCAAATACTGACGGTAATTGTCGAACTTGATTCTGTTATATTAAAATTAAGTACCGTGCCTTTTGTTTTAAAATTCAGGACACATTATTTTAAAATTATACAGACTATATGTTCTAAACTTGTGTCTTCCAAATTCAAATGTGGAAGATATCCATCAAGTGCCGATGTTATGAAGCAATCTTTCAGTTAGCCCCTATTTATGCGGATGCTTCTGTGGATCCGGTATCTGAAAATGTGAATTGTTGTACCCTTTCCATGATCGTTTCTGTTACTGCAAGCCCATGCTTGACATGCGGACATGTTGCGATTTAACAATCTCATGCCAGCACTGGCCTCTGCAATCGTCGAGTTGAGGACGCAGGTCAAGAGAAGACTATTTTTGAGAATTTACAACTAAAACGACTGTCTCAGTAACCGAACCAGCCATTCCAGTGGTCAATAGTTTACGCTTGGCCTGAAAATGGACATAAAATAAGGAAATATTCTGATTTTCCTGACAGAATTTGGTCATTAAATGGTTAATTAATATTCGGCCTTCATAACGCGAAGTAAACAGGTAAATCTAAAGCACTGGCAATATTTTGCGGGTGTGTCGTTGACGTCATAATCTCGCGGTTTCTCGCTCTCGTTGCGAGAAAATGGATGCGCCCGAGGAGTCACGTTTTCGACCGTTTTGGGCATATTCATTTTATTATTTCTCGGCAATGGAACAGTGTATTTTATATTTTTTGGCAGCTACTATTTCAGATTATAGTATATTTTTAGTTGACTTATTCCCGATTTTCACTGGAATTTCCCTTTAAGCTATGAGTCCATGCGAGTGTTTGGCCATGCATTTGAGTAGCCAAATATTGATTCTATTAACCCTTTAACCCTTGAATTTGTTCAAGAAAATTCTCATAGAAAATGTCCATATGCAGGCCAGGAGAAGCCTATTTTTGAAAATTTACAGGAACGACTGGCCCTGTTATCGGGTCAGTCATTCTAGTTGTAGATTTTCAAAAATAGGCTTCTCTTGGTCCGCAAATGGGCGTTTCTCAAGACCACTACAGAAGCCGTTTTTGGCTGATATGAGTGTTAACTGGTGTGATAATGTTATTCCATATGTGAGTTTGTCAGCTTGCGTTGATATCTGTCTTGGCATATTAGCCTGTATATAACATTCCATCGTCCTGCTCCATTTGAAATTTTAGGCATATTGAGTCAGACATCGTTTTCAACATGATTTCAATATGGAGGCTTTTTAGTCATTATATCTAAAACAAACTGGGTAATGAATCTTATTCCAGCGACTATGTACACGTACATGCTATCAATGTATAAGATCCTGTCATTGTGAGTTTGCTATTCCAGACAGCCATCTTGGAATATTCCAAGATGGCTGATATAGGCCTATAACAATTATGCATTAGATGTTTATGTTACTTAGTCGATTTCCGCGACATTTGGATGAATGACAGGTTACATGTCTGAACTCGTCTTTTCCGGACTCTGGGAACTTATTCAATTGCGAAGCCCTGTCCCGCCCCCCCCCCCCCCCCCCCCCCGACCCCGGATCATTAAATCACATGCCTCTTGGCGTCCAATGAGGTGAGCTTAAGGGTAATTAGCGTAATGACACATGACAAGGGTTATTACGTGTAATTAAGTGACAAACTCTTGGAGCCATGCCAAACCTGCAAGGGTTAATGCATTGCGTATGGATGATTGACAGCTTACATGTCTGGACTCGTCTTTTCCTGGGAACTCGTTCAATCACGAAGCCCCACCCTCGTTAAATCACGTGTGTCCAAGCTCCCAATTAGGTGAGCTTAAGGGAAATTAGTGTAATGATTGACAACGGTTTAATGCATAATGTAAGTGTGATTGACAGGTTACATGTCTGGACTCGTCTTTTCGTGGGAACTCGTTAAATCAAGCGACTCCTGCCATCCAATGGGGTGAGCTTAAGGGTAATTAGCGTAATGACGTATGAGAAGAATTAATGTATAGCGTAAGTATGATTGACAGGCTACATGTCTGGACCCGTCTTTTTCCTGACTCTGGGAACTCATTCAATCACGAGAGATTAATGGCAAATGGTCAATCTATCGCGTAAGGAAATTCCAGTTTGCATAACCTGAAATGGTGATAAGGAGACTTTGTAAGCTGACAATCGGTTAGTTATTACTCCAACAGATTAAAATTAACTAGTTGAACTTTAAAAAAAAAAAGGAAAAAATTCCAGTCTAAGTTGACTCACGGTTTGGATGGGTTATAGGCGATAATTCTTTCAATTTTTTCAATTAAAATTGCCGCCATAAGCAGTAACATCGCCCAGTCAAATTAGTTTTACAATATTTAACAGCTTACACTTATAGTTTTCTGGAAATTGCTAGCCAGGGAGTTCAGAGATCAATCGATACCAACATGATCACGTTGTGGGTGGAGTTTAGCTAGAGATGAGCCGGGCATAGCTATTCCAAACATTAACCGTTTTCCAGTTTGCATAACCTGAAATGGTGATAAGGAGACTTTGTTCTTGAAAAGAGCTCTACCACAGTATTTTATAACTCAAACTTTATCTACCCCCCCCCCACCCCTCTCTCTCTCTCTCTCACGCACAAACGCCCGTCCGCATGCCCGCCCGCCCGCACGCACACGCACGCAAGACCATACGTACGCATGAACGCACGCATG
This sequence comes from Chaetoderma sp. LZ-2023a, assembly GCA_034401795.1. NCBI lineage: Eukaryota > Metazoa > Mollusca > Caudofoveata > Chaetodermatida > Chaetodermatidae > Chaetoderma > Chaetoderma sp. LZ-2023a. The sequence continues at coordinate 194,134,630 of CM067369.1, forward strand.
CCCGTACGTATGCACGCATGGCCGTACGTACGCACGCACGCACCATAACGAAACGTCTAACGGGATGCATAATGCATGACCATATTTTAAATTGGAACATGTTCCGCTTATAGTCTACCAGCCAAATCTGAATTCGGCACCATGGCACAAGTGGTCTGGTAGACAAATGCCAGTAGTACCAGCTGTTAGGGGGGTCTATAGTGGTCATCACCAGGGTGGATGTAGGGTCTGAGTGCTGAAATTATTTTTTGCAGAACCGTTTCTATGGTAACCATAATCAATTACCGCAAAGAAATATACTTCGTTTTAACTATCATAACTTTCTTATTTTTGTGGTTAGAAAGACAATTCTGGTGTTAAGTTAAAGGTCTCCTAGTCATCTAGCTAGCGGTAACAATTATTCTTGTTTTGTGAATAATGTTCATATAATTATGACGTCACAAACATAAAAAATTGTCATTTTTCTCATATTTTCACGTTTACCATAATAATTTTGCAAAAATGTGTGTTCTGGTTCGTATTCTGATAGCTCAATATTGTCCCATTTATTAGAAAATATGTCTGGCTTATAAAATTGGTACATTGAATGGGATGTGTGATTTGGAAAATATTTAATTCATCATTTTGGAAGTCATACCCTAAAAGTCAGCCTAAATGTAAGCATGAATTTTGATGCCGCTCCAACCTTGGTAAATGCGATTTCTTCGAAAAATGAATCATTCTATGAATGCAAGGACGATGTGTAGGTCAGTAGTGTACTCAAGCCAAGGGAGTATACTACTTTTCTGTGTCTTTCTAAGAGAACCATCAAAATTGAGCAGCGAGAGTGGAACTGGCACTGCTTCATACTGAAGCAATTCATTTATGTTCACATCACGCGACTGTCCCATAATTGCCAATTTGCTGAATATTTGGTGATCAATATTTAACGACTTTATCACCTGTTTCTTTTTAGTAACCGCTTCTTTGCTCAGTGTAGTAAATGTGCAAGGATTATGCTTACTAATAGGATCATGAAAGTCTGTCTCACCTGTTATCAATCTATTAGTTACAAATTCCTTCATTTGTTCTAGACCATTTTCACGCACATTACACAGTGCCTCGCTTGCCTCAGGTGAAAATACAAGTGATGTGGCAATATTTACAAGAGGCTGCTTATTCTCTGGGGTAATGCCGATGTCAATCATGAAAGGCTTCACCATTCTTTCATTAATAACACTGATGATTTTCTGGATTGCAGCTTCATCAGCAGCAATGCGTCTCGTTGTAGCCTCTTTGTGGAGGTCACCACTATCAGTCTGATGTACCCCACTAAGTTGCTTTGTGTTAGCGGTTACTGCTGCTTTTAGATGTGCAGTCAAATAGTATTTTGCAAGCGCTTCATCTTTAGCGCACAGTTGTCTGTGCTTGCTGCGGCAATGTTGCTGAATGTTGTTTCAGATTTACCGCAGTCTTTGTTTAGAGATTGTTCGACTTCATCATGGTATACACAGTGTTGAACTCAGCTGCTGCTATTTTACAGAGCCTATATCACGCACTGTGTATATTTTCAATAAGCTAGATAGCATTGCTACTAAAATACATAATATTGAGGTGCCAATACACACACGGACATTACAGGGAAAATGGAAAACGTTCGAATTCCTAGAAACAGTATATTTTCCATGTTTGTGTCGTCATAATTGCAGAATAAGTGATCCCACAAATGAGTAACTGGCAGGGCCAATTAGAGGGGAATTATACCTTTCATTCAAAATCAGAAGCATGTTTCTAGCTATCGTGTGAAGAAAGTTATTCGCATTAGAACAAACATATATTTGTGACAATTTCTCTTGGTTACCATGGAAACGGGCCTGTAAAACATTTTTTGCAACACTTTCAGATAACTCACATGTGCGGATTTGCGGGCGCACATGCAGATTTGCAGTCGCGAAATATTTTAAACTAATTTGACTGGGTGCTCTCACTGCCATAGCACCAATGCGTGTATTTTTTCAATTCAACCCCGATTTATCAGACTTGGTATTCATAGGGATATTTGAATGAGTTATAACACACCTCTGTGGCGGTCTTGGGGGAATGAACATTTGCAGCCCAAGAGAAGGCTATTTTTTTAAGATTTACCGCTGGAAAGACTGGATAGATAACCGAGTCCGTCATTCCAGTGGTAAACTTTTAACGATAGATAGCCTTCTCTTGATCTGCAAATTTACATTCAATAAGTAAACGTTGTGTATATTATTATGTTGCTGAAAGATGTTACAGTACAGCGAAGAAATAAGTTTAAATGTTTTTTGCAAGACGAATAATGGCGTTACAGTCCAGCCCCTATTATTGACTTGTTGCAGAGAGTTCTGCTTATATTTTCTGTAACATAGGGTTCATGGACTGAGAATGATTTCAATTCACCTTTCCAGAATACCCACCCATCATATTACGTCATAATGAACTGCGTGGCGTGTACAATGACATCATAATGAATGACGTCATGAATGACGTCGATAAGTACGTCACGAACGCATATTTGTTGTCGGTCTATGGGCTGTTGTACAAATTGTTTGCGTTTACTATTTAATAAATATTCTGTTGAATATTTTGAAACTAATTTGACTGGGCGCTGTTGCTGCCTATGGCAGCATCAGCACCCGGTCTAATTAGTTATAAAATAGTCAACAGCTTCCCTGTATAGTTTTCAGGAAATTGATAGCTAGGGAATTCGGGGATCGATCAATCCAAACACGGCGAGGTGTGGGTGGAGCTTAGCTAGTGATGGGCGGGGCATAGCTAAAAATGGAAAGGTCAATTATAGAGTCATTGCTCGATTCAACAAAAAATGATCGAATCATCAAAAGCTTAGCACATAAATTGTTAGAGTATAGGCTTATAGTGCTTCAACGGGGAATGGTGTAATAAAAAACGTTGTTTCACGTAAAGAAATTAGTTTTTCATGTTTTCTTTGTCTGCAGCCATTACACCGAGTCAAAACTCAGATATTCACGTTCATTTATATCTTGATGGAACATATCAGGGATATACTGTGTAGCGGCCGGTTGGGGTAAATTTCAACATTGCTTGGCGAGTTGGACGAAGTAAAACGCGGGTCTTCGTAATTCGGTAGATCATTAGAACTCAACGTATCTGACAAATGTTCGAATCCCGAATGCATTTTCAGCTTCCTCGACCTCTTCGGCCTCTTCTTCTTCTTCATCTGTAGATCCCGGTTGAATAGCGAAATCTAACGCCCCGAGATCCTCTGGGGCTATGTGATCGATACGGTTCTGAATGACTTGATATATTTCAGAATCAGAATCGGTGACATCGAGGACGTCGACTGGTTATTTGGACGTTAATCCCAGTAATCGAGCCATGCAGGTTCTCGAGAATAAGTAATCCTTAGTGTTTACCACACCACCATCTAAATCTGTAGTTAGTTTAAGCTCTTTAACCATAGTAGCAATGTATAACCCATCCGATATTAACTTTGACTTAACGTTTACACCGCTGCTTGGAGTTTTGACTACTTCAAACCAAGCGTCTTCGTCAACCATTAACTTTAAGTTGACTTTAGAGCCGGAGAGTAAAGGCGTGTTACTGAATAGCCAGATTTGTCTCTGCCCATTATCCGAATAGCACGAATCAGCCATTAATCTAATGTTTAATAGCTGATCTCTGGAATCTTTGGAAACCATAGCGAGTTTATCTAGAAATTGACTATCAGCTGTAGAAATGTTTTGTTTAGTATTGCATAGCCCGACTGAGACACGTTAAAATTGATTGGTATCGCTGTTTGCGTGTATAAAACGTTTACATGAGTGTAGAGTGTGCTATAGCGCCGAGAATGTCATGCAAGTTCTCTTTCAGAATTCTCCAAGTCGCTGGGAAATTTTACGCTGCTGCACGATGGTTTCATCTCAGTTTCACCTGGCGGAGTAGAGTACCAAGTTATTTTGACGCACGGATATTTAGTGCTGATAGTGACTTTTAATTGAGGTTCTAATTCATACAGGTGATTAAGCTGCTGTATTGTATCGAAACACCTAGCCCTGAGCACAGTTTCTTTGAATGCGGGAATTATGGACGCAAACCTTTGACACGTATTACCATACATAAACACCCTGCACTTGGTGGAGTAAACGCTACCAGCACTAAACTCGTGTATGTCTACAACAAATTCGTCATCATGTTTCAAGACTCGAATGTACACATTGTTACTGAGTGCAACTGGCACTTCACACATTGTTACCGAGTGAAACTGGCACTTCACAACCCATAAAATAAGCAGAATTTATAATTATAATGAACTTTGAACAAACTGCTTAAACAAAAATCAAAATGCTAAGGCATAACCGATCAGATTTTAACAGCTTTTATATGATTTGCCGAGCCAATTAACACAGAAAAGATGAGTCCAGACCTCTTCACCGTCAATCCTCCTTAATTACCCTCATTACGCTGTAGGCTGCTAGGAGTCACGTGATTTAGCAAGGGGCGGGGCTTCGTGATTGAATGAGTTCCCAGGAAAAGACGAGTCAGGACATATAGCTTGTCAATAATCATTACGCTATGTATTAACCCTTGTCAATCATTACACTAATTACCCTTAAGCTCACCTCATTGGATGCCAGAAGACACATGATTTAACGAGGGGGGTGGGGCTTCGCGATTGAAAGAGTTCTCAGGAAAATACGAGGCCAGTCATGTACCCTGTCAATCATTCTTAATTACCCTCATTAACTATTATCAATCATTACACTAATTACCCTTAAGCTCACCTCATTGGATGACAGGCATCACAAAAGACGAGTCCAGACATGCAACCTGTCAATCATACTTACGCTATGCACTAACACTTGTTACGCATCATTATGCTAATTACCCTTACGCTCACCTAATTGTATGCCAGGAGACACGTGATTTAATGAGGGGTGAGGTGGGTGGCTTATGGACACCCTTTACATTTAGCATCCAATCAAAACAGTGGGGATAGGGGCACCTTCAAAGGAAAAACCGACACAAAAAGGTGTCGAAATAACAAAAGAAAAGTACAACAGAAAAAGGTGTGATAAAGCCCCAACCCTCCCCCCCCCCACCCACCCCTATTGTCGCTCCTCTACTAACATGCTGAGCAACAGCGCCCCGTCAAATTAGTTTCAAAATATTCAGCATCTTACCTGTACAATTACCTGGAAAATTCATAGTCAGGAAGTTCAGAGATCGATCGATCCCAACACGAGCGAGGTCTGGGTGGAGCTTATCTAGAGATGGGCGGGTATGGCTAAAAATTAATTAATTAAAGAGATTCATTAAATGTGCTCCAAAAGTGTATATATTTTGAGGTCATGTGCATCCGCGGTGCCACTGAGTTTGATAGTTCAGACGGCTATCTATCTTAGACTTCCAGATTGGCGGCGTTTAATGGTCTATTTCGATCAATATCTCAAACACTACAGCAACACCTTTTATAGTGTGTAGTTGTTTTTTTACCGATATTGCCTGAAGTAGACATGAGATGCGTCTTATATTTAGATTAAGTGTTCTACCGACATTTTAGCAATTGCTTTCTCTTCAAACTAGACGATAAAACACTCAGTTATTGCTTAAGGCTGTCGAGGTTGTTGATTGCTATAGCTTTCTGAAACACATTTTTCAATGTGAGAATAACGTTAATACAGCAGTAGAAGCGTCAGTATTCTCTTACAGAACGCCAAAAAGCCATAAACAAGAACGATACAAGTGAGCTTTACGACATATACATAGCCGACATTCAATACGCCTATCCTACGTTGACGTCATTATGCCGGGATTTCCCTAAATAAACGCTCAGAGCAAACCCGCTGGCTGGTATAGCCGCCAACAAGCCGCTGACCCGCATTGAATTAAATTACTTTTGCACTAAAATACACCGCAATCTAAACCGTTCCTATGATAAACTAGAATCATTATATTATTTAAATCATACATCATTGGAAAGCGCATTCAATTGCCGAAACATTAATGCATTATTTTTTATATTTTTGTAAAGTTTTCACTGAGTTATTTGTGTATATAAATACACCCTTCGACTTAGATTCATTAAATCAAGTGGGCAATACGGGATATTTTAAAATTGCGATCAACTGTATTAATTTTACAAAACTATAAAAACTAATACAGAAATGTATAGATAATTGGCTTAGCGTTCCAATGATGTATGACTTGAATAATATTATGTACATAGTTTTTCATATGCACTGTTTAAAGTTCACCGTGTCTGATTCCCATAGCAAAGTAATGCTGTTTGCTCGTCGGCTATCGGGATACCAGCCGGAAGTGGTATGCGCGATGCATTCCTGGAAGGTATTTTCCCAAAATACGCTAATGTGGGAAAGGCCTATTAGGCTACACAGTTACACAAAATAAAATATGTAACATATACTAATAATAATAATTAAAAAACGAATATAAAATTTGTTTGTACACAAATACTATATTGGGAAACTAAAGCGGTATGTTGATGGCGGAGCTTTTCCGACATTTGAGATGGGATGGATGCACGCACATAGATGTAAGCACAAGCACATTTAGACACACAAGTACTCATGCATACACCACACACATACGCACTCACACACACACACACACACGGACACACTCGTGCGTGCGCACCAATACGCGTACGTACGTACCCATGTACATACGCACACACGTACAAGCATACACACACGTTCGCGCGCTTAAATACACAGGTATTTTTATACATGAGCAACACGCTGAAACAAAAACAAACGTGCGTGTGGGCACGCGCACACACGCACATGTTCACGTGAGTGAGTGCGTGCGTGCATGCGTGTGGGTTTGTGCGCGCGCTCGTGCTTGCTTGTTTGCGTGCGTGCGTGCGTGCATTCATGCTAGCGCACAGTGTGAGCGGTTGGTGAGTGAATGTGTGTGCATGCACATGCGTGCGTGCGTGCGGTAATGTTATTGTTCCTCTGTGTGCATGCGTGGGTTTATGCGTGCATGCGAGTGTGCGCGCGCGCGTGCGTGCGTGCGTGTGCTTCTGCGTGCGCGCGTAACATATGTATCTGTCCACATACAGATAAAAACATGCAATCACCCACATGGAGACAAAGATTACTTACGTGTGGAGCAATATGCTGGAGAATCCTATGCGTAAAGAAAGGGTTTTTTTAATGCTTTTACTGGGTTGGTTTATATATATATATATATATATATATATATATATATATATATATATATATATATATATATATATATATATATATATATATATATATATATATATATATATATATATATATATATATACCCTTTCTTCAGTACCCCGTATTTCGTTATACCTAACGTTTCAGCAGCAACGCATTATGAAGTAGCTTAATCATATTCGTCTGCTGAATCGGAATTACATATTAACATTTTCGCTAACTTTATGCAGAATGTACAGACTTCATTATGTTCCTATTTAAATTTGCCTACATAACAATCAAGCGCTATTCAAGCTCTGCTAGGCGATGATGGTGGCATACTATCAAGAGAACAGCAGCTGCTTATATACTTATGCACAGTTTCTGCAGCTGCTTATATACTACCATCCAAACCACCAGTTTCAACAAATGCACACTTAAGCAATTATAGCCATGGTTTCATTTCTTTATTACTTAATTTAACAGACTGCCTGTAACAGCTACAGGAAAAGATTTATGACCCCAAATTCATTCTTACTTCATTGGTCAATACTTTAGTCGTCGATTGGTTAGTCAAATGTGTCGAATTTCCATTAGTTCAAGTCCAACGTTTTGATTGGTTATTAGTGTGAAATCGCCAATCCACTTCAGCCTAATTTTGTCACGAAAATCTCCCATAGTAAACCTATGGGGGATTTCTAAGTACATCGCCTATGAGAGTCACGCGATCCGATTGTTCTAGACGGTTCCATATGATGCTATATCCGGTTTGCATATCTTTAACTGTTGACCTTCCTAGACAGTGCGCTGCTAACGCCAGGAGTTGACAGGCAACCAACCCGCTGTCAGTACCTCGTAGTTCGTGACTTAACTGGACCAATCCATTATTAGGTCTCACAATTTATTATAGCATCGAATGGGGGAAATGTTACATGCATTATTGTGTTATGGGTCTTAGGAGTTCAAGTTGCATCATGCATGTAAATAGTTCCACACATGACAGCTAAGATAGGTGGCCTACTTGTAGGTGTCAAGCCAATGGGACGAGTTGTCAGAGGAGGATGGGGGCGGGGGGGGGGGGGGGTTATGAATTTTAATGGCATATTTCGGGTCCCTGTCTAGCCATCGTCCTAGTGCATGGTCTCGCCCTCCCGCTCTGTTTCCGTATCGAGTACCGTGCTTGCAAGCTATGATAAGAAATAACTAATGACGTGATTGGCTACACTCCAACCCACTTGCATAATGTTACTTCACATAGCAAGAGATCAAAGGTCTGCAAGTACAGCCACAAACAGCGGAGCGATGTGAGTGGGAGTATGTTAGTACGATGCCGGGGGTGGAGGGGGTGGGGGGGGCTTTCACTAGATATCTGGACACTGTACCGAGTCTGCTAAGAATAGCGTCGACCAAACAACAAGCTACAGAAAATGGCTTGGCCAATTTGATAGTCGGATCGCAGCCATGCATGTGGCAAACACTACCATTGACAGGCGTTCACTACGCCCATGATTTTCTGGGGATCACCGGATTTCACTATGGTGACGATAGGTGCTTAATATATGTATGTATACTATTCATTGACTAGATGTACTACCCGAGGCATGCCAGTGTTTGGAAACGACTACTGACACAAACAAGCATTGAGACCATGCAATGTTTTCACAGCTGCGTTTACGTTTAAAGCCACTTTGGCATGCTCCAGTGAAGTCATCGATCTTGTCTGGGATATGACATAGAGTAACATTCGATAGGATTTTATGTACGCTATTGAGGAGAGCACGTCTTCCTTATTGGATATATAATATGAAAAATTTCAGACGTTGGAATTATTGTTCATTTTGCTACGTATTATGATCATAGATCAAGACTGTATTAAGCGGCTGGAGTAATATAAAGATCCTCCAGCTGCAATCATGCCTTCTTCGCATTTTGACCACTGTGTCTTGTCCTCAGGCACACTCCTTTTCTTCATTACGTCTATTGTTGATTTGAGTCTACCGAGTCCTGTTTTCTTGAGGTCACCTCCTAGCATGCTTAACATATTTATGCAATGACGTCTTCTCCTGGCTTCGACTGTGACGGGAAGCAGCGATGTATTGCACATCTTGTAGAGTGCATCGTTGGAAATTGTACTATCTGGACATCGGTGTCCAGTGATTGTGTCTAGGTGATTGTGGTGGCAGGCATCAAGTCTGTCTAGGATCTGTGAGTGTTTTATTGTGTAATCCCCTTGCCGTTATATCGTGTTTTCCAGAACAGCATTTCCAAATGTAACATCGACTGTAACTGGCATCCTATGGAATTTCCGTAAAAGTGACCCACTTGACCAACCAGCTCATCTTCATTGGAACTGGCCTCGGGTAGTACATCTAGGATGTTTGAGCGTTTAGATGTGTTGAAGGCTCGTGATATGTCAATGCACATTTTATGGAAATCCCAGTGTTTGGAAACGACTACTGACACAAACAAGCATTGAGACCATGCAATGTTTTCACAGCTGCGTTTACGTTTAAAGCCACTTTGGCATGCTCCAGTGAAGTCATCGATCTTGTCTGGGATATGACATAGAGTAACATTCGATAGGATTTTATGTACGCTGTTGAGGAGGGCAATGCGCCGCAGATTGGCTTGGGGTCAGATGGTTTCTTGGGCTTGGGTAGCGCTACTAGGGTGCCTTGGTCTACACCATCGATGGGAAAGGTCATGCATAAAAGCTGAATTGATTAGGCGCGTGATCGGTTTTGAGATAATATCAATTGCGTATTTGAATAGTTCGTTGCTCATGCCATAAGGTCGGATGTACGTCCATTTTTCAGCGCTTTGAATGACCCCACAACTTCTGCTGTTTTAATTGGTTTTAGTAATTGTCTGTGGTCTCCTGAGAACAGGTGCAAGGGGTCATCATTGTGTTCAGTGAACTGCTCCTTGAACCATTATCGAATTATCTCGGGTTTACCCTCGTCAGTCCTGATAGTGTCCTTCAGAGTTACGTACAGTGAGTGGTGGTGTGTAGTCAGTAACTCTCAGGGCTTGGGCTGTCCGAATAATTTTGTGACAATCATCTGTGGCAGTGATTTTATCAGCTATTGAGTCTGCTTGTTGAATAGGAAGATCTTTTAAACATTGCTGACATAGCACAGATGTTGTTTGATGCGGTCTCCACTTTGGCCACTTTAATAGATGCGTAGCCGTAACGCTTTCTGTTCTGTTGACAGTTTTAATACTACAGGGTCATCAGAATACCCGGTTCGCTTGTTTTTAGCACTCCTATGGAGCTGGAAGCGGATAATTCCATACATTTCTGTATTTTGGTTACGGCTTCGTTTGTATCGGAACTGACGTCAATGTTAGCTATCTGCGTACGCAATTATAGGCATTCATATAGAAATACTTAATAGGGCATCCAATTAATAATCCGAAGTTGAATATTAACCGACGAAATGGCTCGAATATTCTTCCATTAGATTGCATCCTTATTTGTTGACATAGCACAACATCCAAATTCCAAATTCAATTATCTTTGGATATAATTAGGACGGGCATATAACGTAGAAGCAATTTTGTCAAATTAGCATTCAAGCAACGGTAAACAGCAAAAACGTACTTGTCAATATTTCCCTAGTGTGTCGTTCGAGAGGTTATTGCCATTCCTCGCTTGAGTATCGGGCACCGTATTAAACGGTGGAAAGAGCAGGTCTTGTCACTCAATATATTACATTATAATCAATATACGTCACGTCCAGGCTGGTGTCACAATCAATATACGTCATATATATTTAAAAGTCAGTCAAGTGTACAAATAGCATGTCTTTGAAGGATTTACTATTTAATAAACATTCTGTTGACTATTTTGAAACTAATTTAACTGGACGCTATTGCTGCCATAATATTCGCCACTTATCCGAATTAATGGTCTAAAGGACATGCCTATAAATTGATTCCAACACGCGCAAAGCATGGGCGGAGCTAGGCTATAAATGGGCACACCACCACACCCCATCCACACGCACACGCGCTCACGCTCGCACGCACGCCCACAACAGATGCAGGGAACCTTGGACAACCTAACCCTTCGAAACGTGAAGTTCCAAAATCTCAATTTTAGGCAAGAAGAGAGGTAAGATGCTGAGTGATCTGAATCTAATTTCACACGAACCTGCTGCTGGAATATTGCCATCGACAGCTCCCAGTGAATTTAGTTCCAAAATAGTTAACATAATATTTCTTACATATTTCTTACATTGTATATGATTGTTTGTATTTTATCAATCGTGTTCAAACGTCACACACAACTCGCTCGTCAACAAGCAATTTCCAGAAAACTAACAGGTAAGCTGTTGAATATTTTGAAACTAATTTGATTGGGTGCTGTTACATGTCTATTAGATAGTACAGACATACATTAGTCAGTCACCAATTGTGCGCTCCTGATATGCTTATGATTACGAATGATTATGACGTCATTCTTCACGTCACGTAAATGACTAAGACGTCATAATGATTTATTGAAAAACTTGAAAGTTCCATTCCAGAATCCAAATTTCAAGGCAGCTATACCATAGCCAGCAATAGCTTCCAGTCAAATTAGTTTCAAATTATTCAATACTCTATATAAATTAAATCGTAAAGTATTCGGTATTTCGGAACCTTTGTATTCAAATGGTTAGGTTATTATCTGCAGAGACTAAGGAGGAGGAGGAAGAGGAGGAGGAGGAGGAGGAGGAGGAGGAGGGGGAGGAGGAGGGGGGGGGGGGAGGAGGAGGAATACGCAATCCCAGACCGTTTAATGAAAGCATGGTTAAACGAGGCAATTATTCAGAATGTGTCCAAGAAAGATATATTTCCATGGAAGAAGTTGACAATAATTTCCAGAGCACATTTGCAGTGCCCGGTATCACAAGAATGAGTTGTTTATCGGAGAGTGTGGGTATAATATAAGCAGAAAAATTAATGCACTCTAGATACAGGACCGAACTTAAGGCAGTGCAACACGTGCATTTGCACACGGGCCCCAAATTTCCAGGGGCCCCAATAGCAAAAAGTGACACAAAAAATTACTTTTTGACTTAATTTTGAGACCCCTGCATAGCTTCAATCTACATGCATAGATGCCGTACCCATAGTACGACTCATAAAGCAGTCAACCTTTTCCAAACGAAAACAATTTTGAACACGATATCAAAAATGGTCTGTTGAATATTTTGAACATACTTGGATTGTAAGATATAAGCATCACCATTACGGTTGGAAACGGACCCTAACTTTGTCGCGATCCTAATGGCAGTTCCGTCAGCCCTCCCTCCCACCCCACCCAACCCCCCCCCCCAACCCCAACCACCAGAATTTCAGAAACTTTTCACAGGACCCCCCCCCCCCCCTGAGGCCTAAGTTCCGCCCAGTCTAGATAGATTCTCTTCTGTGGGTCTTAAAGGTTCATATTAACTATCGGATATGTGTTGCATCTCTACAGCATGTCCGTGTCACCTTGATCTTAATTAGTTATGCTGAAACACCAAAATGACATTATTTCATCTTGTAATTGTCAAGTAGTTTAGTTAGATATGTTGTTTCCCTCTGATGAATTCTGTAAATTTATTAGTAAGATCTGTTTAGTTTTCTAAATTGCTTAGAAGATCATGTGGTAGTTTGTTTCACTCCCTTATCGTACTGGGAATAATTAAGGCTCAATTTAACAATGTCGGCTCGAGTAAAAATTTGCTTGGAGTGGCTGTTGTGAATGTTTTTGGTTTTCCGAATTGGGGTCCGTAGACTGTGTAATGGTATCTTTGCTTATTGTCGTTGCCATCGTCGTCGTCGTCGTCGTCGTCGTCGTCGTCGTCGTCGACCTTTGTAGAATAGAAGATTCTATTCTCGTTTGTCTGTCAATGATGGGAATTTTATATTTTGCATTTTTATTACCTTGACAAAGGTTGCATGCTATCTGTCCTATGATCTATTATATTCATAATTCAATACGTCATACTTTTCTTCGCAATGCCGAATCTGCCACATGTAATCCGTAAGGCTATGGCCAGATCAAAATACTCTGGATTTGACACTGCAATCTATTTGCAACTATTGCTTGCTATGTCTATTTCATCACCAAATAGAATAATATATGGTTACACTGGTGTAATAGTTAAAATCTTCAAGGAAGTTTGAAATGTTTGCTCCATGAATGTCTATTTGCCAGCCAGCTCTGGAATTTACAAAATTCGTCTTCTGTCGTCCTGCAGATGGACATTTCCCGGATCTGCAAATGGACATTCTCCACGATTGCTACAGGGGCCTGGTTGGCTTGTCCATTACAGGATTCGGCGCGGATGCAAGATGGATTAACCCTTTCACGACGAAGCGGGCCAAAGGCGGCATCTGTAATGAGTTGTCTTAGGGAATATCCATATGCAGGCGAAGAGAAGACTATTAAAAAAAAATTTTTTTTTAATGTACCACCTGAATGACTGAAAAGTATACAATTTCAACAATTTTATTTTCAGGCTGTGACCATGCACCTTTAAAGTATTTTTTTCTTTTTTGCATTCTAGGAATTCAGGTTTAGAGGTTTCAAATCGACTCCAATACGGATAAAAGATTGGCAGAGGTTAATTAGAAATTGGCGGGGAATAGTTAGGCACGGATCTCCTTCCTTCAAAAGCTCTTCAATAGATAATACCATGTTAATGGAGGAATCTAGTTTTAGCTATGCCCACAAATCTCTAGCTAAGCTCCACGCACGATTTGCCCGTGTTGGGATCGATCGATCCCTGCACTCTCTGGATCTCAATTTCCAGAAAACTAAATAGGTAAGATGTTTAATTGCAGCAACAGCGCCCAGTCAAATTAGTTTCAAAATATTCAAAAGAATGTTTATTAAACAGTAAAGACATACTTCGCATACAACTTGACGAACTATTAAGCGGATAAGACGGACTAAATCGCGTCATTCATGACGTATTGATTGTGACATCAGCCTACATGTGACGTTGCTGATCATGACGTCACATGATTGACTGAGAAACTGCACTCCTCATTGAGTAAATCAGTTACGGCGTAATGGACCTTTCCAGAGTATTGACGACATATGGCGTCATAATCAGCTATGCTGCGTGTAGGATGACGTCATAATCATTACGTCATAAATGATTCTATGCCGCCCGTATTTAACTCTTAATTGTATAACTTGTATGTCTCTACTATTTAATAAACATGCTGTTGAATAGTTTGAATCTAATTTGATTGGGCGCCGTTGCTGTCATAGGTTACCTGTATAGTTTTCTGGAAATTGATAGTCAGGGAGTTCAGAGATCGCTCGATCCCAGCACGATCGAGGTGTGGGCGGAGCTTAGCTAGAGATGGGTGGGGCATAGCTAAAAATGGGAAGGTCCATTGCCATATCTTATCCGAATGCATGCAATCATCATGTCGTACATGCGTCGGTAGACTAAATAGCCTATTCATAAATGTCGTGCCATCAAATTTGAATTATGCTTAAAGATAATTGAGAAAATTGGCATAGCATAACTTTTATGATATATCATGACTTTAACCCAAATTTGATCAGTGATAAAGTTGATCAAAATAGGTCATAGTTTTAATTTATAAAATATGATAAAAACATTATTTTTTGCCGGTTTTTTATATTGAAATCTAATTCTCGTTTGTGATCTCCTTTAAGCAGAATGATTTTCTGATTCTAAAAATACTTGGTGTAATGAATTAAAAAAAAAATCCAGAATACTTGAAAATAACTACGCATGCCTGCCTCGGAGCTATTATAAAGAAAATGGTAGAAATGAGATAGTCGCTCTATCGACGAAATTGTGCGAAAGGGATGTACAGCTGTAATTATCCACGAGCATAGACGTAAAACACGAAAGAGTATTCGTTTTATGAGCTGCCAAAATGAAATAAAAAGACAGAATTCAAACTTGAGACCAGTTGTGGGAGAAAGAGACGAACGAGTCATACTCATAATAACAGCGTAGTAGAAAAGCAAAGAAGCGCGAGTTCTTCCAGCTTCCACGGAAACGGTGTCATTATTTACTTAGAAAAAATAAGGCGATAAAGACAAAACGCTTTTCTAAAGAAGACAAAAAATTAAATGTAATGTATTGCTTTACTTTGCGTGTAACAGAGCTAAAAGATGTAACTATTTATCATTCTGCCACGGAAGCGAATGACATATAGAGTGTTAAACATTCTCTAAATGGAGTTAGGGAAGAATTGCTATCAAGTTTTGCGTGGGGAACGACGTGCAAATTAACGTCATTAAAGGAAAACAGAAGGTATGGCCTCGCCAAATATATGTATATACACTGAATGAGTATCTCCAAAAATCATGCACTACAGATGGATGGGCACATACCATAAATCATCAAACAGAACCCCGAAGATAAATTTCTGCAGAATTGGCTTCACATATAAATCATTTAAGAAAACTGTGGAAATGGAACATTATCTCCTAACACTAACATCCAAAAATAGATTTAGTTTCACAAGATTTAGACCAAATAACTACTTTAAATTTTCAGAGCCATACTCAACAAAAAGACCAGAACACTGTTGAAAAAACTGTATGCATTTATCTGCTTAATATTAAATCAATTACCAAACAGATGATAACATTTTAGTATAACATGTAAACCACCGCCACCAACAACAGCAGCAGCAGCAGCAGCAGCAGCAGCAGCAGCAGCAGCAGCAGCAGCAGCAGCAGCAGCAGCAGCAGCAGCAGCAACAACAACAACAACAGCAACAATACCACCACCAACAACAACAACAACAACAATAACAATAACAACAACAACAACTGATGATGATATGGACAAAATAATGATACTAACAATGACAGTGGTGGTGATAATGACGGTGATAATAATACTAATGATAATAATGTTTAAATAACAATGGTAATACTGATAATGATTGTAGTGGCGATGATGATACTGGTGATGATGATGGTGATGATGGTAATGGTGATGTTGGTAATAAATACTACTAATAACAGCGATAATGGACAAATAGTGGGGCAAATGGGTAAAAACGTTGTGCACTTTTTAAAGAAAGCTTGAAAGTTTGACTATAAGGGTTTCTCCGAATGCCTAGGCTAAAAAATAGGGCGGCACTTAAATTGACGACTGTTTCCAGTTTAAAATGCGAAATTCAAGACGGCTGCCATGGAAATATGCAAAAAGGCGATTTTCGATTTAAAATCCAAGATGGCCGCCACACAGTGAAATGATTACATAAAGATTTCCTGATATTTTCAAAGAGTGCACAAGTTTTTCACAACCGGCCACACTATTTTTAGTTGCGGCACACAACTTGTATACGTCAATCTGTCATTTGGTCTGCCTGTCAGGTCATCGATCTGTCAGTCAGTCTGTCTGTTGGCCTGTCTCAAATTATCGACATTTCCGAGAAAGCTGCCTGATGTTCTTGTTTTGTGACACTGCTCATTCATTGGCTATGATCAAGCACGCGGGTAGGGATCTTATAAGGAAAGCTACAGAAGTCAGAACATGTTATTCCAGGTCAGGTTCCCGTGCCCATGGTAGGTAGACCCAGCCTCTCTATGCGATTGCAAGGAAGCTACAGTGGCCATGGGCTGCCATCTATGGTGAGAAACAGTATGAGGTATTACTCGGAAGGCTACATAGCAATTTCACTACCGAATCTCCTGGGAGGTCGGTTGAAAGAAAATAGGTAGACATCTGTACTAGCGAAAGCAAATGCCACCACAGAAAGCAGAACACAAGATTTGTTGAATGGTGCTAACGCATCTAGGGCACAATGAACCCATCAATTCACGGATACTACTCTATTCATACTAATGGAACAAGCTTATACATCATTTTAACACCTCCCTTGGCAGTGGCAAAGTATCAACGGACTGGAAAATGGCCAATTTCACAGCTATATTAATAAAGGTTCTTGAGACAATTATCAGAGACTATGTTATAGACCATTTGAAGAGGAACTCACTCCTCAGTGACAAGCAGTTCGGATTTATAGCTGGAAGATCGACCACACTGCAGCTCCTAATAGTGCTAGACTCCTGGACAGAGCAACTCCGGAGGAAACATCGACGTAATTTATCTCGACTTTATGAAAGCGTCGACGCGGTTCCACATTAACGACTTATGATTAAACTAAGGGGATACAGAATCGCTGGCAATGTGTACAACTGGATAACATCCTTTTTATCCGACCGGAAGCAAAGAGTCAGAGTGAACAGCTCAGCATCAACGTGGGTCGGTGTATTAAGTGGGATCCCACAAGGCAGCGTTCTGGGACCCGTGCTCTTCGTACTATATATAAATGATCTGCCTGAATTACTCTCATCAGAAACCTACATGTACGCCGATGACACAAAAGTGTGACGTCAAATCAACAGTGACGAAGACACAAGAAAATCGCAATCAGATATGTACAGACTGCAAGACTGGTCTGATAAGTGGCTATTGCGCTTCCACCAAGAAAGGTGTAAGCTCATGACAGTGTGAAGGAAATCACATGAAGAAGAAAGAGGTTACCACATGAAAGGAGATCGAGGGGACGACCCACAACACACTTTATCTAAGGTCGACAAGGAAAAGGATCTAGGTGTGACCATTGATGCAAGATTGTCCTTCGAAGAGCACATAAGCGAAAAAGTCAACAAGGCAACTCAGATAATGGGACTGATCCGAAGATCATTTACCTGTATAGACTTAGATAGCTTCACATGGTTGTACAAGGCACTCGTTCGTCCTCACCTCGAGTACGCAAATGCAGTGTGGTATCCACTTAGGAAGAAAGACTTGGTGACAGTCGAGAACGTCCAGAGAAGGGCTACAAAACTTATCCCTGAGCTCCGAGAGCTGAGCTACGAAGAGCGGCTGTAGAAGCTGAAGCTACCCACGCTTACCTACAGAAGATTGCGAGGGGATATGATTGAGGTATTCAAGATGTTGAGAGGCATATATGACCGTGAGGTTTGCCCAACTATCCCGCTCAGAGATTCTGCAACCCGAGGGCGCCATCTAAAAACTTACAAGATGAGGGCAAACAGTTCGCTAAGGCAACACAGCTATTGTATCAGAATAGCCGATCCGTGGAAGGAATAGTCTGCCTGAAGAGGTTGTGAGTGCGCCAACTGCAAAGGCCTTTTAAGCAAGACTTGACAAACACTGGACAGGACAGGAGATGAAATATCGGTTTGATGCGGCTCTAGAGATCTCTGCTTCAAGACACAACGCGTCAGTTAATGTAACGAAAGATGAAGAGGAAGAAGATCTGGACTCATAGGACTTAACCTTTCGTCCAGTATCAACATACGGTAATAAACGGTATCATCCAAAAGCTGTATCTACTTTTTCTGAATGGTGCGCTCAGGTGGAAGGTGAGTGCCCAAGTTTGTTACTGGAGGAAAAGATTAAGCTCGAGCTTCTCCTGCAGTTTCACAAGTTATAGTGATAAAGAAACTTGAATATCTATATTGGTGTTTGCTTTGGACTACTATCACTATTCGAGATGCTTCACCGTTTATACACGAGACTTGATTTGGCTTCAATCTCAAAGTCCAAGCACTTGCAATGAGTTCTGTATTGGACATTCTGTCACCCAGAAGATGTGTCGTAATGGACCTTTCCAGTTTTAGCTATGCACCCCTATCTAAGCCCAACCCACACCTCGTCCATGTTGGGATCAATCGATCTCTGTACTGCCTGACTACCAATTTCTAGAAAACTATACAGGTAAGCTGTTAGATATTTTGAAACGAATTTGAAAATAATTTGACTGTGCCTAAGGCAGCAACAGCGTCCAGTAAAATTAGTTTCAAAATATTCAACAGAATGTTTATCAAATGGTAAAACCATACAATTCGTACAACGTGTCTGACTATTAAGCGCTAAAAACGTACTATTTCGAATCATTCAACACGTGATTATTATGACGTCATCCTACACATCACGTAGTTGATTCTGATGTCATATGATGGATGGATAAACTTTGAAAGGTTCATTGTTCTACATTAGCGTATGATCATGTACATATGAACAACTGAATGCAATAGTGCACGGTGAAGGTGGAGCAATACGTATAACTGAGGATGATGGAGCATTGAGTTGTTGGATGGTAGCAGGGCCATAAATTTCCAGGATACAAAACGAGTACTAGGACAAGCTCCAGTCACAAAAGATCGATACTAGACATCTTGAATAAATACCAAACATCCAGAAGTCCTTTATATAGGATGATCGGAATGTTGTGAATGTGATAGATTGGATGCATAATCCATGCCTAGAAAACTTGACAGAGTTGTTCACCTTGGATGTAAAAGTCATAGTGTCCGAACAAGCTATCCAAACTGTGAGGACTGTAGTGGATGCAGGTAATGCACAATATGGACAATTTGTTGATGGGCGATTGGCAGACTCACAGCATTGCTTCTATGATATTACATCAAATTGTCACTCTTCATGTCAGATCAGAAAATATCCACAAATACAAAGACGAAAATGGCAAGCATGAAAATGGACCTTTAGTTTATTTAGCTCTTCTCTAGGATGTACATCTCATGTTAGGCAAGAGATGGCGATCTGGATACATTCTTCGAATACGAGAATCGTGCATGTGATGAATCAAGGTAAATCAGACCTAATCAGAATCGCCGAGAGTTATGCAATGTGTCCTTTTGAAACACCACAAGCTGTCGTAAAATCATTGATGGCACTGCCTTAGTTCACACATTCAATCCAAACAGAGCCAATATTACAGTGAAGTCCTTTAGCGAGTATGCACAGCATGTGTTCCTGCCATACTTAAGAAGAGAACTGAGAGGCAAGTAGAGGTGAGGAGATTTGGCCGCTTCAAGGGAAAGGCCGCAAATGTTGACACAAAGGATTTTCACACGTAGTTACACAAAGGATTTTCACATCTAGGTGTGAAAATCTTTTGTGCCAGCTTTTCTTTGAAGCGCCCAACGCTCCTCTAGTTCTGATTGTATGCTGGCTGTAGAGTGTTGCCATAATCCCCCACTCCTCACCAAATCACGTGACTCCTGCTATCCAATCAGGTGAGCTTACGGGTAATTAGCGTAATGATGATTGACAAGGGTTAAGGCATTGTGTAAGAATTATTGACACAGTACATGTCTGGACTCGTCTTTTCCGGACTCTGGGAACTCATTCCATCCCGAAGCCCCACCACCTCGTTAAATCATGTGACTCCTAGTGTCCTATAACGTAATGACCATTGACAAGGGTCAATGAGTGTAATTAAGTGCTGATCTCTTTGAGAGAGTCCAACACACGGTGGTAAATGTATTGCCTAAGGATGATTTACAGGGTATATGTCTGGACTCGCCTTTTCCGGACATTGGGAACCCATACAATCATGAAGTCCCTGAGACAAATAGGGTTATGTAATAACGTGCCTCTACTATCTGGCTCTTGAGTCAGCTTAAAGTTAATGGGTGATGAAGACGCTTGGTTTGAAATAGTCAGGACTCTAAACAGCTGTGTAAATGTTAACTAAAAGTTAATATCTGATGGGCTATACATCACTACTACGGTTGAAGAACTTAAACTAACTACAGTTTTAGCCAGTTACACAGTAAAGACTAAAGATTACATATTCTCGAGACACTGTATGACTCGATTACTGGGATTAACATCTAAGCAACCAGACAATGCAAACGACTTTGTGTTAGCTGATTCTGAAATAGACAGAGCCATTCAGAATCTTATCGATCACGTATCCCCAGAGGACCTCGGTGCATTAGATTTCGCTATTCAACTTGGGTGTACGGATGTAGACGAAGATGAAGCATAAGAAGAAGAGAAAGAAGAAGAAAAAGAAGAAGACGAAGAAGAAATGCCATCATGATTCAAACTGCTGCCAGATACCATGACTCTGTAAAATTATAACCAGCAGCTATGAAATTCGGTGTAAGTGTGCCTCCAGACACGTGCTCGTTATCCATATAGCAGGAAATATGGTTAGCATCGCAATGCTGAAAATTATACGGGTTTGTATCGAAATCTCCACTATAAGCTTTATTACTAACTATACAGAACAAAGCTCTACTCGGTAGGTCACTTAAAAAAATCTTGTTGCTGGTCACGCTGCTAGTTCCTGCAGGTATGGCGAATGATTTGACGATAACTGCTTTAACAGGGCAGTGCCTTTAGTAATGTCGATGTGTGAGCATTAATTACCTCTGGAATAGGATTACCCTTGCGTAACTTTAATGTAGCTTCGTGCAGGTCGAATTTATAAGTTTTAGTATCACAATGAATTAGGTTAAAATCTGGTTTGCTCGATGTAAAACGGAGCTTTAAGGAAACTCTGTTGACTAAATATTTTTCCTGAAGAAAAATGTCGGAATGAATTCTACAGACAATTTCCACTGGGTTACTTAGGGCAACGTTAAGCTTTCTATGCGTATAATTGACATTATCAGCAGTCTTAGCATCCATATATCCTGCTGTATCTTTAAACCATAATGCAGACATTAATTGGCTCGATATATGCTCGGTTGAATAATTAAATAAGCTTTCAAAATAACTGCGAAAAGTGTACGTGTCATTAGCATCAAAGACACGTTTTCCATTTAAGAAAACATCTACTTGAGAAAACATAGAGCCAACCTATAAGTTAACCAGGTCAACACGGCAGTCGGCTGTTAAAGGAATTTCTACACCCGCAACCAGATGTACAATGCTAGCCTTAACATAAATGTAACTTTGAGCTAAATCTATGTATTCGTCTCGCTTCCAGAGACAAAAAGACTCAAGACCCCCAGAGTTAGAAAGCTTTAACAGGTTGATAGCTTTGTCAACGAGCTTGATCCATCGTAGTCATTACAGGCTTCACAGTAAACAAATCTAATTTGCTTTTAGTGTAGTGACACACAGCCATCGTATTAGTTAACTAAATATATCAAACTGTTTAGATTTTCTGATGCTTCTACCTCTGCGGTTATGCTTTGAATGACTTCTACGTGGGTTAGCAGTCCACTATATACCCCTCTTAGTATTTCTGCTCATAGCCTGGGTATTAGCTCCTGAAATATTGTTCTGAGCTAATGCTATGGCCTTTGGTATGGTCGCTCTACCGACATTCAAAGCCTTATTTTTCCACAGATGTTTTCATTTTTTTTACCATCTAAAACATCTTCAGCCACGCCTAAACTGGCTGACAAGGCCCGCTTGCCCAAGTTTTTTACTATGCTTTTAGCTAATGTCATGGCTGCTCCGAACAGCGAGCCTATACTATTTTCTAACCCATGTCCCTTTTGACTAGCACAAACGAATACCAGCCACCCGCTTGATTAGCATTATAAGCTCTCAACTTAGCCGAATCTGGTTTACATGTAATCTTCATTTTTACAGTCAAAGCTAGCAATTACCCGCCAATTCTTAGGTTTTAGGCCTAAAATGTAGACAAAGTACACACGGTGATGCGCCGTCTTCAAATGGTAGTTCTCGCCAATCATATCGCTTATAGCCACTCCTATCATGTCAATGTAATTCTTCGGTACGGCTATATATTGAATGTCAGGAAACGTCCATTGGCAAATATCTTCGCCACCATGGTTGCTAGATAATGGTATAACTCTTAACAATGGAGCGGTTGCATCTCCGACTACATTATGGCTCATGATATCACAATATCATAAGCCGTAGTTAATGCAATCTCATTACCTTTACATAGTGATAGAACTCCACCCGCGGGGGTCGGGCCGCTAATGATATGGTCATGATAGCCTAAAAATCTGCCTATGGCATCGTCAAATTCAATGGCAAACATGCACTTAACGGTTAATGTTACGAGGTTGACTCGATCGGTGAAATAACTAAATCTGATTGCATTTTATAAGGCTTGTGGCTATTAATCTGCTTTTTTATAAACTCTATTAGAATTTTAAGCCTTTAGGTATTTCTACGCGCTGTACTCTGTTAGCCACGGTCAGTATCCTAATACTATCATTAAAAACAAAGATAATAGACTTTTGAGTAAGGATACTGAGAACTGTTTCTGATTTACTTACAAAAACGGATAATATTTAATGACTATTATACTAAACCGTATGGCTTTCAGGGTATCCCAGGATCTAATTTTGCGACCGCGGGGTGGGAATGTTGAGTGTGGCTGGATTGGGGGATACGCGGATGTCGAGCATAAGCTGTGTGTGTGGGGGGGGGGGGTGAGTGTGAGCAATGGGGAAACGTTGGGTGTGGGATGATGGTTGAGAGACCGGTTGCATGGTGTATAATACGCTAACCAGTAACGTAGAAGATTGCTAGCATATCCTTCATTGAGGGGGAGTAAGTAATCTTCTGCTTTATTATTATCGGTTAGAAATGTGTGGAGGGCGATACATAGTTATATGGTGGGGGAAGGGTCCAGATTGATTAAATTATGTTATATTCATCCGTTGAGTCGGTTTTAAAATATTATTTAACTCTATTTAAAATATACGCTGCACAACCTAATTGAAATAATGTCTCTCTTCAAACCATACTCTTAATCTATCTTTACACCCAACCTGTTCGGGGTTCAGTATCGCTTAGATCGTTTTCAAATTTATTTAAATAATCACTCTAAAATCAGTTTCACGTAATACCCCAGTGCATCATTCTTCATGTCCATCTATTAACTTTTTTAATTAAATTATTATTGATTTTACTTTTCACATAATTCTTCTTTTTTTTTTCTTCGTTTATTGATCTGTATATTCGTATGTATATTTTATCACCTGCATATTTATCATCTGCATATTTATCACCTGCATATTTATCATCTGCATATTTATCATCTGCATATTTATCACCTGCATATTTATCACCTGCATATTTATCATCTGCATATTTATCATCTGCATATTTATCACCTGCATATTTATCATCTGCATATTTATCATCTGCATATTTATCACCTGCATATTTATCACCTGCATATTTATCATCTGCATATTTATCACCTGCATATTTATCACCTGCATATTTATCATCTGCATATTTTTCACCTGCATATTTATCACCTGCATATTTATCACCTGCATATTTATCATCTGCATATTTATCATCTGCATATTTATCACCTGCATATTTATCACCTGCATATTTATCATCTGCATATTTATCACCTGCATATTTATCATCTGCATATTTATCATCTGCATATTTATCATCTGCATATTTATCACCTGCATATTTATCACCTGCATATTTATCACCTGCATATTTATCATCTGCATATTTATCACCTGCATATTTATCATCTGCATATTTATCATCTGCATATTTATCACCTGTATATTTATCACCTGCATATTTATCACCTGCATATTTATCATCTGCATATTTATCACCTGCATATTTATCATCTGTATATTTATCACCTGCATATTTATTGTCTGTATATTTATCATCTGCATATTTATCATCTGCATATTTATCACCTGCATATTTATCACCTGCATATTTATCACCTGCATATTTATCACCTGCATATTTATCATCTGCATATTTATCACCTGCATATTTATCATCTGCATATTTATCATCTGCATATTTATCACCTGCATATTTATCACCTGCATATTTATCATCTGTATATTTATCATCTGCATATTTATTGTCTGTATATTTATCATCTGCATATTTATCATCTGCATATTTATCACCTGCATATTTATCATCTGCATATTTATCACCTGCATATTTATCATCTGCATATTTATCACCTGCATATTTATCATCTGCATATTTATCACCTGCATATTTATCACCTGCATATTTATCACCTGCATATTTATCATCTGCATATTTATCACCTGCATATTTATCATCTGCATATTTATCATCTGCATATTTATCATCTGCATATTTATCACCTGCATATTTATTGTCTGTATATTTATCACCTGCATATTTATCACCTGCATATTTATCACCTGCATATTTATCACCTGCATATTTATCATCTGCATATTTATTGTCTGTATATTTATCATCTGCATATTTATCATCTGCATATTTATTGTCTGTATATTTATCACCTGCATATTTATCATCTGCATATTTATCACCTGCATATTTATCATCTGCATATTTATCACCTGCATATTTATCATCTGCATATTTATCATCTGTATATTTATCACCTGCATATTTATCACCTGCATATTTATCACCTGCATATTTATCACCTGCATATTTATCACCTGCATATTTATCACCTGCATAGTTATCATCTGCATATTTATCATCTGCATATTTATCATCTGCATATTTATCATCTGCATATTTATTGTCTGTATATTTACTGCAACTTTATTTTATTAAAAATTGTGAAAAGTGAAATGACTCGCCTTCGTCCAACCCCTGAGTCAACTTTTCCCAATATTTCGTGGCCGTTCGAGCCAAGTTAAAAATGTAATCAGTAGATATCAACCTTACTCGATTGAAAATTTACTCGCTGAAATTTGTACGACTCTGATGATCGTTACACGCTGTCGTTGTTTTAAAGCAAAACTAGTTGATTTTAATCAGTTGGAGTAATAATTAACTAATTGTCCTTATGCAATGGATTGAACCTTGTACATTGTCATGGCTAAAAAGATCTGAGGT
The DNA here is from genome assembly GCA_034401795.1 of Chaetoderma sp. LZ-2023a. Taxonomy (NCBI): domain Eukaryota; kingdom Metazoa; phylum Mollusca; class Caudofoveata; order Chaetodermatida; family Chaetodermatidae; genus Chaetoderma; species Chaetoderma sp. LZ-2023a. The sequence goes on from CM067369.1 coordinate 194,160,434, forward strand.
TCAGAAGTTTAATGATCAACCCTTTAGACTAACCGAGTCGTCTTCCACAATCACTCGACAATTGACCTTACGTGATAGATTGGCCATTTAGAATTAATCTCCCGTGATTGAATGAGTTCCCAGAGTCCGGAAAAGATGAGTCCAGACATGTACCCTGTCAATCATCCTTACGCAATACGTTAACCATTGCGCATTGTATGCTCTTGGAGAGATCAGCACTTAATTACCCTCACTAAGTCGCGTGATTTAACGAGGGGACAGGGCTTCGGGATTGAATGAGTTCCTAGAGTCCGGAAACGAGTCCAGACTTGTACCCTGTCAATCATCTTTACACAATGCATTAATCCTTGTCAATTATCATTATGCTAATTACGCTAAGCTCTTCAGATTAAAATCTCACCTCAGACAAAGTCGGAGTGATAGCGAGAGTCATCGTGTTGCTGTAAAAACATTGATGCCAGGTAACTGGAATAGCTTTCTATGAGTGGATACAAGCAAAACAGGCGTGTTTTCATTCCTCGCAAATATAATAAGGTCCACTGATGCCCCACAATGGAAAGCTCTTGTTCTACAGATGGCGAAAACGTTGTATCTAAATCATCACTCGATGTATCGCAAATTAAACGTTGCACTCAGGAAGACGTGGATTACAGAATCATGGTGCATGTATCTCATGCTTATTAGCAAGGTCATTGAAGAATCACAATTCAGGCAACAAATACAGATGTTTTTGTTCTGGCAATTGTAATATCCAGAATTTTGAAGGCATCTGTGTTATAGTTAGAATTTTATCATGGCGCAAAATTTCGCTACATTGCAGGTCATACTATTGTATTCCAGTTAGGAGCGGACTGTTCTTCGTGTGTGCTCTTTCTCCATGTAGGATTTGGGTGTGATACCATCCCGTATTTCTGTGGGGTTGGGAAAATAACAGCGTATGGTGTACGGCATTCTTTAAAGCATCTCTGGCCGAGTATTCGCAGTCTGTCCCATATACCTTCGCAGGTATCACTAAGTGACCTGGACGAAATATATATATGTTATCAGTCTTGCGGTTCCTCTGAACAACCGGGTCTTTACGTAGAATATATATTATACGTAAAGACCCGGTTGTTCAGAGGAACCGCAAGACTGATAACATCTCACCAGGCAGCACTACAACAGCAAATTAATGGTATCGCAAATCAGGATGAATACTGCGACCAGGCACTTGTTGCAGATCCTACTCTTCCTTCACCTGGGGACTAGTGCTGCCAAGAGAATGATGAGTGTTGGACTCCAGTATGGATAACACTTCCTGAAGGAGCGAAAACATGCAGAAAACTGATTAAATACCAGTTCAAAGGAAACTGTTCAGAAAGGGTCAGAAAGGTTTAAATATTGTAAAGCAGGGCCCGTTGTACTCGGTTATGTTTTTGTGCTGGTCAGTGCATTGCAGAATGATCGACATAGTAAATTCTTACAGAAAACTTAACGGATACTTTATCAATCATTATAAAGACTGGTGATCTGTCAATGCAGACCATTTACCATGGTAATATCTTTTGGGCCCAGAAGATGATGGTTCTTTAATTCATGAATCAATTTCCTCTGTCAATCATATGACGTTATAATCAACTGCGTGACGTGTATGCTGACGTCATAATCACGACGTCATGAATGACTCGATATAGTCCGTCTTTAACGCTTAATATTCCGACACGTGTTAAGAATTGTATGTCTTTACCATTTAAGAAACATTCTGTTGAATATTATGAAACTAATTTGACTGGGCGCTGTTGCTGACTATGGCCGCAACAGCACCCAGTTAAATTAGTTTCAAAATATTCAACCAGGTTTCCTTGTATAGTTTCCTGCAAATTGATAGTCAAGAAGTTCAGGGATCGATCAATTCCAAACACGAGCGAGGTATGGGCGGAGCTTGACTAGGGATGGGCGGGGCATAGCTAAAACTGGAAAGATCCATTGAGAATGGTGATACTAACACCACTTATTTTAATGACCCATCATATTCAGGTCCTGAAAGCAAGTCTACCTTATAGATAGGTATGTATGAGTGTATCGCTTTCGTAATCTGCCATATAAGGACTCTAGTTTTAGTGTATATGGACTTATCATACTTTGCTTCTAATTACATTTAGACGCAAAATTCCCAATCATTATCTCAATCGTTAACGCTTTAATGTTCAAAATTTGTCAAAAAACGTTTTCGAATGGGAAGTGTCCATTTGTTGACCAAGACAATAATAGCATAGAAAATCTACCAATGGAATGACTGGCGCGATTACCGAGCCAGTTATTTAAGCTATAAATGTTCTAAAATTGTATTCTCTTGGTCAGCAGATGGATATTTCACAAGGGTACTTTTGGCCAGCTTGACCATTGAAGGGTTAAAGTTATTTTGTTCCTTTCTTTTGTTAGTCAGAAATATGCGATATATTCATGAATGAGATCATAAATCGGTGTAAAACTTTTATTTTTCAGAATACATTCTGTGACGCTAATAACAATGGAGGATTCCCGTTTATCCATCTATCCAATGGTGCCATAATCAACTACGTGACACGTGGGCTGACGTCATAATATATTACGGCATGAATGACGTAGCTAAGTTCGACACTAATGCATTATTGTTGACGGACTAAGCGTTGTTGTACGAATTGTCTTTACTATTTAATGACATGCAAATGGAGGAATCCAGTTTCAGCTATGCCCCGCCCATCTCTAACTAAGTTCCACCACACTTCGCCCGTGTTGGATCGATCGATCCCTGCACTCCCTGGCTATTAATTTCCAGAAAACTATACGGGTAATTTGTTGAATATTTTGAAACTAATTTGACCGGGTACTGTTGCTGCATATGGCAGCAACATCACTCTGTCATCGTAGTTTCAAAATATTCAACATCATGCTGATTAAATAGAAATACATACAATTCGTACAACCTGGCGGACTATTAAGCGTGTAAGATGGACTAAATTGAGTCATTCATGACGTAATTGAGCCTCTATGTCACGTAGCTGATTATGACGTCGTTTAATTGACTGAAAAACTGGAACCCTCTATCATAGAGGTTTGAATAGGGGGCTCCACTCCCGATCCAGGAAAACGAGATTGACATTTCAGTGAAGCACAGCCATTGTGGAGTCATTGAAAATAAACAAGTGTGCAAACTCGCCAAGCAAGGCAGTACGGTGCCACAACCAAACACCCCCACACCATACCTAGAGATCCAAACGCTGTTGAAAGCTCCATATCAAATGGGGGACAAAAACAATGGCTACGGTCCTGGGAAAGACTTCTCTCCGACAGAAAAGAAGGCAGATCTTCACGCGCAGAATTGGGCAATGTTATCTCAAAGCGCGCCTAAAGAAAATTGGCATGGTCGCCTCAGCATTATGCACATGTGGTACTGCAGGCCACACAACAGAGCATCTGCTGCAGCATTGCCCAGAACTTGTAACACAGAGTCACTATCTGTTTCGAAAAGGCGAAACCATAATGACTAAACTCTGGGAACCAGCCGACGACCTTAAGTTGCCCACTCTCGTCATCATCATCACCGCACTAGAAGTGTAAATACATCTCTGGAACTCTGCAAGAAGAAGGCTATATCTGTATGTACATGGCACCACGCGCCTTCGCTTGAGGAGACAACATGGCAGCGGGCACAGTTAAACCATTGATGCGATGTTATATATCAAATAATGGACCGTTCCAGTTTTAGCTATGCCCCGCCAATCTCTATGGCAGCCACCGCGCCCATTCAAATCAGTTTTAAAATATTCAACAGCATGTTTCTTAAATAACTAAAACATACGATTCGTACAACGTGTCGGACTATTAAGCGTTAAAGACGGGCTTAATCGAATCATTCATGACGTCGTGATTATGACGTCAGCATACACGTCGCGTGGTTGATTATAACGTCATATGATTGTGTGAGGAAATGGATTCATGAATTGTGATACTAATAAAGGAATGCGTCGGAAAGTGACTGATATAATGCTAGGTGCTGGAATAGTTAATCAACACGATTAACAAGCGTAATAAAAATAAAATCCAACTCGAAAATTATTTTTACGGTCTGTCATACCGGGAAGCATTAACGCTTCTACATTTTCGAACACTCAACCACCGACTCGCCATAGAAATGCGAAGATGGATTGGCATAGATAGAAATGAGCGGCTTTGTCCCAGATGCAATGAAGTTGAGGATGAGAATCCTTTCTGTTTAATTGTGAGCGATCTAACATTGAACGAGAGAAATATATTCCGCTATACTATTCAAGACAAAACAATGAAGAAAAAACCCGTGGACTATTTTCAATATGTAACGGGCTGGTACTCAACAAACTCTGCAAATTTCTAGTATTGTCCAAGAGAAATAAATAAATGTTATCAATGTTGCTATTACTACTACCGTACTACGACCAACACTTCTCACAATCTGTACCATACACATAGAATACACGAATGATACTACTACTACTACCACTACCACTACTACTACTACTACTACTACTACTACTACTACTACTACTACTACTACTACTACTACTACTACTACTACTACTACTGGTGCTGCTGCTGCTGCTGCTGCTACACCGCACTCACGTACTCAGACTAGACAGTAGATGGGGGGGGGGGGGTGCGCACGCATCCCACACCCACCCCAAACGTGACCTTGAGGGTGATTCCTATGCTCATATTCCGCGCAATATTTAGGCTTCCCAAAAACGGTAAATTTGTTCAAAGGGATCTAAGATCTATTTTCCTAAAGAAATGCATGCGAAGGACACCTAGATATTAAAACATTTCAGATTCGCGGGAGGGGACAGTCTCTTCCATGATCCATCCCATTGCGAGCCACTCAACCAAGACTGACCATAATCTTTCAGTACAAAACAACCTTTAACATTTGATCAGAATCCCTTTTACTTGGGCATATCCAGGAACCCCTTGATGTCTAAATTTGCTCAAGAAAATCAAAATATTTGCTTATTGAATGCCCATTTACAGGTCAAGGGAAGAATATTTTTTGAAATTTATCACTGGAAGGACTGGCTAGTTTATCGAGCCAGTCATTCCAGGGGTAAATTTTTATAAATAGTTTTCTCTTGACCTGCAGATGGCCATTCCTTAACACTACTTCAGAGGCCGGTTTGGGATGCCCTCGCTATGAAAGGATTAAATGGGTGGCCATCGGAAGGCTCCTAGAATGAATATCCCAGTCCAGGGTTTAGGGGAGGAGTGGGATTTTCCGACTCCAAGAACACTTTTAATGGACCGTTCCAATATTAGCTATGCCCCGCCGACCTCTAGCTAGGCTCCACCCACACTTCGTTTGTGTTAGGATCGATTGATCCCTGAACTCTATCACTATCAATTTGCAGTAAACAATACACGTAAGATGTAAAATATTTTGAAACTAATTTGACTTGGTTAGTCAAATTGGTTTCAAAATATTCGACATAATGTTTATTAAATAGTATAGACATACAATTTGTACAACGTGTCGAACAATTATTCGATTAAGACGGACTAAATCGAGTCATTCACGACGTCATGATTATGACGTCATCATACACGTCACGTAGTTCAATATCACTTCACATGACCTCATATGATGGATGGATAACCTGGAAAAGTCTATTTATAAGGTGCAGAGAAGCTATTTCAAGTCTTATTGGTAGCAAAAGTAAGTATTTATTTTACTTTTCGAAACGATTTGTATTATTTAGTTTTTGAACCAATCAGTACCTCAATTTATTAATCCACTTCCTCAGTCAATCATATGACGTCATGAATATATGTCTTTACTATTTAATAAAAATGCCGTTGAATATTTTGAAACTAATTTGACTGGGCGCTATTTGCCGCCGTAGGGCATAGGCAGCAACATCACCCAGTCAACTTAGTTTCAAAATATTCAACAGCTTACTTGCATAGTTTTCTGGAAATTGATAGTCAGGGAGGTCACGGATCGATCGACTCCAACACAAGCGAGGTGAGGGTGGAGCTTAGCTAGAGATGACCGGGGCATAGCTAAAACCGGAAAGGTCCATTTGGCAATAATCATACAAGTAAACTTTTGAATATGTTGTAATTAATTTGACTGGAAGCTTTTGCTGCCGAAGCCAGAATCAAACAGCTTCCCGTCTAATCAGTGTCAAAATAATCAACACAATGTTTATTACGCCTTTAAGATGTTATTGCATCGGGTAGGTCTGATTGGAATGGCAAAGCTGATCAATAGCTACAGAAATCCCTTAGAGCAAAAAGGCCGGTGGGCGGGCGGGAGAGGGGTGTTGGCGGGCGAATGGACGGATGGACAAACAGATGGGCAGACGCACGGACTTGTCTATTATAATTGTCTGGAGACGCTTCGTCGCGATACTAAACCAGTAAATAACAATAATTCAACATCTGTTTTCTTATTATCCTCTTTCCTTCGTGTATCACAGACCAGGAAAAAGCTCCCAAGTAACGCATCACTCATCAACACCAGATCTTGCAGATTCCAACGCTGCTGGTATATGCGACCCTTAAGGAAATCAGTTATTAATAACGAGCATGAAGCGCTCCGACGCTATAGGGCTCCTCTTCCTCACAAACTCATAAATCAGTTACCATGCATTCTTTTAAGCAATAGCCTTCAGACCTGTCACCGGTGTTCGATGAGAGATTAAGGCCCTATTTAAGCACCTCGATGATTCAATGAGACCAATTCTAGGAATCCCTGACGTGTGATGCTTCTATTGCAGCATGTGGCCGGGTCAGATATAATCAATTACCACACCACTCCCCTCCCCCCACCCCACCCCGCCCTACGCTCGCACGCCCCACCCCACCCAACACGTATACGCACGCACGCACGCACGCACGCACGTACGCGCGCAGGCACGCACGCACATGCAGATCCGAACTCACTACTATCTTTTCCTTGCGGAGCGAGGGTAATAAATTGATACGTAAAAGTTCCCTCTCTCTTTGTATTTGATCTTTCGGGTTCGAAGTGTTAAAGAAACCATATGATGTTGCATGGTAATGCCGATATAAGATTAAGAACATTTTTACGGATTCTGTTCATGTTAGTACGCATTCAAGAACCAGCCCATTGAGGCATCAATAGGTGGGTAATGGCCTCCATGTTGAAATCGGCGTTGCTGAAAGCTTGTAAAATGGAACAAGCTAGGACGCTATAAAAAAGACAAGTTAATTCGTGTTAGTGCAGTTTTATTGAATTCAGCTCCATTCCGCACCAGCTCAACTAGGGTCAGCTCGTGCTCTGCTCGCATTAAAGCTGTCATGTCCCGTTAAATATACTTGTGCACGAGATATGAGATGCCTGTTCAATTTACCCAGCATGCAATGCTACCTGGCGTGTAATGTTACCTAGCATGCAATGCCCTGACTCCATAATCGTTGTAACTATTCGACGCCATATTCGTTTAATCTACTGTCTGCACATGTTCGGATTTCTCAAACTAACCAAACTGCTTGCACGTGCAAATAGTCATTTGTCCGCCAGCCCTGGAAGCGTAAGCATGCACGTAGGGCGTATTCACGGCCGCACATTTGACAGCCTGTATTTCAATAATGTTCAGAGAAAGTGTGTCAATGTTCCGGAGAAAATAGGAGAAAGTTTTTATATACACTGACAGTAATTTGCGTGAAAGTTGTTGCTATCAATTACAGCACCAACATTCAGTCAATTTGTTGTCAAAATAATTAGTATGTAATGCAATTACTACCTGCTATATATTTAATAAAAAATTTATTGAAAGGTGTTGCTGCAACAGCTTTCAGTCTATGTATTGTAAAATAATCATCAAAAATTTCAGTCAACACTTGCTATGGATTTGAAGAGCAATTTGACTAAGTTGTTGCTGACTAAGGCACCAACAACGTTATCAAATTGTTGTCCATACAATCACACGGGGATCAGTATTACTGTCTAAAGGTTGGATTCCATAAGCGCGGAAACGGAGACAGAAACGGAAGCGGAAAAATCGATTCTATTGATTTTAATATGTGTGATTCCTTAAACGCGAAACGGCACGCGCAAACGGGAACGATATTTTGACCGCTCCATGTAGCGATTCAGAAGTTGTCAGCGCGTCAACCGCGAAGGGAATTCCAAGAAATGACGCTATATCAGGGGTATTCCTGTACGATTTTAGACTGCATAGGCACATGGTAATTGAATTTACAGACGAAGCGAATGCCGTCTCCTTTTATATGGAATCACACCTCGCGGCAATTCCGCACACGGTAATGCTTCCGCATACCGCTTCCGTCTCCATTTCCGCGCTTATGGAATCCAGCCTTAAGAAGAGTGAGTTATATGGCCAAAATACGCTTTGCCTGCACTAAGGAAATATTTCGCCTAGCTACCGTGTGTACGTTTCTGTTCGATCAATGCATTTCAAACAAATACACAAATCTGTCAACGAAACATACACGCCGTTTCCTAAGCATTAGTTCTTGGCGAGAACGCCTATATGGGCCTACGCTCACTATACCTGTATAGTAATTTATTGATTGCACATGTGTGGATAATAATTCGACAATGTTGTTGGCGCCTTAGAAACCAGCAATTTACAGTCAAATTGCTATTCAAATCCGTAGCGAGAGTCTACTAAAACTATGATGATTTTTTTAGAATATAGAGACTGAAAGCTGTTGTAGCAACAGTTTTCATTCAAATTAGTATCAAATCTGTACCAGATAGTAATCGCATTACCTAATAATTATTTTGACAATAGTAATTGATAGCAATAACTTTCACGCAAATTATTGTCAAAATATATATAAACGCTTTCTCTAATCTTCTTGAGGAAATTGACACAATTGCGCTGAACGGCATTGAAATGCAAGTTGTTGAATGTACTGCCGAGAATACGTCCTACATGAATGCTTACGCCTCAGAGCTGGACGACAAATGACCATTTGCACGTGCAGGCGGGTTGGTTTTGTTTGAGAAATCCTTGGCCTATACAGACAATAGACTAAACGAATATGGCGTCCAATAGTTACAACGATTATGGAGTCAGGAAATTGCATGCTGAGTAGAGTTGCATGCTGGGTATCATAGCATGCCGGGTAAATTGAACAGAAATCAGCAGGTATCTCATATCTCGGGCAAACGGGTCTATATTTAATGGAACACGAGAGCTTTAAGCTATGGCAATGCCATTTTATTTTCTTAGTACAGAAACCTATTAACACAGATCTCTGCTTGGAAGGCGGGGCGTGACGCTAAATCTAGTTTAATTCCTCAACATTATGGGTAATGTCCCAATGTACCGATAGAGAGGGTGAATTCCTGAAGTGCATTGTGTGTCAAATCCATTTTAAAACAGAGCGAATGACATCACTAGGAAATAAAAAAAGCAGCTTATTATACGGGCTGAAACACCCCACACCAGAAAATTCCAACACGAGTTTGCTGTCGTTTTAGATTTGGTGAGGTGTACAATATAACATTCAAAAGATCCATCGAAATCGAACAATCAGAAAGTGGCAAATTTGGGTGAAATTCAACATGGCTGTTATTTGTACCAATTTTACGCCGAAGATCATAGCCACAACCATCTCATCTATGCGAGAGAACTCCACACCCTTATTTACAGTGGAATAGGACTCCCACGAGAGATTGAGTACACGGACGATGTAGACTTCATAGATGAGGGAAAGAAGTCACTCCATAAGCCGATAGATGAAGAACAACTCGAAAATGTGAATCTCTTCACGAAGCCAGAGCCGAGTTTACCCATGTGCACCTATCCGCGACAGACGAAGTCAGTCACAAAGCTCTTGAAAAGGCAAGTCACTTACCAAAGCACGATCACCATGATATTGCCCAACTTCAAGACTGTACTTTAAAAACCATGTTGCCTACTACGTCTGCAATGCGATTACAAAACCCATTGGCACGCGGTACGGATTGGCAAATGATCCACATTAAACACTTATATGAAAATTCGTCTATGTTCGACCGCGTCATATTATGGACAACGCTGAAAAATCTCACCCATTATGATGCGGACTGGCTGCAGCAATGGTGAACAAACCCGTTTCATTAAGATAAGACCATGCACTTCTGCCATGAATTAAATGTCTATTTAATAAGCTTAAGATTCCAATAATCTTTTGCAGAGAAGGAGATAAATTGTCCAGAAATAAACTAAGTACACACTTCCTAAATGTGTGTGAAAATTATGATGCGGAACGAATGCATTTAACAGATTATGGTGTTGAAAAGAAGGCAGTCTTCCACAAACTTGTTAAAGAAAATTCTAGCATTCTGTGCAAATGCATTCGAATTAGCTGGCCAGTGATGTCATTTAAGGATTGGGAAGCAAAGCCGAGGCTATTCTGTTTGGTATAGATTCACTTGCATCCTTGCGCTGTTGTTTATTCAGCAACAATGCGATTGTTGCAAAATTTTCTGTTAGATAGCCCCGGAACATTTCCATCCATCAGTACCTCCTATAACAAATGCCGATGGCTCACGTTGCTACCATATCATGGTCTACATAGAAGAATTGTGTCTAACTATTCCACACCAATTTCTAGCAAAGCTTTGCGCCCTTTGTATAGATGTTGGAATCGGTTTGAAACCTGAATTCACAGAATCTATATTTCAAAGTAACTAATGCTTCGAAATTAATTTAATTGGGGATGTTTTCAGCTGCCTATGTAAACAACAGCTTCCAGCCAAATTAGTTTCAAATTATTAAACAAAAATTAAATGTTTAATGAATTGTAAATTCATCTAAGACATACAATTCAGACACGTGATGGACTATTGCCACCTTCATGATGGAGCTACGCCATTATGATTGTGACATCAGCTAACAAGTGGCATATTTGATAATGATGTCAGATACCTGAGTGACAGATCTTATCCTTCCATTTGAAAGAAAAACACATGTAGTAGCATGGATACTATGAGCTGTTTTAGAAACGTGATGACAAACTATTTGCGTACATAATGGAGGGAAATAAGTCTGCCCTTGGCAATCTCCTGAAGGTGACCCACTGCCGTTGCTCAACTACCTGAAGTGGACCTCATTGTAGTTACAGAGAGCATAGGCATCTAGATTACCACGTACTACTGCGTGTGGATCATGCCAACTGGAATCGACCGTTCCTGTTTATCCATCAATCATATAACGTCTTAATCAACTACGTGGCGTGTAGGGTGATGTCATAATCAACCAAAGCATAAATGAGTTGATTTAGTCAGTCTTAAACGCTTAATAGTCCGACACGTTGTGCTAATTGTATGTCTTTGATAGTTAATATGCATAGGCAGCAAAAACAGCGCCCAGTCAAATTAGTTTCAAAATATTCAACAGCGAACGTGTATATTTTTCTGGAAATTGAGATTCAGAGAGTGAAACGATCGATTGATCCCAACACGGAATAGATGTGGATGGAGCTTATCCAGAGATGGATGGGGTATCGCCAAATCTGGAAAGGTCCATTATGTGACAAACCGCATAATCTTTCGGCATAAGAATATGGCAGCGATGAAATATGAATAAGAACTGGTATGATGCGTGCCAGGGGCTTTATGAAGCCAGTAACAACACATTACATTATTTTTAGATGAAGCATCACTCAAACGGCATTAGAAACGTATCTTTTTAGTTGCGACTCATAACTAATCTGTCTGTCAGTCTCTTGGTCTATCGGTCGGTCTGTCAATTCTTTTTACATTTCTGACAATGCGAGTTATATAGGCTACCGGACTATTAGTTAATCGTAATATTCACTATCATGGTCTTTTGACTACGGTGGCAATACCGCTTAGAGAAAAAATGTGATCAATTTTAAATGGAACGCACGAACTTAAAAACAATAGTAGATGTTAGAAAGTTTTATCACTGATCGCCAGCAAGAAAATCTACCTCGATGTTGCAGAGATAATCCTTCAGTGAAAAGCCAAGTACTTAACGAAACAAATTGAAGTGATGTTTAGGCCTACCCACACGCCAGTGCCTCATATGCACCTCATAAATCCATTTGTGCACGCAGAGATGGAACTGTGGGTGTGTGTCCCTGCATGCGTGCGTGCGGTTGTGCATATGCGTGTGTACAAGTATGAGTGCATATGTATTTGCTATTGTTACTTTCTGACTTACCTTTTTGCCAGTGTTGTGGAACCAACATTTACTGAAATGATAGAGCACACGCTATGGGGTAATCGATTGAACATTAACACACATGTAAGCCTATCAGTCATAGGCAATCTGTACCTGTTTCTAATACTATTAAGGGATTTATGTCAAAACTGTCAGTGTATTATATAGGCTCGTTCAAAACGCCTCATGCATGAATAATTAAAACCACACACCAATAATGGCGATCAAAATCATGCAAGATTTCACCCTATGCTAGGTACTCTATCAATTTGTACAGATAGAACAGATTGAACACGTGCATGTTGGACAGGTGGCATACCCCAACGAAATGCAGAACAATTTAAGTTAACCATGATTATCCATATGTGATTATATCAAAATCTTGTTTATCCTATTTCCCATTCTTTCATCGGCCAATATTATCATCATCAAACGTCTAAACCTACCCATAGCTCGACCTCCATCACTATCCCGCTACCGCCATTTAGAGGAACTCTCACTGAATATCAATGGAGGGATTTATGACAAGCTATACTCCTCCCATTTCTAGCTAAGCTCCGCCGACATTTTACAAGTGTCGGAATCGATTTGAAACTTTGAAACCTAAAATCACAGAATCTAAATTTCAAGATAGCTATACAGTTTAAGCTGGTGATTATTTTGAAATGAATGTTTGTTTGATTGCAAATTCACAAAAGACTTGAAATTCGCACACTTTCGAGACGGACTTTACGAATTTCGTGATAGGGCTACGTCATTATGATTGTGACGGCAGGTAACAAGTGGCGTAATTGATTATAAGTTGCAATACTTGAGTATCATAAAATACACACTACCTCTCAGAACATGATACGCAGTGAACGGTTGTTCACGGAACCACAACAGCCACGGCACTCTTAACCATATCAGTCACCACCTTATCGAGCGCATCTGTCCTAATGGAGGATTCCAGTTTAATCATATGAAACCATAATCAAGTAAATGACGTGTAGGACGACGCCATAACTAATTACGTCATGAAAGACGTAGCTAAGTTAGTCACGAACGCTTAACTGATGACGGACTAAGCGTTGTTGTACATATTGTATGTCTTTACTATTTAACAAACATGCTGTTAATTATTTTAAAACTACCCAGTCCAATTAGTTTCAAAATATTCAACAGCTTACCTGCATAGTTTTCTGGAATTTGATAGTCAATGAGTTCATTGATCTATCGAACCAAACACGGGCGAAGTGTGGGTGGAGCTTAGCTAAAGATGGGCGGAGCATGACTAAAACTGGATTCCTTCAATACAACAGTCGTCACTTGACTACCGTTTTTCGCGACTGCCAGAACAACCATATCAGCAACATCCACCACAACCATATCAAGCGCCGTCACCTGACTACCGTTTTTCGCAACTACCAGCACAACCATATGAGCAACCGCCACAACAAGCTGTGCCACCACTATCATATCAAGTACTGCAATGTGGCAACCGTTTCTTATTACAACGCAGCCATTACCTGACTACCGGCTCTCCCAACTGCTACCACAGACATATCACGTGCCACCATATGACTATCGTTTCCTACAACCGTCACCAGGACCATATCTGCAGCTGCCATCTGGCTACCAAATCATACAGCCGCTGCAGTTCTACCGTCGCCCATCATGTTTCCACCGGCAGCAATCTCTTGATAATCGCCGTATGCATCCTCTAGCTTTTCATCATCAAACACCAGGATTTACTGGCCTTCTGCCATTCAATATCCATGCTCATGCTGTTTGTACACATCATCGTGTTACCTCAGATATGTTAGATCGAGTTTATCAGTCTCATTTGACGCATCGACTACCTACATAGCATTGTCTGACTGCAGTTCAGCCACCACAACATACGCCAATGTGTCATAGCACTGAAGAGCAGGTATTTTCTCAACATCCTCACCTATTCAGGGTCAGCCGGAGAAGTGACCAAGAGATCGTTAATAACAAACAAAATCCGGCAAAAATGTTTCGCAGCATGCATGGAACATCTAATAAGCAATACATCGGAGCAATGCACCTGTAATCGAGTTTCGAATAATATATCACCTAGATTTTAGGAGCAGGAAGTCCTGACACCAGAACTACGAACCTTCACGAGCTAAAAACTTCAAGAAACCCATAACTACAATCATTAGAAGAGGTAAGTATGCTTCAAGCATGGAACTGCTGAATTTACTTACATTCAATGTTGACGGCATTAAGGGGAACTCGCATTATGAACAAGTAATTTCTCAGACAGCCGACATTGCCTGTCTCCAGGAACACTGGCTCTGGGAAGATGACACACGTAAATATGTCCAAAACTCTCAGTATCTAATAGCGTCGGTCGACTCAGATACCACATCATGTAGGTTTGCGCGCTGCAGAGTGTATGGAGGCATGGCCAATGTTTGACATAAAGAATTAAATGACTACGCCCAATTTGTTTATGATGGAAATGAACATTTCATCGCTGCTCAGATTCTTTCAGATCCCAGATCTTACCTATTGATCAACTCATATATGCCTACATCCGGATTCACAGACACAGCTACGAGATATCCTGAATGACTTGATGTGATTCATACATTGATTGAGAAGTTTGCCAGTTCCTACTACATTATATGGCGTGGCGACATAAATGCAACTATCTTACCGTGTAGCAACATGTCAGATATTCTACTTGAGAACTTTCTCCATGAGCACAGTATATCCACAGTTGCTGACATCTCAACTGCACCTACGTATATCCATGGTAAAAAAACCCAGTCTCTGATCGATTACTGCATCAGTCAGAATCTTGAGAAGTTTCTCAACTTAACCATCAGTTATATAAACTGCAATAACACATCTATGCATGTGCCAGTATCATGCACTATTCTGGTTAGCGACGTCCAATTAACAAAGATCAGTAATAATAAAGACCAAACTGTTTACAGGCTACATTGGATAATACCGATCAAAACACATTTCAGAGTGCAGTTTCTAAAGAGTTAGTCAAACTTGCCTCTAGTTCTGCTCCTCATGGCATACCTGTTGATGATGAGCTTTCCTCTATCCATAAAGCGTTAACAAATGATGCAAATAAAACATCAAAACAGTTAAAAGGCAATGGACAAAAATGGAAGGCGCTGTCCAGTATTAGAACTCTAATAACTACTGGCAAGCAGCTCCATAAAAATAGCAAGATAGTGGAAGACCACGGCCACGGAAAGCACATGTTTATTGAACGTAAGATTCCAAAACGACATTTGCGTTGTCAACAGCGAATATGGACTGCAATCGAAATAAAATCTCTACGACAAGGTATGAGTGAACAAGGAAACTTGAGCTTCTATAAGCTCATTAATAGAGTTAGGGCCAAGCGCAACGACATAGAATCCTTAATCGGCAATGGTACTTCTACTGCAGATGTGAGTGAACAACTTGATGGTCTTGCATCATTTTATGAAGAGCAGGCTCTTCTATCATAACATGCCAATTTTAATCTGGAACATCAGGAGCATGTCGAAGGTTATCCTACACTTCATCCGTAAATTTGTAGCAGGAATCATCATGAATGACCTATTGGCATACCTGCAGAAGTAGCAGTTGCAACTGCACGCCTCCACACTGGTAACACTGAGGATGAGTTTAATCTTATTGCGGAACATTCTGGAGAGAGTATCATCAGTCCATCTGTTCAACATTATCCTGACTACAAATTAGATACTTGTCAGCGTTAAAGGTTGTGTAATAACTCTAGTCCATAAAAAGGAAAACCTCATTAGAGTTAACTAACTTCCGAGGCATCACTGCCACATCTCAGCTAGGAAAGATCTTCGAGGATGCCATTCTGGCTAAGATTACTGGTAGACTACCACAGTATCAGTCAAACCTCTAATTTGGTTTTCCGAAGGGACTTTCCCCACTCATGGCAGATCTGGTACTCTCTGCAGCTGTGGTTGAAGGCAATGAGCTAAACATTTCTCAGTACATCACCTTTCTTGATACGCAAAAAGGATTTGATGTTGGGGATTTCAAATCTCTTAAATGTAAGCTATATGAACAAGAAATCAACTTTCATCTATTTCCCGTAACTGACAGCCTTTGCTCTGGTCTAACTTCAAGGGTATAACTGGAATAATATTTAACTCAATCATTTCAAATCCTTCAAGGAGTCAGACAAGGTGGAACATTTTCCACAGGGCTATGCCAGTTGTATATCAACAACCTGCTGCAACAGCTGGAAAACCACAACTGGGATCATTCATTGGAACGTAAGATAGAGACTGCATAACTGTTGATGATGATATCCCTCATAAGCAATTCCCAACAAGAACTTCAGTGTTTGCCTGACATCACGTATCAATATTCAGCTCGTGAACGGTAAATAGTTCACCCAGAGACGTCAGCTATTCCCATTAATTTCATTCCGAAAAGAGCTTCAGCGGAATCACCAACATAACATCTGGGCAATACTGTAGTATCAGTATCTCCGATGGCTATACATCTGGGATTGATCCGCGCTGCTTCGTATGAGTCAAAGGTGAATTTGCAAGAACGGGTATCTTGTGTTAGGAGACCTCTTTACAGTATAACGTCTACCAGTCAAATTAGTTCCAAAGTACCCAACAGAATAACTATTTAGGGCCTAGATGTAATGGCATGAAATAAGTCCTAACACGATGATTTCATTTCGTATTAATTAATCTAATTTTTTTAATTGTGAATTTAAATTAGGGTCTCGTGCCTCTATTTCAATTTCACAACAAAACAAAAAATTATGTTAATTTATATGAATTGAAGTCACCATATATTAAGATTTATTTCGCTTCATTACATCTAGGCCCACAGTTTAAGCCTCTAAAAGTATACAATTCAAACAATTTTATTTGCAGTAATTCTGGTGTGAATATGCACATTTAAGTCATATGATGAAAGTACGTTTCTTTCGTCAATTGATGATGGATTAAAACTAAAGGTAGCAGATATGTTTCGTCAGGGAATATCTATTTGCATTATTTAACCCTATGGGGAAGTACAGCTGTGGCACGTTTCGTCTATTGTTAATGGATTGATGTACGATTTGGCAGAAATGTTCCTTTAAGCAATATATCTGTGAGCTATAAATATGATGTGACCACACAGGTTCCCTCTGGAAAACAACTAAATTACATATCATAAAGGGAAACACGTCTGTGGCACGGTATGTCAATTGTTGATGGATTAAAGCCAAATTAGGGGCATACGTTCCTTAGGGAAACATCTAATATCGAGCTTCCCAGCTTGGAATAGAATTTAGAATTCCATGTAATTCATGAATCCCTGTCCTCAATCAATCACATAACGTCATAATCAACTATGTGACGTGTATGATGACGTCATAATCATTACGCCATGAGTGATTCGATTTAGTCTGTCTTAAACGCATTGACACGTTGTACGAATTGTATGTCTTTACTATTTAATACACATTCTGTTGAATATTTTGAAACTAATTTGACTGGGCGCTGTTGCTGCCATCAGTTTACATGTATAGCTTTCTGGAAATTGGTAGTCACGGAGTTCAGAGATCGATCGATCCCAATACGAGCCAGGTGCGGGTGGAGCTTAGCTAGAGACGGCTGGGCATAGCTAAAACTGGAAAGGACAATTATTCAGGGCAAATCCCTTTATTTTAAGGGTCTTGATGTAATTGATTAGATTGTGCTCTTCTTGACGGGTTTGGGTTAGGCAGCAACAGCTTCCTGTCATGGTTGTTCCAAAATACTCAACAGCTTGTACCTGCATAATGGTGTTAAAATTGAGATTTTGCAATGTCGCGGTTGAAAGTGTTATGGCACATATTGCGACACGACATTTCTGTTACAAAATAGAACAGAAGGAAAGAGAGAACGGGGTGAAGAGGGGCGGGGCATGGATTGAGTCTGTGGGGGGTACACCTCACTCAATCCCATAACAATCGTGGAGTCCGTTGATCTTAGCCAGGAAAATCGTTAAGTGTGGTCTCTCTGGAAACCCGTTCAATCTGTTTTAGCAACAACACACTTTTTATTGCATTAGAATGTGTGTGCACATTTTAATTAATATCAATTCTTGATTTTATTGATTATTAGAAAGAATGTATCACTGATTGCTGAGAGTGGCCATATCATATGGTGCCCCAACAGCAGAGTATTTGTGTGGTGGTACGGGGTGGGACACGCCCCCCACCCCCTATACACTCCCCCATGTTCCGCTTCACACACACGGACGTCTAATCATGTCACCATTGCGAGAAAAAATTATACCGGGCGCTCGACTTAATATCTCGAGAGCTCGAATTAATAACTCGAGCGCTAGAGATAATTATGTCAAGCGCTCGAGATAATTATGTCAAGCGCTCGAGATAATTATGTCAAGAGCTCGAGATCATTATGTCGAGCACTCGAGATAATATGTCGAGCGCTCGATATAATTATGTCGAGCACTTGGCATAATTTTCTCGAGCGCTCAAGATATAAGTCGAGCGCTCGAGATAATTCTTTTCGCAGACATAGCCATTCAGGGCTTCCGTAAACACATGAATCGAAGTTTGTCCTAACCATTTACCACCCAAGCGAACCAAAATGGATTCTACAGTGCTCTTGAGAAATGCCCCTTTGCAGACCAAGAGAAGACCATTTCTGAAGAGTTACTACTGGAATGACTGGCTCGATAATCGAGCCAGTCATTCTAGATGTAAAGATGTAAAAAGTAATCGTCTCTTATAGATATTTCCTATGAGCAGATTGAAATTTTCTTGAACTGGCAGGTTAGAAATGTTAATTAGATACACAAAGCTGATTTACTGAATAGAGTCCTACTGGTATCCTCAAAGATTCGCGCAATCAGAGTGCTTGTTGTAGAGGAGAATTGATTAACTCGATGGATTTCTATTTGTCTTGTTTGACGCTTTGTCAGAACAGTAGCTGGTAGTATCGTCAAGCAAAATAATCAATCAAACATGATACAAAAGTGAAGCGAAGAAAGTAACACGGTGGTCCAGTCCGTTCTTACTGGTACTTGGCGCATTTATATCTCTATATATCAAATCAATAACGCTACAGCGTTGGAATGTGGGTCCGTATGAAGGACGATGTATGGATCTATGTTTACCTATTCTCCGTCCATTTCTAGCTAAGCTTCGCTCAATTCATAAGTGTATTTGTATCGGTTTACACACCTTGATCCCTGAATTCCCAGAATCACATGTTCAAGGTAACTATACAGGTAACCTGTTGACTATTTTGAAAGTAATTTCACTATGGGTTGTTGATACCAATGGCAGCTCTAGCTCCCAGTTAACCTAATTTCAAAATATTCGATACAATGTCTATTGAATTGTAAATTCATCAAGGACATAATTCATACACTGCATGACCGACTATTTCCACAGCCGTGACGGACATGGGTCTGCGTCATTTCGATTATAACGTCAGCCAACAATTGACACATTTGAATATGATGTCATAAATTTGAGTGACCGATCGGATCCCTCCATTATCTATGGTTACAAAATCGTGTAGCGTATACTTACTTTCGTCTGCTGGCACTGGGATCAGATTGCGACTAAGCTTGCAGTATGAGAATGATACTAGAAATTCCCTTCGGAATTTCTC
The DNA here is from genome assembly GCA_034401795.1 of Chaetoderma sp. LZ-2023a. NCBI lineage: Eukaryota > Metazoa > Mollusca > Caudofoveata > Chaetodermatida > Chaetodermatidae > Chaetoderma > Chaetoderma sp. LZ-2023a. Next base: position 194,180,226 of record CM067369.1, read on the forward strand.
TGAAACACAAGATGCAGTTTTTCCTTTACATTTTATTTTAACACAAAAACTACACGCCATAAATATGCCTATGCATCTCTCTTGTAGTTGCTTTCCTGTGTATGCGTCCAAGCGTGAGTGTGTATATGCGCGCGTGTGCTCCCGCGTTGGTGAATGTGCGCGCGCTGGAGTAATCGAGCTAATCTGCCCTGCCATGGCAAAAGGGATCAAGTAACAAAACGTCCTCCTTCATTACCCTCCCTATGATTATGGATAAAGCTAGGATTCCATTAACGCGTATACGTATCAAATATGCAAGTGACATTATCTCAAAACCGATCACGCACATAATCAATTCAGCTTTTATGCACCACCTTCCCATCGACGCTACCCAAGCCCAAGAAGCCACCGCCCCCACCCCAGCCCATCTGCGGCCCATTGTGCTCCTTAACAGCATACGGAAAATCCCATCCAATGTAACTATATGCCGCATCCGAGACAAAATCGACGACTTCACCAGATCATGTCAAAGTGGCTTCAAACGTGGACGCAGCAGAGCAGACATTGTATGGGCTCAACGCGTGCTTGTGTCGGTAGTCATGTCCAAACACTGGGATTTCCACAAAATGGGCATTGACATGTCACGAGCCTTCGACACAATTAAACGCTCAAAGATCCTAGATGTACTACGCCAGGCCAGTTGCAATGAAGATGAGCTACGACTAGTGAGATTACTGCTTGCAGACACCAAGCTCAGAGTACGAGTCAAGTCAGTGAAGTCCGTAGAGTTTGAGACATCAATCGGCTCCCCACAGGGAGATGGTCTATCCCCTGTGCTCTTCACCTGTTACCTGGCTGTTGCATTGAAATCCGTGCGAGAAAATCCACAATACCAACCACCACCCCACCCCATGCCGCCCCCCCCCCCACACCCCCCCCCACACACCCGCCTCCCGGTATCAATACTGGGCATGCCGCTAGAGATGGAATATGCCGACGATGTGACTTTATCGATGAAGAAAAGAAATCCCTTGACGAACTTCTCCCAATAGCTGCAAGCAAAATAAAAATTGAGAATCTCTTTATGAATGAATCCAAAACAGAGTTCACCCACATATACCTATCTACAAAGCATGAAACTAAAGAAAATGACGATCAACTCCATGGTGACGAATCATGGAGGAAAAGTAAAATCCTGGGCTCACTGCTTTGCAGTACTGCTGACATCGCTGCACGCGCATCATGGGGAACATCGCTTTCCAGCCCTTCTGGAAGCTATGGATTCTTAGATCAAAGATGCCCTTGGTAAAAAGACTACGTTTATACAATGCAACCTGCGTATCCTTAATGATGTATAACTGTAACAGCTGGGCAGCTCCAAAGGCAGTTCTAGACAAACTTAACGCCTGCCACCGCAAACACCTACGCACCATCACTGGACACCGATGGACAGAGAGCATAATTTCCAACGATGCACTATGCAAGATGTGTAATACGCTGCCGCTGTCTGTAAAGGTCGCCCAGCAAAGATGGGACATGTTTGGCCATGTGCTAAGGATGCCAGAAGGCACACCACCACAGAGAGCCTTGGAATTCGCCTTACTCGGAGCCAGCAGATACAGAGCCAGGAGAAGACGTCATTGCATAAATCTGCTAAGCGTGCTACGAGGTGACCTCAAGAAAGCAGGATTAGGTACAGTCAAGTCAAGAATGGACCTGAGGAAGCTAAGGATTTTAGCTGAGGACAAGACACAAAAGCGAAGAAGGACTGATTGCAGCTGTAGGATGTTTCTACTACTACAGAATACAGTAATCATACATACGTATGCGTATGCGTATCCATACACGAATCTTTTTTTCGCTCCAATTACAAATAGATAGGATGATTCCATATGCCCGTATGCGTATGCGAAACCTGTCCGTATCCGAATCTAATCGTTACGTGTAGCGATTTCATTCGGATACGGACAGCATTCGGATGTGGGATTTCTTGAAAATGACGTTGTTATTATTGCGTCATTCACGGGCTTTCCCCAAATCGACATGCTATTATTCTGAACATGTGTTCCAAAACAAAAGTTAAATTCATAGTACGCCCGCTGGAATATGAAAGGCTGACAGAATTATTTAGGAAAAATTCCTTCCTCTTTGATGCCAGCAATCCAGACCATAAAGACATCAAACACAGATCAGACACGTAGCAGGTGGTGATGGGTGTGGGCTGGTAGTGGTGGTAGAGGTGGTAGTGGTCGTGGTAGTGGTGGTGGTAGTAGTAGTAGTAGTAGTAGTAGTAGTAGTAGTAGTAGTAGTAGTAGTAGTAGTAGTAGTAGTAGTAGTTGTAGTAGTAGTAGTAGCAGAAGTAGTAGCAGCAGCAGCAGCAGCAGCAGCAGCAGCAGCAGCAGCAGCAGCAGCAGCAGCAGCAGCAGTAGTAGTAGTAGTAGCAGCAGCAGCAGCAGCAGCAGTAGTAGTAGTAGCAGCAGCAGCAGTAGTAGTAGTAGTAGTAGTCATTGAACGCTGTGCTGAAATTGGCTCCGCTAATTCTGACGAATATTTTAGTCACCACTCCTCATTTTCACTTTATTTTTGTTTTGTTTGCTACATAAGCGCATTTAGTTGATTTGGGTATTTTCTATTTGTGTGTATTTCGTTGATGTTTGTCATATTCTGCGGCTGTAGTTTTGAATTTTCGAAAACTAGAGTCGCCGAGTAAGCTGTCATTGCCTTGCATTGGCAGAAGTCTCGTTTTGTTTTGTACAGAAGTTTAGTTGAGATCTTGTCCGCTGTATCTACGTTATTACCAAGACCATTTAAACTCGGCCGGTTCGGTCTTCTATTCAGACGTCTCGCTTACCTGGCTAGCTAGCGCTCAGCGTACGTGCATTTATATTCACTATAGCAGACGTTAAGCATGTTAAGCCGCGATAAGCAGCTACTAAGCCTTCGGATTACCACTACTGGTTTAAATGTTGTCGCAATTGATGTCTACCATGGGATAAAAGACACTGTGGGCGCTGGACCAAATGTATTAAAGGGGCTAATTAATATTAGCAGAAACGTATGACATTTAACCGTCAGTTCACAAGAATTAAAGAAAGGTTTTTGGAAGAGGGCCTGATTGTCAATGGACAAGTATGTAAAATCGAAGGGGTTGATTCGGACAAACTGATTGTGAAAGTGAAACAAAAGTGAAGCCTCTAGAAATTCCAAATAAACGCATTACAGCGGAAATGCGAACATATGGGCAAGTTGTGAAAATTGAAAGAGAGACGTACACCTTCGATAGGACGCTTGAAAATGGTATAAAACGGGTGTTGGTGGAGAAGATAGACAAACCAACTCCAGGCAAATTGTCTATTGATGGGAGGCTTTTCCTCCCTGTGTGGTATAGAGGCCAGGTTAAAGAATGCCGTATCTGCTCTAGTACCGACCACCTAGCTAATACCTGTCCTTATAGAAATAAGTGCCTATTGTGTGGACCATCTGATCATTTTAAATGTCGATGTGACAAGAGATCAACTATGAATGACGCTAGTAGGCTTAATGTGAAAGAAGCCAGGGCTAGCTATATGAGGCAAATGGATGCCTCTCAATTCCAGCGAACAATGCGCCGCACACCTATGCGTATGTTGTTAGTAGGGCTGCATGCCCCATTGATAGTAAGACTGTGGACGCCAATGTTAGTAAGACTGGGGTTTCCATTGTTACTAAGGTTGGGGATCCAGTATTCGCAAAACATGTTGATGAGATTGAGGTTCTGGAGACAGGCATATCTGCTACCCCTCTAGCAACGGTTAATGAAATAACCCGGGAAAACGATGGCGCTTGTCTCACAACGTGTCTGTACTAATAATAAGCTTGATAGTGGTCTTGCCATCCAAAACCTAAGAATTAAATGCGTCTCGTTAAGGCTGAAATTATTAGATGATTTACTTCATTCAGATAGTCAGTGGGCAAATGTATCTAGATGTCTTATAGAAAGGTATATTGAGCCATTTTCAGCTAAATCCTTTTTCTGGTCTTCTAAACCTCCACCGGATTACACACGGATTCCATCAGTATTTTTGGATATTAAAGCTGCTTTAGATAAGTTTGTTCGCAAAGAAGATTCACCTCTTTGCTGGGAGCATGCCTCCAGCCAGTACCTGTGGGGAAATGACCATATTCTATATGAAGGCAGAGTTTTATATTACAATTCTTTTGCTAAACATGGTATTCAAAATTTGTGTGATATTGTAGATGTAAAAACTCGAAAATGGAAATCACTATATGACATATCACGAGTAACATCTTTATACCCAATTGACATGCAACGCCTTCTGAAACGGTTACAGAAAGCGATTCCAATGGAATGGTTTCTTCTCCTTAATGGGTTAATGAATAATGCACGGCCCAAGTTAATACTCTAGTTCGGATCGACCGGATGGGTACCGGCCGTAGCAGCTAAGCTGGGTATGTGCCGCCCATCTAGGATTCGTTTCCTAAACACGCCCCTCTGGGTAGAGCTATAAGCGTATATAGGCCTATGGGAGAGAGAGCGTGTCGAAAAACGACTAAGTTCGTTAAAACGCATTATGCGCATGCGCGCGGCAGGACGCTGTTTCTATGGAGCACGTAGCTGTGACCTAGATAGGATGGCACTTATAGTGTACCGAGCTGGTACTCTGTAATTCTTATTGATTGCCTGTTCCCGTTAAATCTGGCATTAATCAAGACCAGAATTCGACGGGCTTTCTAAATCTGTAAACCATTTCAAAATCGGTTGAGAAATGGCTGAGTTATCCATGAAAACTCTTCTTGATCATCTTCAAAATATTGCCTCGACGTCATAAACACGTGGACATAAAGCTTCTAGAATGTTCTAGAACGTTCGACGACGCTAGTATTAGATGGGTGCTGATTGGCTGTTGCTCGAACGATGATTGGATGAAGCCTGCGCCAGTGACGTCATAGAGAGTATAAGAGGAGAAGCGATCCAGTGATCGAGAGCATCCTCGGCCAGGGGGCGAACAGGTTGGAGCTGTACCAACTATTATCAAGCGTAACACGCGTCTCTCTTCGCTATGTGTCGGGGTTTTATCCCGTAGAGTACAGTTTCCAACCCACTGCACTAACACAATTTTGTAACTCCCCTTCTGCGGGAGTAATTTGGAACTTTCGGTAACCGTTCACGAATACTACATCTACATTCGTAGCACAAACTTGCAGTGAGGCCTTTGCGGCCTGAATATGTGAGTCTACAGATGTAGAGGCAGGATGTTCTTTGATGGATGACTCGCCGGATCTGCCGGCCACTCCTAAAAGTGGTATTTCAAACGACGATGCACCAATCGTGTAAGTTCTTTCGACTTTCGACTGCAGCAAGTAAACTTCATTTGTCTCTGACAACCCCCGCTTGTGACAGGTTGTTTACACCTTCCATCCTTGCCATCGGTGTACGGGAACTTTCTTAACTACATAGTACTATCGTATCTTTTACTGACTGCTCGTTAGACATTCTAAATAGGCTTACAGTGCTGAGCGATGATCCCCCCCCCCCCCCCGCCATGGACGTTCTTGCGGGAATCTTGTTTGCGGACACCAGCCTGCGGGAACCAGCTTGCGGGAACTTTCCAGCTTCCAGAGAGCGCATCATCTCACGTCGACTACAGATCTACGTGTCAATTTCAGTGACATGGTAGCCTAACTTGGGAATGACTACCAAGTATTCAAGTAACTATACTTCACCGTTTAATTATTTCTCTATATAGGTTTTGTTATTTATCTCGTATCCGTACTAACGGTTCCGATGACTAAAAGGAACCATAACGGTCTTAGGACCAATAGTTATGTTTTCTGTATTTGTTAAATAGTTATTTCATTTTCCTCAATGTGTTGCTAACCGCACTATAGTAGGTTCGTCAACCTGTATTACTATATATATATATATCTTAATCATTGCCACCGTATTGTTTGTTCTGGTTAGATTACGTATGTATATGGCCAGTGGCCATCCGTTAAATTGTTTTGCTTAAGTAAAGAAAATATAGGAATGCAGTGCACGTAGAAACCCCTATACCGCAACATTTATATATGCAGCACTTTCTCCCGCCACCAACAATTTTTCACTGAGGTCGCTGTCCGTGCTATAACTCTGTTTAGCCCGGCATGCTACTGACTAAAACCTTTTCTATTCAGCTCGATAGGATAGGTTCAAAATGATTAGAGACACTTTCTTCATTACATACTGTAATATATTCTTCTCTTCCGGCAGTGCGATAATCTAGCCCATCACTCTGGTAAGACTCATAACTTCAAGATTTTGTCTCTCTTCATATTCCTCTCAGCCTTGTGGCTTCTTAATTGTGTGGACGTCCCTATCCGCACCATGGGCTGATCTGACTCTGGGAAACTATTGGGGTTTCCGAGCGGTGATGGTTACGGTGCGGTATCACATACACATTCCCGTGTATCTTCGGATATTTAGTAGATAGTACTTTAAGCCAATATAGGAAAGCACTGCAAAAATATATGTATTAATTATTATTATATTTACTGACAATCCTTCCGCACCACAGTGCAAAACTGGCAACTTGTGTATAAACCTAACGACAGGTTAAACATTTTGTTCCATAGGACCCGGTGACAGGCGTGATACGTATGCTCACCAAATTCTGTTCAAATGTCTGGGCATGATATTTAGATCTGCCACGCCCTTACGGGAAGGACATTCACGGTGTGCATCCGTCTCTCTTACCCCCCCCCCCCCCATAACGATAGGAGATATGGCCTAACAATACTTCCGTGAAATGTAACCCATGTCCTGTAATGTTTCATGTGGTTGCAAGGCGGAATGTCCGGATTCTCACCCAGTTTGGAGATCCCGCTAAGTAACATGTATGAGCGCTGTCTGCAGTATTGATGTCCTCGGGCATCTGTTCTCCATGACAGCCGTGTCTAATAGCTAGGTAGTTATCGGCCAGTTGCGGCCTAAACTAATTCTTGTTCTGAAAACAACTAAACAAGTGATTAAGTAGAGCAGAAGGCCCGCAGAGATAAAGTGGCAACCACTAACTCAGCATATTAGGGATCACAAGATGGTGATGAAGGAATCCATCGGGAATCTTCCGTCCCGTCTTCACGTAAAACAGTACGCACCCCTATAGTCATAATCTCACTAGGTATGGTCTTTTCTTTCTACAGCATTTTTGTTTGGAATATTAGAGTGGGCCCATTTTTGCCTGCTACTCTTCTCCCGCTTTAAGCCGTGGCAGCACCTTCCCAAGACGGAGGCCCGCATGAGGCACTTGCCTCTCGCAAGGATTCAGCGACGATGGTCCATGCCAGGATAATACTCCTCACCCTAACTTGCACTAGTAGTGCCCGCGTGAGGCACATCACTTTTCGCCTGAGATATTCTTCTTCCTTTCAGCTTAGAGGTATAATAACATATATTACGTTAAATAGCTATGTCTCGTGTACGGGAGTCTCCCTTGCGGGGATACCTCTGCAGACCTACGAGTCTGTGTGGTACCTCTGGGAGCCGCATATTTAAAAGTTCATCTACCTGCCTCTATGTCTTGTATTTTCGTATGCTCTTATTGTAGTTTTATCTAGCATATTTTAGGTAAACACATTGTATAGACGTATATTTTTAGGTCACCAAATCAAAACTTGTAAGTCCATAGATCACGAAATTGCTATGGACAGGCATACTGGTGACACAAACTCTTGGGATGAGACCATTGTGTTTAATGTTCGTGGCAATGGTCGCACAGCCCCACCGGAACGATTGAGTTCCACCGGCCTTAGGAGCTGGTTTTTGTTTCTCGCAGGGCAGTCTCGTTCAGGGTCCGTCACCCCGAGACCGGATGCTAACCAGCGTCATCACTCGTCGTGCACTTACAGCGCGGCGAGTCGACATGAGACATCGGAATGGCCTGACACCACCTGGCGAGCTACAAGTGGTGCCCGATGTGGGGCTCGAAGAACAACAGTAATAACGCGCAGCGAACTCACGCCCACACAATATAGTGAGCTCAGTTCAATACCATCTCCGTTCAGCGAGGACTCCCTCGATCAAGAGGTAGCCTCATACGATGGATTCTCAGCACACATGTTCACAGACTATGCCAGAAATTCAGCGGAATCAACAACTCCGCACTATAACCTGTTTTCGCCTGTTAGCGATGGCACCTTCCATGATGCCTCACAGGCGGGAACAGAGTTTAGAACCATTTCGGACATCCGCAACAGGCCAACTCCATCAGGGCCGAATCGTGGATGACTCCAACAAAGACCCGACTACGGGCATATCTACACCCCTTCAGACTACTATCGTTCGCCTGTGTCATCTATGGAGACAGTATGGCCGTGTGATAATCCACCACATAGACAACCTCATGCACCGGCCCCTTCTAGCGAAACACTATATTCAAGGGGAACACCGTGGAGTCATCGGGAGGAATCGGCACCACCTTTTCGCTGGTATATTAGTCATGCCACATATCATAGCCGTCAGCCACTTGCGCCACCGCCATATGAAGAGCAACAGCCCTCGCCGTGGGAGGGACGACAACACACTCTCCACCGCAATCCGCCTTCCATTCATAGACCCATGCCGGTCTATGGCTCAACCACCGGGCGGACTCAGTTAATTGGAGGACGCATGTCCTCGCTCCTCGGCATTGGCATCGACGGGATACACCAACACCACCGCCACCGGTACCAAGACCAACATCAGTACAATCCGCCACCTCTCAGATATCCGCATCAGCCGGATTTCAACCCCTACACTCTTCCCACGGTTTTGGACGAGTCATATCTTGCAGCAAAATTCTCGGAGAAAGCCCTGCAAGTTCTTGCGGATCTGGGGACGGATCGTACTCCTACTTACACACAGTTGGGAGCACTTACGGAACGAAAGAATTTACGACGACGCGTGGGAGAAACTCTTCCCGAGTTAGCTAGCCGAATCTGAAGCCTAGTTACCCGCGCATATCCGAGCACCAATGTGGATGGCATACTCCACTTGCATCTTGATACGTTCATCGATGCATTAAGCGGTGAACCCGCTCTGAAGGATAAATTATTTCTCTGCAACCACGGGAGTTTGGCCCAATTAACGGCAACCACGGTCCATATCGAGAACTTCCTGGAGCGGGAAAAACATAACCGACGCCAACTCCATCCTATCAATGCGATAGATGGTGCAGCTGTCGCCTCACCCGCCAGTGTTCCCCCCAGATCAGCAAAACCCACCACGCAGACACCAGTCCGAATCAAGCACCTGGAGGAAGCGGCCATGCCCGCAGAGGTGGGTACAGCGGAGCCCCAGTGCACGGAATCCAGCGAAACAACAACAACAATGGCAACATGAGAGAGAGGATAGAAGAGATCAACAAGCAGATCTCCGCACACACCAACTTAGTCACCACACTCAGCACAAACCTAGCTACCACACAGTTTAGTACAACAAACACTACCAGCACTGCACCGCCACCGAACATCTGTTTCAGATGCGGTCAGCCAGCACATTGGAGGGATCGGTGTCTTAACCGACCTCCCTCAACAACGCCTGCTCCAGACCGCAGCACACCACAACCAGAGAAACAGTCAAACTCCTAAGGGTACCGAATTACACAGAGCCACTTCGGTGCCCACCCGGCTCAACTGCAGCTTTCACGCAACAACGTTCAGTGATGAACCATCTTCCACAGAAATCAGCTTTCACACCAACACCAACATACACAGCTTCCAATATGTCCGTGCCTACGTTACCTCCCCCATCCGCAGCAAGGACATTCCCCTCTTTTTCGGTACACAACAAACCTTCTTTTCTTTGTAAAACGGCAGTAGTAGGTTGTAGTACCTCCGCCGAAACCACGTTTCTGAAAGCACCACGTACCGCCACCAAGAGACCAGATTCTCTGTGCCCCCTGGTGGTATGCAGAACACCACCCCAATCAGCATCATCTTCTGCATCCACAGACAGTTGCGATTCGGGAGAGATGACTCATTACGCGTCATGGATTCGCAAGCGGCGACATGGACGGAAGAACGCACGTCCATGCAAACCACGCTGCTTCTTTTGTGCTTCAACAAAACATCTTATGAAGTATTGTCAGAAATGGCTTGCGCAGGTAGAATTTATCTGTCATCCCGTACGCACCGCTGTCTATACTAATACTGCTCACACAGAAAAAACAACAACGCCACCACCATTGCTAACACCAACTCCGTCTTCACCGAAACCTACATCCCAGCAGAGACGACGAACTGGCCCATTCCTCGCTCAGCCACCTGCAACATTGCGAGAAGCAATGCAGAGACAGTCGGAATGTATACAGAGTGATGCTGCTCCCCCACCATTATTTCGAACAGCATCATTGGAAACTCTTCCGCAGGTTCATCGCAAAGTAATCTGCAAATGTGCCTGTCTGTTTAGTGGCATTTCTACAAGCGCCACCGTCGACACCGGAGCTTCTATTACAGTCTTTAACCAGCGCTTGTATGAGAGGATCCCACCTCATAAAAAGCCCCCCCCCCCCTTAAGCCTACAAATATTTCCCTACAGACGGCTACGGGAGCAGATGTACCCGTGGCCGGTGTAGTTAATTTAGTTATACAGATAGAGGAAATGCAATTCATTCAGAGAGTTGTCATCACATCCATTCATAACGACGCCCTACTTGGCTCTGATTTACTCAGTGCCAGCGAAGCCATCATATACTGCAGACAACAGGAACTCGACATACACGGCCGGCGAATACCTCTTGGACCCGCATCATCGTTATATGATACATGTGCAGTAATACTTTCAAGTACTGCCACAGTTGAACTGAGACAGGAATGGATCGTATGGGCCACCTCACCACAGTTAGGAAACAACACACACACATCGCCATGCTGGAACCCAACCATGATTACATGATCGCCTCACAGTACGCAAGTCCCCGCATAATAGTTGACACTACGGATAAAGGGAAAATACCCTTTCGAGTGTTCAATGGTACCGCAGATCCTATTACTCTGGAACTCGGAGTACGCTGCAGCCATTTAGTGGACATAATTTCACTGGAAACACCTGCACTTTCTGATACGACACCACCGCTGACTGATGATTTACCCGAACATCTACATGATTTATATATACGTGCCACTGTTGGATTACTGCAATCACAAAAACGCAAAATTCGGAACTTATTACATAAATATCGTGATAGTTTTTCCTCCGGAGATATAGATCTCGGAGAGACTCATCTCGTACAATACTTCCTAGATACGGGCAATAATTGCCCTGTACGACAACCAGTACGACGCCTTCCCGTTCACAAAGAAGCAGAAGCACACCAACAAGTAAATGACATGTTGCGAACGGGTATTATCGAACCCCCAGCTTCTCCATGGGCTAGCCCTATAGTGCTAGCAGGCAAAAAGGATGGAACCTTGCAGTTTTGTATCGACTACCGCTGCCTTAATGATCTTAGCGTTAAAGACGCTTATCCATTACCATGGATAGATCAGGCCTTGGATTCCTTGTCCGGAGCCAAGTAGTTTTGTACCCTAGATTTAGCTAGCAGTTACTGGCAAGTGGCCATGGATGAAACTGATATGGAAAAGACAGCATTCGTTTGTAGAGACGGTCTTTTCCAATTCCGCAAGATGCCCTATGGCTTGTGCAATTCTCCCGGAACTTTTTAATGACTCATTGAGCAGGCATTAACTACCCTGCAATGGGAAATCTGTCTCTATTACATCGATGACGTCATAGTCTTCAGAACTACGTTTGAGCAAACCGTAGTCAATTTAGACACCGTGCTATCAAAGATTCTGCATGGCTAATTTGAAACTCAAACCAAAGAAATGTCATCTCTTCAGACAGAGTGTCGAGTTCTTGGGACACGTCATATCCGGTGATGGAGTGGCTACACAGCCATCAAAAACTAAGGCAGTAGCAGAGTGTCCACGGCCCTCTTCAATTACAGAGACACAGAGTTTTCTTGGCCTATGCCAGTACTATCACCGTTATATTCGACATTTCAGCGAGATTGCTTCACCCCTCTACCAGATCACCGAGAAAGACCGACCATTTGAGTGGACGAGTGAGTGTGAAGGCTCCTTCAAGGCACTGAAGGAACTCTTGACGATCACCCCGATTCTTGCTCACCCTAATCCAAACCACGATTTCATCTTAGACACCGATGCGTCAGCTTTCACTATCGGTGCAGTTCTATCACAGCTCACCAAAGACGGAACAGAGCGGGTATTGGGTTATGGTTCGTGTACTCTGAATAAAATGGAGAAAAGATACGCAACCACCAAGCGAGAATTATTGGCGGCGGTCCATTTTGACAAGTATTATAAACACTCCCTGTACGGGCGCCCTTTTACACTCGGTACAGACCATGCCTCACTACAGTGGCTAAGGAACTTAAAAAATCTGGAGGGCCAGGTAGCGAGATGGCAGGAATCCCTGCAGGCCCATAACTTTAGCGTTGTTCACCTTCCCGGCAAATTGCATGGAAATGCTGACGCCCTTAGCAGGATCGCGTGGAGGCTGAACACGAAGAGGCCGACACCGTGACACAGTCAACACAGCCATCTCCGGAGTTCCCCGAATTGAGGTGCGCAGAGTGGAATCTGGAGAAAATCGCACATCACCAAACAACAGATGTGAAGACACGGAATATATATGCGTGGATTCAGGATGGGGTACGTCCTCCTAAGGAATCGGTGACACCTTTGTCTCCCACGGCTAAATATTATTACCAATGGTTCGAACAATGGCAACTAATAAATAACGTTTTGTACATTAATGACTGTTTGGTGGTTCCGGAAAGTTATCGAGAGCTTATACTCCAACAACTACATGATAACGCCGGACATCTGGCCGTGGAGAGAACCGTTGCCCGTATCAAACTGAGATTCCACTGGATCGGGATTCGCGATAGTGTCAAGGCATGGGTTGCCAAATGTATCCCGTGCCAAAGACGCGCTGTTGGCCAACACCATATCGCACCATCCCAAATTAAGATTGTTGGTGCACCGTGGGAGTGAGTGGCTATCGACGTGCACGGACCCTTGAATACGACGGATGACGGAAATAAATATACCCTCGTATTACAAGATTATTTTACGAAGTGGGTAGAAGCATTTGCTTTGCCGAACCAAGAGGCATCCACCGTAGTGGAGATCTTGGCCAGCAATGTGTTCTGCCGCTTTGGTATGCGTTATGAACTGCACTCCGATCAAGGAAGTAATTTTGAGAGCCTGCTCATATATGAGCTCTTCAAGTTATTCCATATCGTCAAAACAAGGACAACTCCATACCACCCCCGGAGCGACGGGATGGTAGAGAGATTCAACAGAACTCTCAAGGAGATGCTTACCAAGGAAACCCGCCTTGATTGTAGAGATTGGGATCTATGGCTCCCGTATGTGCTAATGGCTTACCGCACTTCGGAACATTCCAGCACGGGCTACACCCCTGCCCGGCTAATGTTAGGCCATGAGTTAGCCTTACCCCTGGACCTGGCCATGCCACGGATACCAGGGGAGAATAATTCACCATCTCTATATGTCGAACTCTTGCGGCAAAGGAAAGAACAAGCCCATGAGCGAGTGAGAGAAACACTATCCACTGCACACCAGCGGCAAAGGATATGGCACGACTGGAAAGTGCATGGAGATCCATATGAAGCAGGAAGAAGGTTTGGGTACATGATTCACGATGGTCTGCAAACGTGCCAAGTCAACTGAGTTACCAGTGGAAAGGCCCCCTATGTGGTAGTAGGTAAGACGTCGGACGTGACCTACCACATCCGTTCTTCGGATGGCCTGACCTCCGTCATCCAGTTTGATCGACTTAAACCTTGTGTCAGTGACGACCCAACACCAGAGCTCGGACTGGGTGTTTCTCATGACACCGGTACCCTGACAGATATTTCTATGGAAATTAGTATTCCCATGGTTAGCGCAGAGCACTGCGGTGCCAGTTCACCTCCAGCTCTACCAAGCCAGAACATGGATGAACAAGTGGCTAACGCTGACGACGATGACAAGATACATACTCGCCCTCTCTTTCCTCAGCGCGGGTCTACTAGATCCGGGAAGTCGTATCTGAAGAATTTTGTGATTTGTTTTGTCCAAGGGACCAGATGGAAAAGTTGTTCCTCAGATCTCTTCCCACTCCCACCCACTTCATTCTATGCCCCCATCATAGAGTTACCACAAGCGGAAACTGAGGCTGACCCAAGCTATGCTTCCTGTGGGGGTGGAACATGTGGTGAATAGTATGGAAGTGAAGAGGCTGGATGAAGCCTTGACATGTCTAGAACCGCAGAACCGTACAACAAGGTGTACCCGACCAACTCCCGAAAACGCTGGACCAAGTCCCTCCCAAGTGGCACCCATCTCCATTGCTGCACCAACACCCCAAATCCAACTGGCGTCCCTTATCTACACACCAAGTTCGGACATCACCAGCCCAGTCCAGTTCACACTCCACTCGTCATCTGTTGACCGTCAATCCACAGGTATGAGAGAGACTGCTGTAACAGAGGAGGTGGCATCCCACACCGCACCGACCAACAGTACCCCCTGCGGTGGACAGGGAAGCAGCCTTTTCAGCAGACTCTCGGCTCGAATTTTTCCGGTGTCCAAAAACTATGACAAGACACAAACTGTCGTGTAATGGGAGATGACCACATCCCCCATCCAAAGGCCACTCCATCCAATAGGCCTACCATACTCCCCCGTGAGCAGTCAGAACATCACACAACAGACAGAACGTCAACACTTACAAAGAACACATCTGCCTTCAGGACTGGATACGTCAATTCATCATTGCGCCTACATCACATACTTACCCAGTTATACTCAGCATAACAGAGACATTCAACATCGGCATCAACAGCATTTAGCAGCACCTACCGGTCTTAATTAATTTCCGGTGAAGACATAAAAATTCCCGCAACAAATTCCTCCTGCACAAAACTGCAGGAGGAGTAATACCTCCCACAGACTACATCCCCCATAAATAACAACAGACTTGGCATTCACCAGCGTGGAAAACTGGTATGCGCCCACTTCGCCTATAACATTAGCATCATACAGCAGCCGGACATCCCGACAACAGCAATATCATCAACAGACAGCAGCCAACAAATCTCCCACACACACCTTCTTATCCAGTTACGGGAGAACTGATCATATGGATATCAGGAATGCACCACAACCATCTACAGTACGCATCATGGGAGAGACGCCTGTCCAGCATCCTCCCCTACCCCTTTTTCCCAACGTCGTACGGAAACAGCTAAACTACATACGTCATCTACACGTAATAACAGTCAATATTCTTAAAAGAGCACGATGCCCGCATTGTCGTCAGTCACGAATAGGATTTTGTTACCAAAAAATTGAATTCGACAATGGTTTGATCAAAATTACGACAGCATCCAACAGGTCATCTTCGCTCTAAAGTAACTCTGTCCCACCAACGGGCTCGGCCATTACATAGTGAAATACCTTCATGGTTCGAAAAAGTTGACAAACACGCCGCCTGTCCCTCCCACCTCCCGCACCCGGCGGCCATAAACACGTCATCCTCACCACAGTGCAAGTACCATCCACAGAGAACCAGTCACGCCTAACAGATTCAAATCACCAACATGACAGAAACACAGACACTCAGGTTGACTGTATTCACAATCTCCGAATGACGGCATTGTAATCGTAAAAATTGTGGCACACATGTTTGCGAATTGTACTGTAATGGAGCCATTAGTAAAAATGGTACAGATATGTTTGCTCTAAGCCGGGACGGACCTAGTTCTACCCATCGAGGAGAATGCTTGGCCAGCCCTCCCGCTCAGAAAACACAGCTATCTTGACGGGTTTCAGTAACGTTGATCAACCGCATGAATAGAACTGTTTAAACCACTCATAAAAATTACTTGTAACTTTACTGTTAAATTTTTTATTAAGAGCTCAACTGCTCTACCGTGCTACAAATCATTAGCGCGCGGGCCGGTAAAGCAGCATCAAAAATCCTGCAGTAAAATCAGAGAGAATTTCAAAAATTCTCTCCTGTGCGTTCCAGTCTATAACCAACACGGACTGAGAACTACCTATGACAGACACTTACCAAGACGCATGTTAAAGAACTCGCGCAAATACGGGACATTATAAAGATCTTGATGTAACATATATATTTTTATCATCTGCAACAGACTACATCCCAGCAACAGCATTTTGGCAGCCACCATAGACAGCATACACAGTTCCGATCAACCACGTGCTTTTTAGAGCCACGTGACATTTACTACTATTTCCAGTGAGTTGGATCAAACGCTTTAAACAAAAGAGCCGCCCAACAACTCAACTACCACTGCGTGATGGAGGAGTGGCGAGGGTGAGTCCAGGAGATTACCGTTGACGTCACCTGGCTCCCACGCTCCCCATCAGGTGCTCCAGCCTAAAATTCGAATAGGCAAGTTTATAAGCATCCAACCTGGAAAACCGCCTCATGCTAATTAAAAGGTGAGGCACCGCAAGGACAAAGTAGTACCGCGTTTCTATGTTGACCGGAGGCTGTTAAATGTGTGAAATAAAGACAAGTTTAATGAGCCATTCTTCCTATAGTTACAACTACTCCCCTCATATGGGAGGAATTACTCCTAAAACGTCCAGGCGAAAAGCAAGGAAATATTCACATAAGAATGACCGAATCACCTGTAAAGCTTTTAGGTGTGGTCATCCGCCGCGTGTGACGTCACCAAATAGTATAAAAGGAGCGCTCTGAAACTTTGTCTTCCCGTCAAAACTCGACACCAGGGAAGAACATAGCATTAGGCTTCTTTCGTGTCTCAAACAAAATTCTGCTGTTTTTCTTATTATTATTATTTCATTATTATATTTGGCCTAAAAGGTTATAAACCATGAAGAGATAGGGAATTAGGTTTTGAATAAAGTTCCCGCAACTAACTACCATGCGGGAACGATATGTCACTTTTTGAAGATCTCGCGTTGTCGGATTCCGAAGACGAAGGATCGGTGCCAGTTCCGAAGCGGTTCCCGTGTAACTCATTGTTGACTAGCGGAGAGCCATGTACCAGAACTTTCACTAGGAAATCTGACCGCACCCTTCATATTAATAAGGATCATCTCTTTCAATTAGCCTTTTGTGTGACGTGCCAGTACCTCTACACCGCTACTTGCTCTGGGATCACTTACACGCTTCGGCATCATCATCGTGTGTTGGAAGTGACGTTAGTTCCTGGAGAAGATAACGAGGATCGTGTCATTCTAGCCACACGCTTCAAATCTCGGTTCCCGGTCAAGGTTCTACCGACCGAGAAAATGGCCCACACGAAAAACACCATGCGTAGATATCCCTTTGGACATCGTCTTCCCGCGGCTACAGCGAGTAACGTACCGACAGCCAGCTGTGCAATTCTGCCCGCAGTCGCGTCTGGAAATGTTACGCCGGTACCTATCACTTCATCCACGCCAGTCCTGAAGCAAAGTAGGAAGCAGAAATCTCCCGTAAAATCCAGTGTGACAGCTCCCGCACCA
Organism: Chaetoderma sp. LZ-2023a; assembly: GCA_034401795.1. NCBI lineage: Eukaryota > Metazoa > Mollusca > Caudofoveata > Chaetodermatida > Chaetodermatidae > Chaetoderma > Chaetoderma sp. LZ-2023a. The sequence goes on from CM067369.1 coordinate 194,197,761, forward strand.
GTTACTAGCCAGTCAGCTACGGTTACCACTCCCGCCACCATAGAATCACAGACCATAGTATCCAGTCAGCCAATCTCAGTGGTAATTACGACACCTGCAGAGATAGACATTTCTAACTCTCCGCAGTCTCCATCTCCGCCTGAACTTACCATAGACGAAGGTCCGGGACCATCGCAGCCTGTGACAATCAGCGTAACTCCAACCCGTGTTATTCAGCATCCGCCTCCTCGCCTTTCTGAACCAGCAGTCAGGAAGGGAACCATGCCAGAACGTCCATACGCGGGAAAGCAACGGATCACCCATACACAGGACATTTATCCCGTACCTAACATTACTGCTAGTCATCTGTTAAAGTACGCTAAGTTCCGACATATGTCATCTCCCACCATATCCGTTTCCGTACCACAAATTCAGCCAACGGTACCGCACACCGCCATCACAAAGACAACTGCAGCCACCATCACGCCAGCTACAACCGGCATCATCACGTCAGCTCCCGTCCCCACCGCATCAGCAACATTGGCAACTACTAATACCGTCGCTGCTACACGGACGGATATCCTGGAACCAGCGGTAACTGTGAGGGACATCATGGAGGCCCATATTTCCACCACCATCACTTCGGATGTTTCGGACAGTGCCAATAATAATAATGATGAGAGCATTTCAGCAATGACAGTGCATTCACCGTGACCTACCACCGTTAGTCGCGGGACCCAGACTCGATTGGGAAATTTCGCTGCTGAGGTGTAGTCATGTGTAATTCAGCAGAAATGTTAGTAGGCGATTCGTGGAAATGTGTTAATTATTACTTTATTTTTGACATACTTTTCTTCTTATTATATATGGTAGATCAATTGAATCCAGTCCCTAGGATGACTATGGATATCCTACACAGACGCACACTTTAAGTGTCCGGTTGTGTCTCATACAAAAATGAGCACTGCGGGCTCTAAAGTTGTAAGGACGTCGTGTGCGACGTAAAAAATACAACCTTCCGCAGTGCAATAATGTCACAATCCCATCATACAGTCTCAGCCGCGCGGAGGCTGCCTGATAAACCAGTTTTAAGTTATCATTATATATCTTATTTTTCTTATTAATTTTCCTTCCTGTATTAGATGTCAGGACGGATATGGGGTCAGCGAGAGCTGCCCGTTGCAAACCCACAAGGCCGGGCCGCAAATAGATATTTTAGAGATATATAATAATAACACTTGGTGATACGCGTTGCGTGCCACTTTATTTACCCGGGGTACGCAAGTAATTCAGTCTGATTAATAAAAACATACCTCATAAGGGTATGTTACATAGGTAATATTTATATACCTTATCTTTTTGTTATTATATTTTCATATATATTTATAAACTTAAGTTGTGGTACGTTGGAGCTTGGGTGTTCTTTGCGGAGATTATGATTATCATGCGAGCTATTGTTTAGGATCATATACTAAATAAAGTTATAGCACGCACCATAATATTAATAAAAAAAGAACCCAAAAAAAGAAAGGCCTGGAAAAATAATTCTAGGTCAAAAATTGAAAACTAAACGTATGCCTCCCCTCCTCTTGTCACCCCTATGTGCTCTGTCTCTTGAATACGTGTCTATGTGTCACTACTCCTCTCCGGCCACGCGCCTACCCGGGGAAGTCTATGACTCCTGCCTAGCGTACGTCCGTGCGTCGATCCACCATGCACGATCGTTTGCCACGGATGTCAAACTAGGAGGGGGTGGTGTAGTTCCGATCGACCGGTCAGGTACCGGCCATACCAACTAAGCTGGGTATGCGCCACCCATCTATGGTTCGTTTCCTGAACACGCCCCTCTGGGTAGAGCTATAAGCGTATGTAGGCCTATGGGGGAGAGAGCGTGTCGAAAAACGACTAAGTTCGTTAAAACGCATTATGCGCATGCGCGCGGCAGGACGCTGTTTCTATGGAGTGCGTAGCTGTGACCTAGATAAGATGCCGTTTATAGTGTACCGAGCTGGTACTCTGTAATTCTTATTGATTGTCTGTTTAATTACTCACGACCAGAATTCGACGGGCTTTCTAAATCTGTAAACTATTTCAAAATCGGTTGAGAAATGGCTGAGTTAACCAGGAAAGCTCTTCTTGATTATCGTCAAAATATTGCCTTGACATCATAACCACGTGGACATAAAGCTTCTAGAATGTTCTAGAACGTTCAACGACGCTATTATTAGCTGTGAGCTGATTGGCTGTTGCTCGAACGATGATTGGATGAAGCCTGCGCCTGTGACGTCATAGAGAGTATAAAAGGAGAAGCGATCCAGTGATCGAGAGCATCCTCGGCCAGGGGCCGAACAGGTTGGAGCTGTACCAACTATTATCAAGTGTGACACGCATCTTTCTTTGCTATATGTCAGGTTTTTATCCCGTAGAGTACAGTTTCCAACCCACCACACTAACACAATTTTGTAAGTCCCCTTCTACGGGAGTAATTTGGAACTTTCGGTAGCCGTTCACGAATACTACATCTACATTCAGAACACAAACTTGCGGTGAGGCCTTTGCGGCCTGAATATGCGAGTCTACAGATGTAGAGGCAGGATGTTCTTTGATGGATGACTCGGCGGATCTGCCAGCCAAGCCTAAAAGTGGTATTTCAAACGACGATGCACCAATCGTGTAAGTTCTTTCGACTTTCGACCACAGCAAATAAACTCTGCCCGGTGCGTCTTCAGAGCTGGTCGACGTACCCAGCACCGTGAAGCTTTGTTTTGTATCTTCAGTTGCCTCTGACAACCCCCACTTGTGACGGGTTGTTTTACACCTTCCATCCGTGCTATCGGTGTATGGGAACTTTCTTCACTACATAGTACTATCGTATCTTTTACTGACTGCTCGTTAAACATTCTGAACAGGCTTACAGTGCTGAGTGGTGATTCCCCCCCCCCACCCCCCCACCCTGCTAACGACGTTCTTGCGGGAATCTTGTTTGCGGACACCAGCCTGCGGGAACCAGCCTGTGGGAACTTTCTAGCTTCCGGAGAGCGCATCATCTCACGTCGACTACAGATCTACGTGTGTCAATTTCAGTGACACGGTAGCGTAACTTGGGAATGACTACCAAGTATTCAAGTAACTATACTTCACATTTGCCCTGTAGTTGGGGCTTAGAATACACCTTCCGTATCCTCTGCGTGTCGTAAGAGGCGACTAAAGGAGGTAAGGGTGAGGTAACCCTGACAGAAACCTCGAGTGCTGAAGACGGAGGTTCCAGGCCGCACGGCGCACTCTAATAAACCATGGATCCACGCACTTAACGCTTATGATCATGTCGATAGTCACTTACAGAACTGGCGGTATGATCAGCGAACGAAAAGAAGAAGAAGAAGACTATACTTCACTGTTTAATTATTTCTCTATATAGGTTTTATTAATTATCTCGTATCCGCACTAACGGTTCCGATGACTAAAAGGAACCATAACGGTCTTAGGACCAATAGTTATAATTTCTGTATTTGTTAAATAGTTATTTCAGTTTCCTCAATGTGTTGCTAACCGCACTATAGTAGGTTCGTCAACCTGTATTACTATATATATATATATCTTAATCATTGCCACCGTATTGTTTGTTCTGGTTAGATTACGTATGTATATGGCCAGTGGCCATCCGTTAAATTGTTTTGCCTAAGTATAGAAAATATAGGAATGCAGTGCACGTAGAAACCCCTATACCGCAACATTTATATATGCAGCACTTTCTCCCGCCACCAACAATTTTTCACTGAGGTCGCTGTCCGTGCTATAACTCTGTTTAGCCCGGCATGCTACTGACTAAAACCTTTTCTATTCAGCTCGATAGGATAGATTCAAAATGATTAGAGACACTTTCTCCATTACATACTGTAATATATTCTTCTCTTCCGGCAGTGCAATAATCTAGACCCGCACTCTGGTAAGAATCATAACTTCAAGATTTTGTCTCTCTTCATTTTCTTCTTAGCCGTGTGGCTTCTTAATTGTTTGGACGTCCCTATCCGCACCATGGGCTGATCCAACTCTGTGAAACTATTGGGGTTCCCGAGCGGTGATGGCTACGGTGCGGTATCACATGCACATTCCCGTGTATCTTCGGATACTTAGTAGATAGTACTTTAAGCCAATGTAGGAAAGCACTGCGAAAACATATGTATTAATTATTATTATATTTACTGACAATCCTTCTGCACCGCAGTGGAAAACTGGCAAAGTGTGTATAAACCTTTACTTCCATAGGACCCGGTGACGGGCGAGATACGTATGCTCACCGAATTATGTTTAAATGTCTGGGCATGATATTCAGATCTGCCACGCCCTTACGGGAAGGACATTCACAGTGTGCATCCGCCTCTCTTAACCCCCACCATAATGATAGGACATATGGCCTAACAATGCTTCCGTGAAATGTAAACCATGTCCTGTAATGTTTCATGTGGTTGCAAGGTGGAATGTCCGGATTCTCATCCAGTTCGGAGATCCCGCTAAGTAACATGTATGAGCACCGTCTGCAGTATTGATGTCCTCGGGCATCTGGTCTCCGTGACAGCCATGTCTAATAGCTAGGTAGTTATCGGCCAGTTGCGGCCTAAACTAATTCTTGTTCTGAAAACAACTAAACAAGTGATTAAGCAGAGCAGAAGGCCCGCAGAAATAAAGCAGCAACTACTAACTCAGCATATAAGGAATCACATAAGACGGTGATGAAGGAACCCATTGGGAATCTTCCATGCCATCTTCACATAAAACAGTACGCACCCCTATAGTCATAATCTCACTAGGTATGGTCTTTTCTTTCTGCAACATTTTTGTTTGGAATATTAGAGTGTGCCCATTTTTGCCTGCTACTCTTCTCCCGCTTTAAGCCGTGGCAGCACCTTCCGGAGATGGAGGCCCGCGCGAGGCACTTGCCTCTCGCAAGGATTCAGCGACGACGGTCCATGCCAGGATAATACTCCTCGCCCTAACTTGCACTAGGAGTAGTGCCCACGTGAGGCACATCACTTTTCATCTGAGGTATTCTTCTTCCTTTCAGCTTAGAGGTATAATAACTTATATTAAGTTAAATAGCTATGTCTCGTGTATGGGAGCCTCCCTTGTGGGGATACCTCTGCGGACCTACGAGTCTGTGTGGTACCTCCAGAAGCCCCATGTTTAAAAATTCATCTACCTGCCTCTATGTCTTGTATTTTCGTATGCTCTTATTATAGTTTTATCTAGCATATTTTGGGTAAACACATTGTATAGACTTATATTTTTAGGTCACCAAATCAAATCTTGTAAGTCCATAGATCACGAAATTGCTATGGACGGGCATACTGGTGACACAAACTCTTGGGATGAGACCATTGTGTTTAATGTTCGTGGCAATGGTCGCACAGCCCCACCGGAACGATTGAGTTCCACCGCCCTTAGGAGCTGGTTTTTGTTTCTCGCAGGGCAGTCTCGTTCAGGGTCCATCACCTCGAGACCGGATGCTAACCAGCGTCGTCACTCGTCGTGCACTTACGGCACGGTGAGTCGATATGTGACATTGGAACGACCCGACGCCTCCCGGCGAGCTACAATACTGGAAAGTACTGATGGGCTTTTTTCATATACGTTTAGGTACAATGGGGTGGTATAATATTTTAATGCTGCAGAATATTACTATTCCAAAGGCTGTAGCCGCCTGGGAAAGGACTTAACATTCTCCCCTGAGTTGGGATGTGGTTTGGGAAAATATCCATTCACCACACATTCCTAATCGAGCAAGGGATATTGTCTGGCGATTGCTTCATAGAAAAGTATGGGTTGACCCCCTCCTCAAGAAAGTAGGCATAGCAAATAATGGCCACTGTCTATTGTGTACAGGTACGGACGAAACCATTATCCATTTGTTTACAGAGTCCATCTCCCAATTTTGGATGTACATTGAACAGATATTTAGGAAAATTGTTATAGTTGATATCAACATATAATCCCATATGCAATTCCATTTAATGAATTAGATGCTTATAATCTGACTAATAATGCGAAGAAATCTTGTTATTTTGTTTTAAGTGTGGCGGACTGGGCCATTTGGAAGCATCGTTGTACGATAGTCAGTGAATCATATACAGGGCTTAACACCAGTAGTTTTGAAAAATTGAAGTACGCTTTTCGTGCCTTGTTCTTGTATTGCCTTAAATGTGAATTTCATGATGCATTAACTAAAAATAGACTTCACTCTTTTGACGTTATTTGGTGCTCTGGTGATATGATTTCCATTGTTTCGACAGAGCTGGTTATTTCCTATCCAGCGTAATTAGCCTCTGGAATGATTTATGTATTTGCGCGCTTGGAGATGTGATTTTATTTCAAAATATTTTGGTTTGATGTTTTCTCTATTTAAAAGCTAATTATATATTATTAATTATTATTTTTAATACACATACAGCATTTGGTGGTTTTGGAGTGTGCGTGCGTGTATACGTGTGTGCGTGCTGGCTGTTGCTATGTGAAACAGCAGTATTTACTTCGCGCAGCAACAGCCCCAACACAAACATGCGCTCTAAAACTCTGCTAATCAGATTGAGATGAAAATTTGGAGCATTGGCTATGAAAGGGTTAAAAGATGTCCCTAAATTTAGGTGGTCGTGTGAACAGGTTAATCCATTTTGTTTTGCCAATTAAATAAACAATCCAACGTTTTTTATGAATAATGTTTGTTCCGGGGTAATTTTAGAATCTGATATAGATTGTAAATTGAATTTTACAAAATAGATTCAACATTGAATCGGCGCCGTTTCCTATTATTCATAGAATCGCGATGACGTCATCACAATCAAATTTCCCATAATACCCTGGGAGCGACGCCATTATTGGAGGGGCTAAGTTAACATTACGAGCAATGGGCCGTAAAACCTTAATTACATTTTCTTTACTATCTTGCAACGTTCAATCATGATTTGATGTTTTCTGATACCTGGCGAGGTTATTTCAGATTCTCAGATACAGGATTTAATGGTTTGAACTTCATGGAAAATGTAAACAACGCGTTGCTATGGGCAGTCCTCTTTAGCATGTAGTAAGTTTGCCCCAACTTTAATGGCGGCCGATCTCAAGCCGCCCGGATGTGCAAAACTATGAATAGATTGTGAATATATAGCCTGTATATACATAATCGTGTTCGTGCACTGGTCTTGAGAAATACCAATTTGCAGACCAAGAGAATGCTTTTTTGGAAAATTTACCACTGGAATGACTGGCTCAATAACCTAGCCAGTCATTCCAGTAGTTAATTTTTTTTAAATGGTCTTCTCTTGTTCTGCAAATTGACATTTCTATGAGAAAATTATGAATTTCGTGAACAAATATTAGTGTTAAAGAGTTAATACGACTTACCACTCATGAAGTTATAGACGACAGGATTACAGCTGCTATTGATATAAACTAAAGCATGATTCATGAGGAATAATGAAGTGACGACATCTGGATGCATCCAAGATGTGTCGAGCTGTTTCTCACTCCTGTTTGACAGAAAAATAGAAAATACTTAACCCTTTAAACCTGTCAGACAAGAAGCGATACGGTATTTGATGTAAGGAGCATTCTGTTGGATATGTCCAACCCGCCAACCTCCAGCTAAGCTCCACCCACACTTCGCCCGTGTTAGGATAGATCGAGCCCTGCACTCCCCCACTGTAAATTTCCAGAAAACTATACAGGTAAGCTGTTGAATATTTTAAAACAAATTTGACTGGGTGCTGTTGCTGCATATAAATAGTATAGACATACAATTCGTGCAGCAACGCGTAGTCCTTCATAAATTACGCGCTCGTGACGAACTTGGCTACGTCATTCATGACGTAATTGATTATGACGGCATCCTACATGTCACATAGTTGATTATGACGTCATATGATTGATGGATAAACTGAATCCTCCGTTAGACTATGACAGCAAAAGGTTCCAGTCAAAATACTTTCAAAGTATTCAACAGCTTGCTTGAATCGTTGTCTTGCAGTCGAGACACTGGAATTTTAAGGATTAAAGGTGCATATTCACAGTAAAATTTCTGAAAATAAAATTGTTTAAATTATACACTTTTAGAGGCTTGAACTGTGAGCCTATATGTAATGAAACGAAATAAATCTTAAAATAGGATGATTCCATTCCATATAAATTAATATAATTTTTTAAGTAGCGAAATTGAAATAGAGGCACGGGCCTCTATTTCAATTTCGCAACTTAAAAAATTATATTAATTTATATGGAATGGAATCATAAGTTAAGATTTATTTCGTTTCATTACACATAGGCACATAATTTAAGCTTATAAAAGCATGCAATTTTAGCAATTTTATTTTCAAGCATTCTGGTGTGAATGTGTACCTTTAAGGGTTAATAAGACCAACTGGGAAAATGTCTAGCATCGTGTCGTCGTCGTCGTCGTCGTCGTCGTCGTCGTCGTCGTCGTCGCCGTCGTCGTCGTTGTCGTCGTCGTGTATTGGTCGTCGTCGTTGTCGTCGGTAATCTATGCAAGACCAAATATGATATCGTCTCGTCTAAACTCACCATAGCAACATAAGGACATTGACTGGGCAATGACAGATGACAAAAATGATGACAATTAAAATGAGCATTTTAGCTGTACGACGTCGCTGGACAGCTTGTGACGTCATAGTATTCCAGTTTTCTGTTGCATCTGATCCGTTTACAGATAAAATCATGAAACCTGGAATACAAAAATTGCGCACACATTAACCATTCCAACGCCGGGTGGATGGAGCCATGGCGGGTAGCTTATCTAGGACGATGGCAACTTCGATCGTTGAAGTTATTGAATAAACAACTCTATGACCGTCACGAATCTCGAAAAGAAGATGGATTGTATGTCTTTGGTGAATTTACAATTTAATAAATTTTTGAAAGTCATTTGACTAGGATCTGGTGCAGACATGGGCAGCAATAGACCGAGTCAAATTAATTTCCAAATATTCAACAGGTTACCTGTAGAGCCACATTGGAACTTAGATCCTAGGAAAAATAATTCCTTCCAACGTAAAAGGTGGCCGGTGTTTTGCTAAAATGGATGCGACATAGCGAGAGTACGGTTCACAGATCATGAGGTAAATAACACGATATGTGGAGCTAAACAAAACGTATGATCGAAATTGGACACCGACGGAAAAACAAAACGACAGACAAACAGACAAGCGAAACATTTAAAGAATCCAGTCTCTCAGTCAATCAAATGACGTCATAATCTATTACACCACATGTAGACTGGCGTCATAATCAATTACGTCATGAATGCCGTGATTGAGTCCTTCACAAACACTTAATAGTCCGTTAAGTTGTACGAATTGTATGTTTTTACTATTTAATCAACATTCTGAATATTTTGAAACTAATTTTACTGGAGCTTGACTAGAAATGAGCGGGGCCTGGTTAAAACTGGATTCCTCCATTGCTCTAATGGAAAAATTCTCACCAATAATAGATAACCAATGAAATGACATGGAACCTCTCCTGAGGGCGCATGGATGCACAGTAAACCCGCAGGAAATAAGGAATATGTCTTGATTGATATTTATAGAGGCCACACTCCATGCATAGAGCAGTCTTTGTATTATTTATGTGTTACATTAATGGATGAGAAGACGTTGTGACTTCGTCTCACGAACAAACGAGAATGTATTGGATTCTGGCAAGCTTCCGACTAAAATTTGTTACAGCCCGTCATTTTGAGGGGGCGAACGATTATGTAATGATACCACACATACAAGCCCATTGAACTCGTAAGTAGTGAAGGGGTGTGCTATGTGGTATTGTTATGCAAATGAGCACTTGACTTATTTAAATACTGCGTTCTGATTGGTTGTTCTGAACGAGTTGATGGAGTCTATCGTTCTAAATGAGCGGGTGGACGCTGTGCGCTACTGTTCTAAATGCGTTATTGTTCATGCAGGTGTCCGCTCTAAATGTCCGGCTACACGCTATTGTCTGTTCTGACATGCGTGTTAATGCATAGATTAATGTGTTTTTTAAATAGTTGTTGATATGGTTGCGTAATGATGAGCGTGTTCTGGCTGATCGTGTTTAACGTATTAATTAGGTGGGCGGCGCCACCCTCTTCCTGGCTAAAAATATATTTTGAAACTAAGTGGCTTCCTATGTCATCGAACATAACTTTTGAATAATGGCATGAGCAACGGTCACATATGAATTGCAGGTGACCGGCTGTGTGCTATTGTTTTCCTGCCAAAATGATTAAAGTGTAAGTAAGAGCCTAAGCCAACTTATTACGTTAGTGTATGGAAATAACTCAGTATATGCCAACATAATGATATGGTTATATAATATTTTTTATAGAATATTACTATTTATATAAAGTTTTATATCAAAAGTGCTAATTTTCGTACCTTCCGAAAACGAAACTCAACACCCAAAGACAAGACTTATGACGTAATATAGGGATCTGTGTACGACGGAAAATTGACTCGCTAACATTCTGACAGCTCGCTTGCGTGTTGGTGATCATTTGATGCGCCAAGATTTTGGGTATTACGGCTCAAATTGGTGAGAACCCAGCATATACATTATTATATTCCCTTTTAAATACAAATACAAACATCTCATGTTGTGCGGTTTAGCTCATTAATACGGCAAATCAGTTTCAATGGAAATGAAATGTATTTCTGTGATTCTGAAAGCTGTTGCACATCTATTTCATGAACGTCAAAACCTAGTTGTAATGGCTATAAAACTAGTTTTCACTCTTCTTATGCACCGATACACTTTTATATAATAACCCCTCTCATGTCAACAGTGCCTCAAAATGATACTTAACCCTTTCACCGACAAATGCCTGACCATATTATGTTAAATATATTGCAATTAATTTGACTGGAAGCCAAATATATGTTGCTGCAACAGGTTCTAGTCACATTAATTGCAAAATATTTAACACTTCCTTTATGGTTGCCTTGGGAATGAGATATGAGAAATTCATTGCTGAAAGGATTAAATTAATTAACCCATTAATGGTCAAGATTTTTCAAGAAAATTTGAATTTTTGCTCAGTGATTCAGAAGGTTCCAGATTCTGCAATGATCTTGCAAAAATGTGCATTTGTATGTCAAGAGAAGACCATTTTTGAAAGTTTACCACTGCAATGACAGGCTCACCTGCAAATGGACATTCACCAAACAAAGCTTTCAATCTGCCTGACCAATCAATCTTGTTTTTCAGTCAGTTTGACGATGTTTAACAAAGTTTTGACAGAAAGTAGGTGCTGTATTGAGAAACATCCTTTTGCAGCCAATAAAAAGATTAGTTTTGAAAATTTATCACTGGAATGACTGACTCGATTATTGAGCCAGACATGCCAGTGGTCCATTCTTTTTAATAGTCTTCTCTTGGCCTGCAAATGGACATTCAATAAGCAGATATGTCAATATTCTTGACCAAATTTAGTCATTAAAGATTTAATAGGCAAGATTGGTCTAAAGAACATCTAAAAATTAGTTTGGTAGCTGTTCATTTGCAGGCCAAGATTAATTTTGTAAAGTTTACCACCGGAATCACTGACTTGATGTTATCATGCCACTCATTCCAATGTTAAATCTTCAAAGAATGGTCTATTGGTCTGTAAACCAACATTCACAAGATAGATCTAGAGGCCTGCATTTTCCAGTTTGACCACCAAATGGTTAAAGTGTGTGTGTGTGCGTGCGTGCGTGCGTGCGTGCGTGTGTGCGTGCGTGCGTGCGTGCGTGTGTGCGTGCGTGCGTGCGAGAGAGAGGTTGGGGTGGGTGGGGAACCGGAGAGTTTGTGTACTATATACATATTATATATGATACATTCCTGAATCTGGTGTCTTTTTATTCAGTTTTACAGTGTGTCTGGCATTCTTCAAGGAACTATATATATGGTAATATACTTCAATATGCTTACTTCCACATCGCCAATAACAAATGATAAAGGACTGACAGTTCAGAAGAAGTGGCCAATACATTTAAATAATTTCTTCTAGTATTTCTAAATGATGTTTGTTTGTGTTTGGTGTTATTTTATCTGTTCATTAGTAATAAGTACTATCACATTCACATGCCTATAAATAAATCACACTCCGTGCATTTCTATATCCCGGGCTTTGCTTTCGCATACACTTTTTAGCAGCGACAGTCTAAAAAACTACTGATCCGATTTGCCTCAAGTTTTAACATGAACAAACTTGCCGTCAAAGAGGATTTCCAGTATTGTCCATGATCCGTATAAAAGAACCTGGATTCGGATAGCATTAAATTCTGAATCTGTGGATATCTCGATCGGAAGCTACTGGTCTGATTTGGCTACAATGTTAACACATGAAAGGGTGTGACCATACACTAGAATTCCACAACCTGATGTGTAATACGAAAAACATCCAGAAAATTTTAAAATGTGAAACAATCTGGACTCGTGATATGTGTAAGTCTGCCTGTCTCTGTCTGTCAACTTTTTTAAATTCCTGACAAACATGCCAAAGTCGCAACTGTATGGGATATATTGCATCCGCCAGTCAGTCTGTCTGTCCATCCAGCTGGCTATCTCATCTGAAACCTTTTGGTGGAATTCAATCAAATCTGTTATGTGAGTTACCCATAATATTGGGATGACGTTTACATTAGACTCCAATCACATGGTGTGGCTGGGTGGATGGGTGGGGCGGGGGTTCACAGAAAGTCAAAGTGGCGGAATTCAATCAAATTTGGTATGTTAATTACCCATTTGATTGCGGGTTACAAGACAATGTTTACATTAGGAACTAAAATGCGCAGTCAATGGCATGCCATCGCAAATCCCCACGCATTCACAACTTCGAGCTTTACCCTTACTTTGACACAAAACACAATAAATTCCTTGAACTGTAGTTTCAATGGGTAATGGCTTTCAAAATGAAATGCGACATGACCACCTTTGGATAAGTTTAATTTTTGACTGACAATCCCCATCCCCTGAGCCCCACCCATGAGGGTCATAACAAAATTTCAAAAGTGCCATGCACATCCCTAGCCATATGTGTAATGATACCCAAAGTTTCAAGTTTCTATCTGAAATGGTCTAGGAGTTGCATTACAATCGATAATTACTGGCCAATTTTGACCTTTTGACCCCGCCCCCTGACCTCAGTTTGACCCAAGATTAAAATAGTTCCTTGTCCTGTAGACTACTAATCATTGGTTTGAAAATGATATGCAACATGACAACCTTTCGAAAAATTTAATCTTTGGACCCACATTCCCCACCCACAGGGCCCTACCCCTGAGGGTCAGGCCAAAACTCCAAAAGTGTCATGCAAATCCCTGTCCACATGTGCAATCATACCCAAAGTTTTAAGTTTCTATCTGAAATGGTCTAGGAGGAGTTGCATTACAATCGCTAATTACTGGCCAATTTTGAGGTTTTGACCCCTAGGCCCAGCCCCGGGGGTGGGGTGGTGGGGGGGGGAGTGGTCAGAACAAATTTCAAAGTGCCATGCACATCCTTGCCCATAGGTATAATCATCCCCAAGGTTTCAAGTTGCTATCTTAAACGGTCTAGAAGGAGATGCGACACAATCGATAAGTGCACAGACTACACTACTACACATACACACAGGTCGCATCACATAATCCCCACCTTTTCTTCGAAAAGCGTGGGGATAACTAGACTGATCGGTCGATGACGCATCATCGCAAATCCCCATGTTCAGCACTTTGAACTTTTGATGTACCCCACACACCGGCGGCGGAGCCAAATGTAAATGTCATTTTGCACTCCGCAATCATATGGGTAGCATACCAATTTTGGTTGAATTTCGTTGAATAGTGTCAGAGAAGTTGGATTACAATCAATTTCATGACCTTTTTACCACTCCCACTCACCCCCCCCCCCCAACCACCACCTCCCCACCCCCTCCATCCCATACACCCTGGGGGCGGCGCCAAATGTAAATGTGCTCATCTACTCCACATTGATATGGCTAACTCACCCGCCCCGGAATTTAAATGTGCTCATGTACTCCGCATTGAAACTCCGCATTGATATATATATATATATATATATATATATATATATATATATATATATATATATATATATATATATATATATATATATATATATATATATATATATATATATATATATATATATATATATATATATATATATATATATATATATATATATATATATATATATATATATATATATATATATATATATATATATATATATATATATATATATATATATATATATATATATATATATATATATATATATATATATATATATATATATATATATATATATATATATATATATATATATATATATATATATATATATATATATATATATATATATATATATATATATATATATATATATATAGATAGATAGATAGATATATATATATATATATATAGATATATATATATATATATATATATATATATATATATATATATATATATATATATATATATATATATATATATATATATATTTGATCAGTCTAGTTCACATTTACAACCCATCCTATCAGATCTATTTGATCTACTGCAGTAAGTACCCTTTAAAGGGCAGAACAGACAGAGTGTGGGCGTCACACGCATGTCGCGTAGGCGGCAAGTGACGCGCGGGTGGCAAGCAGCCCTCAGCGGAAAATTAACATATACGCATGCCATTTTTACGTAGTAGTAGTAGTAGTAGTCATTGAAGTCGTACTGATTTGGCTCTGCTATTAACGTCGATTTAAGACGAATTCTACTACGCCTATATGCTTTATTTTTGTCTTGGATCTTTATAAGTGTATATACGTTGATTTTGTTGTATTTATTTTGGGAGATTTTGATGTTGAAGGTCGCATTTTGAAGCGAAGTATTTCAAGCTTGTTGCTCGCTTGTTTTAAGGCGCTAGCCATTGTGTTGTCGCTGCTGTTTCGGCCTTGTTTGTCCAGCTGTATGTTGTCCTCCTTTCGTTGCGCTTGTCCGCCTCCTTTCACGTCGTTAAAATCGCCTTTTATGTTGGTTGCCTTTGAGAACTGCATTAGCCTGGCCTGTTTGTATATGCTTTTCCTTCACCTGTGTTAGTGTGACCTACATGCAAACGCGCGGTTTTAAAGGTGGTCTGGCACGGTGCTGTTATAACGTCATTAGAAATGTCATCAAAATATAAACGGACGTTAAGTTTGAAAATAACCACAAGAGGGTGGGACGTATCAGCCATAGACGTTTATCATGGCTTAAAAGATATCGTCGGCGCAAGACCTATGGTGTTAAAGGGCCTTATTAATATTACTCTTAATATATGGAACATCACTTTGGCCAATGAACAGGCAAAGGAGAAGCTATTAGCAAACGATTTGACTGTTAAGGGAGAGGTGTGTGGAGTTGAAGAAATTTATAGCGATAAACTGGTGGTGAAGATTAACGTGCCTTTGGAGATCCCTAATGAGTGGCTAACATCTGAGCTCAGCCAGTATGGGAAGATTCTGAAGAGAGAGAGAGAGAGAGAGAGAGAGAGAGAGAGAGAGAGAGAGAGAGAGAGAGGGAGGGATGGGAGGGAGGGAGAGACGTATTGATTTGACAGGACGCTAGAGACTGGAGTTAGCCTAGTTTATTTCGATAAAGTGGATAAACCGTTACCTAATAAATTGTCCATTGATGGAATTTTCATCCTTCCCTTATGGTACAGGGGACACGTTAAGGAAATCCGCATTTGGTCAAGTACTACCTATCTAGAAGGAGATTTTCCACAGAAAAACAAGTGTCTTATATGCAGTTCTACTGAGCATTTTAAATGGCGATGCCCTAATAAGATGGCCAATTCCACTGCATCAAAGCAACCTCAAAGCGGTGGATCAGTTGAAAAACCCTCTGTGCTGATAAGGGATAAGGAAATTTCACCACCAGTTACAGCGCCAATTCCAGTTGTAGCTGATGTGCATTTGGCATTAATGTCGTGTGCAGCGGTAGCAAGAACTGAGCCCAATGAGGAAATAGAAATTTCAGAAGAAGGGATTGGTTTAACTCCTGTTGATGCTAGCGAAAGTCAACCAGTTGATGGCGAGAATGTGAGTGACATTGAGTTTACTCAGTCAGAGAGTTTGGGATGAGGGCAAAATAAATTTAGATCACAATTGACGGAAGACGAAGATTTCCCCCACTTCCTTTAAGTCAAATCTCGGGCATAAGTAGCATTAACCACAGCCCTGAGAAAGGCGCAATAGGTGGAGGTATTTCAATGATGGATGCTATGGATACCCCTATTAATAATGGCGTTGGAGGAATTAAACTTCATCAAATTGATTCTGGATCTGAGAGTGAGGTGGAGGAAGAGGATATTGAGGATGACAATATGTCATTGACTGGGTCAGAATACTCAGTCACTTCATATACGACCAATGAAATGGTCATGTATCGTTCAGATGATGGTGCAACGCTCGTGCCCTATATAACAGCGAAAGGGGTACACTATAGACATTTAAGATGTGATTCTGATGCTTCCAACTACGGACATTTGGCAATTGTTCAGCTGAATAATCATGATTTTAACAGTAAGCTGGGTAAATGGGCAAAAATACGAAATAATGGCAGTAAAAAAACAAAATCCAATTAGATTTGCCATTGTAGCGGTATTGTATATTACCCTACTTATTATGATTATTAGCACCTTAAATTGTAGGGGTTTGAATACAGAATTAAAGCAAAGGTCTTTGTTGAAAGAACTTGAAAAGCAAAAGACAGACCTAGCATTAGTTCAGGAAACTAAAATTCACAATCGTGAAGTATATAATTCATTTAAACAGTTCTTCAAAGGAGAATTGTACTTCGTTATCAACAGACTATAGTGCAGGAGTTGCTATTCTTATTCTCCCCAGGTGCCTTAAATATGCTAATGTCGTATCATCATCAACTGATACAAATGGGCTTTGGGTGAAAATATCATTAAATATTTCTGACTCAGTTTTAAATATTATGTGTATTTATGCACCAACTTTACATGGTCCTCGGCATGCTTTTCTAAAAGAATTATCGACAATTATACATGAAGGGACGGAAAATTGAGTACTAGGAGGAGATTTTAACTGTATTTTAGATGCAAATAAAGATAGACGGTCTTCCGCTATTTATGCCGACACATCCTACAAGGAGTTGAACCAGCTATGTGATCGAGAATGCTTATTCGACAGTTATCGGCTGTTGAATTCTGATGGAAAACAGTTCACTTAGTATCCACGTGATGGGTATGTTGCATCAAGAATAGACAGGATTTATTTGCAGGAGTCGTTTAAAGGTAAACTAACTCAGACAAAAACTGTACCTATAACATTCTCGGATCACAACATGCTGTGTATTACCTTAGATAATGCTGACTGGATTAAGCAAGGGAATGGATATTTGAAATTTAATAACTCACTCCTTCATGATGCTAAATATTATCAGCTTATCCAACACTGTTGGCATTATTGGCTCGGGAAAAAGGACTCATATGAAAACTTGATTAAATGGTGGGAGGAGGGTAAAAATAATCTGGCTCACATTTCACGGCAGTATGCTAATAAATTAGCACGAGATAGACGAAGGCACAGGAAAGCGTTAGATAAACTTTTATTATGTGGCAAAATTCGGTCATGAGCTCAGATGCAGGCTGAGGGTGAAAACCCCACAAAGTTTTTCTGCAGCTTGGAAAAAGATAGGGGCATAGGAAAGATTATTAGACGTGTAAAATCAAACGATGGTATAAATCTTGATTCAACAGCTGATATAACAAGAGCTGTTCATCATTTTTATCAATGTCTCTATTCGTCCGAAGGATGTGATGCTGCAGCAGCTGCAAATGTTTTAGGTAACATCGAGAAAACGTTGCCGGATTCATGCCGTGTAATGTGTGATCAATGTTTAACATTAAAAGATTTAACTGAATCCTTACGTGGTATGAAAGCAAGCAAAACTCCTGGATGTGATGGCCTTACAGTAGAATTTTATAGCACATTCTGGAGTATACTAGGGCCATCATTGCTGCAGGCCGTACATGCAATTTTGGAAATTGGCAACCTTCCTCCTTCCATGTCTCAGGCATACGTTCGAATACTTTATAAGAAAGGTGAAAGGGAAGATTTGAGAAATTACCGACCAATATCTCTGCTGTGTGTGGATTATAAAATAATTTCTAGAGCTCTGTTACTAAAACTAAGCAGAGTTTTGGAGGAAGTGATTGACGCTGATCAGACCTGTGGTATTCCAGGCAGAAGCATTTTAACAAACGTCTTTCTTATACGGGATTTAATTAATTTAGTGGAGAAAGACAAAATACCAGCAGCAATCATTAGTCTTGATAATGAAAAGGCATTTGATCGTCTAGAGTGGGATTTTCTTTTTAGGTCTTTACGTTGTATTGGCTTAGGGAAAAATTTTATTAAATGGGTCAAGATATTGTATACTAATATAAGTAGTCGATATTTGGTCAATAATCATTTAACTGACCCTGTAATTTTGAAGCGTGGCGTTCGACAGGGATGTTCATTGTCACCCTTGTTATTTGTGCTTGCCATGGAGTCATTTGGGCAACAATACGTGAAGATAAAACATTCAAAGGAATTGTCATACCAGGTATTGTAAGACCCTTGAAGGTTTCACAATATTCTGATGATACCACAGTATTGATAGGAGATAATTATGATTTTAGTCGGCTAGAAAGGACACTGGTTGAATTTAAGAAAGCATCTGGCTTAAAAATAAATAAGGATAAATCCGTTGGTTTGTTTCTTGGTGAGTGGAATTCCCGAAATGATGACGTCATGGGAATAAAGTGGTCAGACAACAATATTAAAGTGTTGGGAATTCACTTCAATAGGAAAATTGATCCCTCAATGAACTGTACATATCGCCTTACTAAAGTGAAACATATTCTAGCAGGTTGGAGGCGGCGTCATTTGTCAATTTTTGGAAGAACCTTTGTCATTAATAATTTGGCAATGTCCGAGCTGTGGTATACAGCCTCAGTTGTACATATGCCAACATATGTAGAAACTGAAATTAGTCAATTAATTCTTGCATATTTATGGAAAGATAAAACTAACCTTTAGATTTAGTTCACATACCAACAAAATGTGCGTCTTTAAAACTGAAATTTCTTTATGAATTACTTTATGAAGATTCGCATTGTATAACCGTTTCACGCAAATTACTCCAAAGTTATTGTCATTTCCAGTTGCAAGTATCTTCTTTTCAAATACGCCACCCCCAAATATTCGGAGGATTCCTGGGATATATCAGGACTTATGCAAGGCATTAAGTATGTTTTCTAAAACCACTCAATCGCCATTGACATGGGGAGATTCTTTAAACCAACAATTGTGGGGAAATGATAACAATTCCCTGTCCAATAGAGCTCTTTATTTCCCATCATTAGCAACTAACTGTATCCAGCACTTAGCAGATGTGATTACACTTGATTCCCGAGCGTGGGTTTCCAGCCAGACCCTATCAGAGAAATGTAAGCTGAGAACCATCGACGCTCAGAGATTATTAATTCAAATTAGGAAGGCAGTTCCTCCGGATTGGTTTAAATTACAAAATTCCACTAGCAAACAGGAAATAACTCCACCCATCTTGTTTTACGATGAAAATGTATTCAAATATCATATGAGTTCCCATGACTGGTATACAGTTCTGATACAAAATCACGCTAAAACACCAAAAGCTGTTGCTGTTTGGAATGACACATGTTATAAACCCTTTGAATGGAAAACTGTCTGGAAAAATATACACCTGCCCTCTATACCATATAAAGCAAAGGATGTAGCTTGGCGACTTCTCCATCGCAGACTTTGGGTTGGTCATCTATTACAAAGATGTCACGTCACAACCAGTAATCGATGCCCTCTTTGTGAATCGCAAGTGGAAACAATCGAGCACTTATTCCTTAAATGCTCAGTCATTCTTGAGTTCTGGAATCACATAGAGACAGTTTTAAAGGACTTCGGGATTAGTCACATGAAATTGACAGCTAATGTTATTTTGTTTAGAGATTTTAAACATGTACAAATGCATCTTACAAACAGCCCGCAAGATGTCCTAATTTGTCTTGTTACAATGGCGGTTTGGACAATTTGGAAATATAGATGTGCTAAGGTACTGGGCCATGATAACATGAACAGCTTAGTTTCATTGAAAGCGATTTTTCGCGCCAGTATGCTAATTTTCCTCCAAGGAGAACTTTTTCGGTTGATGAAGAAAGGGAAGATTGAAAGGTTTAAATATACATGATGTGTAACCAACTTAGTACAATTATCACCTATGAACTGGATAATTTTTATTTTATGAACAGCACAGATTCTATATTGAAGTACCAGAGGAGTTTAAATTAATGTTAGCTGAAAAAGAAAATCTGACTATTAACCCTTTAATGGCAGCATCTGTTAAGGAATGTCAAAATATTTGCTGATTGAGTGACCATTTGCGGGCCGAGAGGAGAATATTTTGGAAATTTAGCACTGGAGTGGCTGGCTCGGTTGTCGATGCAGTCATTCAACTATTAAGTTTTCAAAAATGGTCTTCTCTTGGCCTCCACATCGAAATTAACATTCCTCAATACCACTGAAGAGACAGGGTTTTGGTCTACTTCGCCATAGAATGGTTTTAAAACGTCACCATGATGATTAAAAATTTCCTTGGTTTGCCGAGTATGGAAATAATGTAATGTTGTAATGTTTTAAATCCCATCTGTATCATTTTGTGTAACATTTTTAAGAATAGATTTTTAATGTATATACATTAACGCTTAAATACGGGCATCCCTTGATTGGAGGCGGTTGCTGCCTTATCTGACTGCTGCTTCCAGTTATTTCGGATGTTTTTTAATGGCCAGCATTATATTAAGATCATTGTATTGTTTGAATTGCAAATGACCCAGGGTAATATTGGAATCAGTATCTATATGTAAACACAGATCATTTTTTCAAAATAGCAGCGGTGTTTGTTATTGTTTACTCAGGCCGCAAGCGATCACAGACATTTTCAGAAACGTTCTCGCCAAGTAAAGAGAAAGATTAATTTGCAGAGGCGATATTTGCTATTGTTCGCTGTAGTGCTGATAAAACGTTTGCGTTTAAATACTCGCGTTTTGTCGGCTACAAAATCAATTACCCTGGCCTGTTCAGAAACTGGTCATAATAATGTATGTATGGCGTTTATTGTATTACGGCAGTATATATTTTTATTGCGCATATATTTTGAATGATATGATTTATAATGGAAAGACTGGCGAATTTTTTTAAGTTGTTTTTACTTTGACATCTGTTCAGTGTTAGTGTAATGTATAGTTTTGTCAGCCGTTTATATATTTTTGGATATTAAAGGTTTTCCGTACGATCCGTTGATCGTGTCATCAAAAAAAGAAGAAGGTAGTAGTAGTAGTAGTAGTAGTAGCAGCAGCAGCAGCAGCAGCAGCAGTAGTAGTAGTAGTAGTAGTAGTACTAGTAGTAGTAGTAGTAGTAGTAGTAGTAGTAGTAGTAGTAGTAGTAGTAGTAGTAGTAGTAGTAGTAGTAGTAGTAGTAGTAACAGCAGCTTTATCAGCAGCAGCAGGTGGTTGGCATGATATTCACCACAGTGCGATCAATCATGATCATTTAAATCTGCTAAATATACACTGTGCTGATAAAAACGAGTACAAGCATGTCCAAAAATGTATTATACCTGTCCGTGGAGAATATCCATTCTGTTTCGCAGCTGGTAATTATTTAAGCATCAAATTTATCGAAAAAACAAAAAATCAGATCACTAAACACGAATGGAACAATTTGATTCGAAATAAAACATATCAGATGCATATGGCATGCAGGTATCATGCAGCATGTTGTATTCCTGAACACGAGATTAATAGTACTGACTGGTCGAAACTTCATCAACATTTCAGCAACAAACTTAGTGTCTGTCTCTACTCCGAGTCAACGCACGAATGTCTAATCGGCAAGTATACTACTCTACCATCAATATATCTTTTACAGTTGGAACGCGATGATCAAATTTCATTCACTGATGTTTCTCTGCTAAATCAGGTATCAACGCGTGTAAATCTACAGTCATATCGCTATGATAATGTGTAATGATTGTCATCGTAAGTTTTATAACGAGCGATGTATGACAACTCATCGCGCAAATGGGACATGCAAAAAATTAAAGGCCTATCCCATCTGCTTCGTACATATACCTAAAGGGGGTGACGAACACATATGCGGAATGACTAAATGTCACGCATGTAAAGAGAAGTTTAATGTTAATGAAGAACATATTTGTTTTCATAAAGTAATTGAAGAAACTGCTATGTCATTATCGCATGTGCCTGCCATGAAAATGGGTGATGAGGATCTAAAATACGGATCTTATCAAAAATACATCATTTATGATACTAAAACATATTTAGAACCCGTTAACAAAACCGATACCAATATTGTCGGCGAGCATAAAGTTAATCTCATGGTAGCGAACGTATGCTGTGACACGTGCATCGAGCAGCCACTCGAAACTGAGTGTGATACATGTAACCGAGGCATGAATAATGGATGTGTTTCCTTTCATAGGTTAGACACTATGGATCAGTTTGTTAAATGGTTAATGCACATACAATCTAAGTGTGTTAAAAAAACGTGTCAATCAAAAATATGTTTTCTCTGACCACCTCATTATTGCGCATAATGCGCATGCATATGATTTGCTTTTAATCCTTTAATGTATATGCAAGTGCATTAACATTCATCTAGAACCCACAAACATCATCATTCATGACCACTCAGTTCTCTCATTTGAAATAGGAACAATTCGTTTCACTGACTCCATTATCTTTTCTCCTCTTTCATTATGTAAGGTCGGTGATGCTTTTAATCTTCATGTGCGCAAGGGAATATTTCCCCATCAGCTGAATTCGCCTCAGTATTCGGGTAAGGTAATACCCTTTCCTGAGATGGAGGTATTCGGCGTACAAAATATGAAAGCAAATGAACTGCTAGAATGTGTTCATTGGTACAATGAGCAGATATCTAGAGAGCACACTAGGATGTTGATAAAAATCTCATCGAATATTGTGATGATGACGTAACCTTCTTACATTTAGCCATTTCTAGATTTAAGTCCTTATTTTCTGAATCAACGGATGGACAAAATCCATTCGTATCATGGATAACGCTAACAGATGCATGTAATGTAGCATATCACACTTTATGTCAATGCCCTGATAGCATTCAGACTTTACCCGACTATTCGCTAAGAGCAAAACGTGCATGTAGCATGATCGCTGTTGAGTGGATGGAATGGGTTAGGTTAAGTGAGGGTTACCAAATCTTACACATGCTAAACCAGGTTGAGCAAAAGGTTTGTGGGTATTATGTAGATGGCTTAGCTCCACGCGAAAATATTATTTTCGTTTTTTACGGGTGTAAATTTCACAGGCACGAGTTTGATTGCTGTGGCAAGAAACTTGAGCAGACAGATACACCATACAGTGATCAGACATATGAAGAAGCATATTCCGCTCTTCAATGTCGCATTTCATTATTCGAATCACATGGATATATGGTGAGAATTATGTGGGAATGCAAGTTTAAGAAACTAATCGCTAATACCGATGGACTAAATGATTTTAACTCTGAATTGGACTTGGCACACCCCATAGCTCCACGTGACGTGCTATTTGGTGGACGTGCATCTGCAATTCGATTATTTCTGGAAGCGGATGAACATACTAAGCTAGAATATTTAGACTGCATTTCGATGTACTCATCAGTGATGAAACAATGTTGTTTTCCAGAAGGTGCATACGAGGTAGTAAGAGGCGATGATTTGAATGATAAGACGGTGCATGACTTCTTCGGTCTTATTAAATGCAAAGTCCTCCCTCCTCATGATTTATACTTCCCAGTATTACCTACTAGAATAAGTAAGCAGCTCATGTTTGTACTATGCGCCGAATGTGCAACAATCAGTCAATCTATCATATGCGAACATGCAGAAGAACGTTCCTTATGCGGGATGTGGACCACTCCTGAACTACAGTTAGCTATTCACCATGGTTATATCATTAAGATGATGTACGAAGTCTGGCATTATGCTGAGTCGTCACAGTATGAACAACATAGTGCTAAGGGACTATTTTCTGAATACATTAACCGCTTCCTCAAAATTAAGCAGGAAAGTAGCAGGTATCCAGACTGGGTCTGTAGTGAAAGTGATAAAGAGCACTATATACAAGTGTACTATGCCCATGAGGCTATACAACTCGACCCAGCAAAAATGTCAAATAATCCGTCTCTATGTTTTGTAGCCAAATCCGGGTTGAATATTTTGTGGGGGGCGTTTTTCGCTTTGTGATCACACCAAGAATACGATGGTGTCAACGCGAAAAGAGCTAATAAAGCACTTGAGGGATAAAAATAAATCTGTCAGCAGCATTTCATTCCTCAGCGATAATCTTTTAATGGTGGCATACTCAGTCAATGAAGAGTACATCGAGTCCCCATTAAATACCAACTGTATGCTTGCATCTTCCATGACAGCTTATGGGTGAGTAAAACTGTATGAAGTCTTGTCCTTACCCGGTCGATGCATAGCCTATCATGATATGGATTCTGTGGTATTTAGTACCCACGAAGGTGAGCCGACCATTCAAGATCGAAGTAGGTATATAGGTTCTTGGATGAGTGAAATCCCCTCCGACTATGAGTTAACAAGTTTTCGCGCACTCAGTCAAAAAAACTATAGTCTTGAAATGAAGCATCGCGATGATCCATCAATTGTTAAACAGGTATCAAAGGTTAAAGGTTTAACGCTGGGTACTGAACAATCAAAACAAGTAAATTTTGATGTGATGAAAAAATCTATCGAATAAATTATAAACTGAAATTATGGATAATCATAGCATACTACTAAGCTACCCATCTAAGATCACACTCACGTCTCAATTTAGAATTATTTCAGTCAATAGTAGTAACATCTTCAGACCCGTCTTCAAAAAACGAATTTTGAAACTGGCCGATTTATCGTCTGTTCGATATGGTTACACTAGCATAGTATAAATAGTAACGATGTACTGCTATTGTTCAAAAGTGTGCATGACGTCATGGTTAAGGTAAAACGTTGATGTAATATATGATAAACAACTGTTAATGCCATAATATTAATGCCTTTAAATAATATATCAGTCTTAACCCTTTAATGACGAAACTTACATAACCGCCCTCCTTAGTGGTCTATCAACTATATAGCTCTGCTGTTGAATATTATGAAGCTAACACGAATGAGAGTTTGTAGCTTCCTATGTCATCGCGCAGTCAAATTAGTTTCAAAATATTCATCAGACTTAAATAACCACTGCGTCATGATTTAGATACCTGTGGCAGTCATTCCGGTGGTAAATTTGCAATAATGGTCTTCTCTCGGTCCGCAAATGGGTCTTCCTCCAGCCCGCTAAGGACGTTTTCGCCATTAAAGGGTTAAGCACGATATATTATTTTCATGACCAAATTTAGTCACTAGAGAGTTAAGTACGTATTTGTGCTGGGTGTGTATGATGTCATGGATTAGGTGCGTCACCGATGTAATATATGTTAAACAATTGATAATGCCATAATATCATTGCCTTTAATTAATATATTGTCGTTAGATTGCAGTATTAGTAAACATATCGTTGTATCGCAGTTTGATGCAGGACCAAATTTAGTCACTAAAGGGTAAAGTACTGATTTATACCAGTTGTGCATGAAGTCATGGTTTAGGCGTGTCACCGATGTAATACTTGTTAAACAACTGTTAACACCTTAATATCGATATGCTTAATATCATTGCCTTTAATCAATATATTGTCTTAATATTGTAGCATTAGTAAACATATCGTTGCATCACAGTTTGATGTTGTGTACTAGAATCATCTCGATGTAATAATATGTTGTGTCATTTACGATGTCAGTATTAATAAATAATTTTAAACTCATTTAATTTATTTACTCGATGTCAATCATGCTATTGAATGGTGCACCCATCACCATCCCCCCACCCACCCCCACTCCCACTCCCCATGGTCTATTGGCAATATGCATCGGTATGTTAATGCAGCACTTCAAAACACATCTGCATGCATTGCACCCACCAAAAACACGCTATGAAATGCAGCTGAATAGAGCACTGCAGTGATCTCTCCATAATGCATGACAAAATGCAGGCTGAAGCACGCAGCACTTTACAACACATGCCATCAGCATTTTGATCGTTACCACATAATGACTGGTGAGTGTGCAAAGTATTATTTATGGAGTAAAGCTTCAAGGATTAGTGAGCATTGTGCATGCATTTCAGTCAGTCATGTCACGTAAACGCAATCATGATTCATTACGTCATATCACGTCATCATTCTACTGTTAGGGTTACCACTGATATATAATGTTCTTTTGAAAATTCGCATATGAAATGACTTCTTTCATACTAATCTTCGCCTAAACATAAATGTTCTTAGAGATAAAAACAGGATGAGTGAAAACATATTCTATATGTAGAAAATGGTTTTTTGAAAATTCATATATGAAGTGACTGCCTTCATAATAATGATATCAGGATTATATACTGAAAAAAGCACTTGAATATCATATGTATATTTTTACTGAAAAACGTCAATTATATTATGTTGATGATTTACATACCACTGAGGGAACTATTTTGAAGGATAGAAAAAGTTATTTTTAAAAACCTTTCAACTGGAATGACTGGGTCGATAATATCTCTTGATATGAAAATGAAAATAGTTTTTTAGCTATTAACGGTTGTTTTTTGTTGCTTTTTGTTATTTTTTAAGATTCACATGTGAAATGCCTTCAATCAAAACAATCGTCACTTCAGCTAACCATAAATGTTCTTAGAGATAAAACAGTTTGAGTGAAAACATATTTTATATGTAGAAAATGGGTTTTTTAAATTTGCATATGTGTTTTTGAAAATTCACATATGAAATGACTGCCTTCATAATAATAGTATCAGGATTATATACTGAAAAGCACTTGAATAGCATTTGTATATTTTTTGGTGAAAAACGTCATAATTATTTTATGTTGACGGGTTAGAATGGTTTGTATAACATTGAGGGAACTATTTTCAAGTATAGGAAAGCGTATTAAAAACAACCTTGGAATGACTGATTAAAACATATAGCCAGCAGGCACATGACGTTGTTTCAACATTGAATCCACATTGAAATCATATCATGAACTTCATGTGCCTGCTGGGATATTTCATATAATTAAATGTGGCATGTTACAAATCTTACTTTTAATGAGCCACCTGCCTCCCACCCATGCCAAAAATACAGATCCGTGTGTATTACCATAGCATGCAGCTAGACACACACCATTCAGAATATTGGAACGGCTGTCGCAGAGCACGTATTTATACTTTGCCGCTCTCCTCAGTAAAATACAGCTCATAAATAACTTTTTTTCAAAGCTGAGTAAAATGTGCTGTTACAAAATTGAATATAATTGGATGCAAATGGTATTATGATCTTTGCCAAATAATTACTGGTGAGTGTGCAAAGCATTATTGCTGTAGTAACATTTCAAAGATTAGTGCATTCACATGCATTTCAGACAGTCATGACTCGTAAATGCGAACATGCATCAGTACATCATATCACCTCATTGTGCTTCTGATAGGGTCGCCACCAATATATATATAGTGTTTGTACATATGCTATGCCAGTTGAATGATTACGTTTGTGAGTGAATGTGATGGCGTCAATGCTTGACTGTAATATGAGGTTACATCACCCCTTTACCATGATTGTCTGTGGTTCGACACAGTGTGGTAAAACTGAAATGATAAAAGCATTAATAAGAGATCCATCAGCAATTACTCCCCCTTCACAGAGGATCGTGTACTGCTATGGCATGTGGCACGATGGATATAATAATTTCGCACAAGAAGTAGAATTTAACGAAGGGTAAATGTTGAATTAGACAGAAGTTGTAGGACATTGGTAATACTGGACGATTTGATGAATAAAGGCTGACTTATTTACAAACGTTCTCATCATGAGAATTGTAGCATTATCTTTGTAGTACAAAATCTTTTTCACAAGTCATGTAATCAGCGCGACTTATCAGTTAACTGTCACTAAATGGTATTGTTTAAGAATCCACGTGATGCATCCTCTATAGGCTCTTTATCCAATCAGATGTATCCTTGTAATACAAAGTATTTGATAGAAGCATATAAGGAAGCTACATGCACACCTCACTCATATCTACTTTTGGATTTGAAACAGTTAACACGGGACAATATTAGACTCCATTCAACTGTTCATCCAAAGGATGTCTGTTACGTGTACGTACCAAAGAAGTGAAAAAATGGTGCCATGTAATATAAGACAGCATTTACCTATGCCACAATATCTGGCCAAAGTAAAACCGAAGATCAGAAATGATGTACTCAAACAATGTTCAAATGAATTGATAGATGTGCTATGCGAGTCATGCCTTAATGTATTATGTGGAAATGTCTGGCATACTAAATCACGATACAAGCAACTGAGTAAATATAAACACTATATGCATGTGCTGAACAGTCGTGGAGTACGATACACATTTAGAAGATGTCTGTTACAGACAGGTGGATTTTTGGGAGCCATATTACCTGCAGTGATTGGCACACTAGCGCCATTAATTGGTAACCTGTTCACATGAGAAGATGGAACATGTACGTAAAATGGCTTTGATACTGCACAAATTGATAGGCAATTTAAATGAACAGAGTAAAATATTCCTTCTGCAGACAGACCCAGAGATATGTAAAGCTATTAGTCTCAACAACGAGATATCCAATATATTATCATGACATGATATGTCTGAGCATGAAATGTCGACATCGTATTCATAAGTATTGGATTAATATAGGCGCTACTACCAGCAATCAATAGGGCAGCGATATCGTGTGCCACCTCTTCAAACCATACCTACATCAGATGCACTGCCTACACAAATACTTGATTATACAATGAGTTGGAATACCAAAGACAAATAAGACAAAAGCCAGTGAATTAATTGATATTTTGTACTCAGTTCCTGAAGGTTTTAATGTTAGTGACCTAGGCGAAGTAACAATAGAGGGTACGTTTTGCCCAAAAAGTAATGTACTCGATCTGCTTACAAACGTTGTTGCTCATGCCATCAAACATCAGCATAGCGGTAAGCTCGATGTCACAGAGAGCAAGTTTCTTAATCTGGTACGTGTCTTAAACATACCATGCTGATTTGTCGGACAAGAGAAAAGATTGCAGCAGATATACAATGTCAATGATAACAATGATAGCTTCAGTGAGTCCACACCTTCTGCTGCAAGTAAAAGGATGCATAGAAAAAGTGCAGGTACACCATCTGTTAGTGAGTAATTGCCTTCTCTAACAGGAAGAAAAAGAGCAAAGCAAAGAGATATACTACACCAGTGTGGGTGAATTTAGTGAAGTAATGAATGATGCTAAATTGGCGAAAGTATATCACAATTCAAAGCATTCTGCCTCCTTTGGTGGAAAGGAAAAGCTATACAATGCATTTAAAGGTAAAATATCACATGTCTATATTGAAGAATGATTAAAACATCAGGATGTATACACCCTTCGCAGACCATGGAGAACAAAGTTTACCAGATGTAAGATAACAGTAATGGCTGTCGATGAGTTATGGCAGGGAGATCTGTGCTCGATGGCAATGCTAGCAAAGGAAAACGATGCCATGTTACACCTACTCTGCATTGTTGATGCACTCTCGAAGTATGCATGGGTGGAAAATATATGTCAAATGTATATCAAAACGTCTGCATCAGTCAAGAAAGGATTAGAAGCTATTCTGCCACATACTGAACGATGCCCACACACTATTCAAACTGACAAAGGTGGTGAGTTCATCAATGGAGTAGTGAAGAAATATTTGACTGAGAAAGGAATAAATTTCTATGCCTCACAGAATGAGCTGCACGCTGCTATGGTGGAACATTTTCAGCAGATGTTAAAGGGCCGAATATATAGATACATGCCTCATAAAAATACGAGAAGGTATAATGATGTATTACCTACTTTCGTCGCATTGTACAATAAAACTGTACATTCAAACACACATATGCCACCGATACATGTTGATTATAGTACTGAGCTGATCACACAGAGAAATATATGTGTAGGGAAGAACAAGAAGAAGAACCCTGAACTAAAGAAAAATACACCAAAATCTGGTGATCATGTGAAAATCTCGCAAACCAGAATGCCATTTGAGAAGGCGTATAGCGGGCAGTGGAGCCATGAATTGTTTAAGGTGAATGATGTTCTTTCTGAAAAATATCCAATCATATATAAATTAGAAGATTTTTCAGGTGATCTTATTATTGGAACCTTTTATCACAATGAGATTCAGAAATTGGTGGCATGAATGAAGATAGAGAATACGCAGTGGAACAGATAATTAAGAGTAGGAAGGGAGCTAATGGAGTACATGAATATTATGTCAACTGGCCCGGCTATCCATCCAAGTTTAACTCGTGGGTTACTGAGCTCAACACAATACACAATTAATAATGGACAAGTATATAGAGACACGTTCAGATCAGGGAATGTGGCATGTAATGGGTTCGCGTGTACCAAAGGAGGAGATAGTATACCTAGCGCAAGTCATAATCATTTATATCATGATCATTATGTGTATCATGAATCTCTGCATATACAGAATGGTCAGCCAGGTATCTGGATATCACTTCTAAGTGGTTGCTTAGGGCATATATTAGCCAGTCTGCGCATTAAGGCATTAAAGATACTGCAACCATCTTTGGAGAATGAACGAGGACCAGTTTTATGTGAATCTTCTGAGCAATAATAG
The DNA here is from genome assembly GCA_034401795.1 of Chaetoderma sp. LZ-2023a. Taxonomy (NCBI): domain Eukaryota; kingdom Metazoa; phylum Mollusca; class Caudofoveata; order Chaetodermatida; family Chaetodermatidae; genus Chaetoderma; species Chaetoderma sp. LZ-2023a. Next base: position 194,228,665 of record CM067369.1, read on the forward strand.
TACACAATACTATCATAACAATAATATATCCGAGTTCAGAATGCAGCTACAGATGCCATTGTCATTAGATGGTGAGTGGGAAGTGGGAATCGCAAGCGTACTATAATCCAGGATCTGGCTTACTATTACTAGAGAAAGTTACGTACAAATATATGCGTGGAGTAAGACAAAGAAGAAGAAGGATGAGGATATTGCCAAATCTGGTATTGTAATGGATGTTGGTAAACCAACACCTGTTGATCTGGAGAAACTCAAGAGAGGGCCACAGAATGATCAACCTAGCACTCAGGGCAAAAAGCATATTCGTTGTAGTTTTCTCGAACTTAGTGAATCAAATATTATAAAAGTACCAAAGGGATACTATGTGGTGAAGAACATGGTAGACTATATAAATGGACAGATAGAAAATCATCAGAAATTTAAGAATAAAAAATTCTTTCTCGATTTTCATTTACATCACGCGAATCTTATATCTCTTACGATTAGATGTAATTATGGTATTAAGTTTGGCCCAGAAGTGTCTAATTTAATTGACTACGACGAGAAAATGCATACAGGACCAGTAGATGTATTAAAATAAATTCGAAAGAGTCGCCAGGGTGGACCAATGACAGCATATATATATACTGCAACGTTGTGTCCCACAGCGTAGGTGACACATCAGCACCACTACTCAGAGTGACTCCACTGTCTAGTACTGATGGTTGGAAAGATATATGCCAGTGGATGTTTCCTGATATTCAGTATCGCTCTATGTCAAAGAACTACATCAACACAATAGGAATACTTATAACTGATAGGTCAGGCTCAAATATACCATTCGAGGATGGCGCATCACTGAGTGTACTCTGTCTACATTTCAGATGATGATGATGAGATGATTGAGTAACGCTAGTGCCTTGTGGCAGTATTATGCCAGTCAGGCGGGTTATGGATGTTTTCCAGAATTTGTACGTACATGATACCAGGTGGGCCATGGGTTAGGTAATATCCTAGGTGGACTACTATGCTTGGCAATACCTTTCGCGAAAACTGGTTCCAAGACAGTAGGTAAACAAGCTCTTAGTGCAGGAGTTGGGCTAGCAGAGGATGTAATGGTGGGAAAGAATGTTAAATCCACATTGAAATCAAGAGTGCATGGTGCAGCCAGGGCTCTGATACCAGAGACTGTAACAGCAGTACATGGAAGATTAACCAAACCTAAACCAAAACATAAAAAGAAGAGTAATGTACATAATGCTCAGTCAGTGCGCGTGACACAGATGAGGAAGGGATGCAATGAACGTCAGAGAAAACACACTGATATCTTTGATTGACTAAAACATGGAACTTAGTCATGCATGTGAGTGTTCAAAGAGTGAGTTGGACATTTTTCAGACACCTCCCATGGTAACGACATTGTAGTCGGCAAAATGGGAACAGTTTCAACCTGTATTGAGCTTATCAGATTCTAGACCGATCGAGTTTTACATCAGCTGATCTTTGGATAGATATATAGATCTTATCCAGTCTTAAATCTCGACTAAAGTTAAGTTAGTAAAGCTAGATGCAGCGGGTACTGAGACACGGCTCTCAGTTGATGAAAAGATGGGTCCTGTGAATAATCTCCATCATACGATGTTTTCACAAGGGGATGTTTTTTTAAATGGGAAACGTGTCAGTGACTCGAATGAAAATTATGCCTACCGTGCTTATTTTGAAACATTGCTTAATTATTAAAGCGATGCCGCATCCTCGCATTTCCAACTTGCTGGATGGCGAATGGACGATACTGGTGAATTTGATAATGTCACCAATACTAACATAGGATTTCAAGCACGCAGAGAAATTATGGCTGAAAGTAAGATAGTGCAATTAATTGGGTGCATACACACTGATATGTTTCCGTAGGATCAATTTCTGATCGGATTCATGGATTTGAGAGTATGCCTGCAGCGGAGTAAAGATGCTTTCGCCATTATGTCTACAGATGATCTCAAACCTAAGCCGAAGTTATTGTCGGCTAACTTATTTGTACGTAAAGTTATACCATCCTCTGATCTGTTAGTATCGCACTCAGTTACTCTGAGAAAGATGAGTGCTAAATACCCTATTCGTCATGTTGTATGTAAAACCTTTATGGTATCGAGTGGAACTATGAGCGTGGATATTGATAATATATTTATCGGACAGCTTCTTACAAGAGTGTTATTCGGTTTTGTACCAAATGACACTTATAATGGTGTTGTTACTAAAAACCCATTCAGGTTTTATAATAATAAAACTACCTATGCTACATGCTATATTAATAGGGAAGAGGTGACAACATGCCAATACGCATGACATTTACTCTGATACCTACTTTTCGCTGTTCAGTGGTACTGGAGTGCTACTTAAAGACCACAGGTACCCGATTGATAAAGCACATTCCAGATATGGCATGACACTATTCGCATGGGATTTTACTCCTGATCTAGCTGATTCAGTGCACCGATACCCTACACGTACTGGATCGTTAAGCATCATCTTCCATTTTAGTGAAGTATTACCTGATACAACAAACGTGATTTGTACCCGTTCATATTCATTAATGATAAACATGCATCCCAGTATTAAAAGCAGGCAGCACTGGGTCGTGCTTTATTACACATCGAGTGGAAAAGCAGAATACTTGAACCTTTATGGCAGATGCCCTTCAGACAGAAGAATGATATCAAATGTACGCAATGGGCATCATGCGCGTATTTATTCCTATACCACTGAACGTGCTCCACCAGCACTGATCACAACATGCAGATATTATTGTGTGTATTTCTTATAGTATCGTTCGAAAGGTGTAGACATGAAACATGTACTATGGACGCTAAGAAAATGTCACAGAAATGATGCGAAAGTGAAACGTTTAACTCTAAGAATGAGAGAAAAGATGTGATGTAATTATTATTGTTTCTCACGTATTTATAGAATAATTGATGTCATTAAATGTTGTCACTAATTTTGTTTATTATTGTATTTTTTTTTTTGCTTAGATGTGTCAATAAAATAAAATAAAATAAAAAGTGTATTATTTGAACACTGCCCCTTATACTGTTGCTCCAATATCGCATTGCAATAAGCACGCATACTAATGGAATGATATAATGTTTATACACATGCACACAGGGCACACAGGCATGCATGCACTCATGGGACACACACAGGGGCATGCATGCGCACAAGGGTACACACAGGGGCATGCACGCATGTGCACAAGGGCGCACACAGGGGCACACACACACATGGGGGCACATGCACGCACACAGGGCCACAACATATAACTATCCGTATGGCATATTACATCAGTGTCATGCGTAAACCATGGCATCATACACATAGGAAGCTACAATTCGCGCTAGTATCAAAATAGTCATCAGATATAATAGTTTAACTTTTTGATTTTTTTCAAACCTAAATTGTGATGCGGTGGTAGGTTAAGTGAATATTTTTTGATACTAATTCGATATAGGAAGCTACAATTCGTGCTAGTTTCAAAATATTCATCAGTTATAATATTTTAACATTTTGATTTTTTAAACCTAAATCGTGGTGCAATGGTAGTTTAAGCAAATTTTTTATTTGATACTAATTTGACATATGAAACTACAATTCACGCTAATTTCAAAATATTCCTCAGATATAATATTTTTACTTTTCTACTTTTCAAACCTAAATCATGGTGCGGTGGTAGTTTAAGCAAATATTTTTCGATACCAATTTGACATAGGAAGCCACAGTTCATGCCAGTTTCAAACTATTCATCAGATATAATATTTCAACTTTTTGATTTTTCAAGCCTAAATTGTGGTGCAGTGGTAGCCTAAGAGAATATTTTTCGATACTAATTTGACATAGGAAGCTACAATTCATGCTTGTTTCAAAATATTCATCAGATATAATATTTTGACAGTTTGATTTTTTTCAAACCTAAATCGTGGTGCGATGGTAGTTTAAGCGAATAATTTTTAATAATAATTTGACATAGGAAGCTACAATTCGCTCTAGTTTCGCAATATTCAACAGATACCAACCAACTGTGCACTATTGTTCATAAGTCAATACACCATCATTCTAAATGACATGGCTATGCGCTATTGTTCATGCAGGTGGACACTATTGTTCTACATCCTGATTGGATGAGATAGGGTCAAATATTAATCATTTTGACAGGAAAACAATAGCGCACAGCCAGTCACCTGCAATTGATATGTGACCATTGTTCATGCCATTATTCAAAAGTCATGTTCGGTGACATAGAAAACCACTTAGTTTCAAAATATCTTTTTAACCACGAAGGAGGGGGGGGGGGCATCACCCACCTAATTAATACGTTAAACACGATCAGCCAGAACACGCTCATCATTACGCACGCATGTCAATACCTATTTTAAAAAACCAAATTAATCTATGCATTAACATGCATATGTCAGAATAGACAATAGTGTCTAGCCGGACATTTAGAGTGGACACCGGCATGGACAATAGCACACAGCATACACCCGCTCATTTAGAACAATACCGCACAGCGTCCACCCACTCATTTAGAATGATAGGCTCCACCCACACGTTCAGAACAAGCAATCAGAACGCAGTATTAAAATAGGTCAAGAGCTCATTTGCTTAACAGTAGCGCACAGCACACCCCTTCACTACTCTCATGTGGTCAACATAATCAAATTTAGCCTACTTTCGCTATACAATCAGTTCAACACGTCAGGTTCCCTGTATTTGGGCGTGGAGTGGAGAATTGGACCACGCCTTACCTGACAAAAATAATTGATATCAACATATTAAAACATTTAATCACAAAATCAAGTACATGCATCTGAGACCATATTGCATTACACCTTTCCAGTTTATCCATCCATTATATGACGTCATCATCAACTACGTGACACGTAGAATGACCTCATAATCAATTACAGCATGAATGATTCGATTTAGTCTTTCTTAAACGCTTAATGGACCGACACGCTGTACGAATTGTATGTCTTTACTGTTTAATAAACAGTCTGTTAAATATTTTGAAACTAATTTTAATGGGCGCTGTTGCTCCCATAGGCAGAAAGAAAGGCCATAGGCAGCAACAGCACTCAGTCAAATTGATTTCAAAATATTCAACAGCTTACATGTATAGTTTTCTGGAAATTGATAGTCAGGGATTTCAGGGATTGATCTATCGAAACACGAGCGAGGTGTGGATGGAGCTTAGCTAGGGATGGGCGGGGCATAGCTAAAACTGGAATGGTCCATTGCACAGGATTTATGTTTTTGTGATTGCTCTGGTGCGTGCCAAATTCAACACACTGATATGCGATAGTAGAATTATATTCGCTTAATCTTAGGCCGTGTTCTCACTAGAGAGTTAATCCGGAATAACGCCATACTTTAGTATGGCGTTATTCCCGATTAAGTCTCTAGTGAGAACATGGCCTAAAGCCCTGCTTATGTCGAGCTGCGACGCAACTCAACTAGTAGGCAATTGGGTTTTCAGCAACTCCTTGGAACTCACAGCGACTGATTTTGTTGCCGAAAAAAAACAACATGAGTGTACATGCGATCAGTTTTACGTCAATCGCCCGAAATCGGCAACTAAAAAATGGCTCGTCACAAGAGTTGAAAAGGTTAAACTTCTATGACTAGTTGGTGTATATATACGATTGTCTACAAGTAGAATTAATGCGCATAGCCAATCAACTTGCAGAAAACAGAATATCTTCTATACACCTGTGCAAAAGTTAAGCACCACCCTATTTTTACGCACATGCGAGGGTATATTCATGTGCTATGAAGAAAGCAATAGCATAAACATTTATGTACCCATCGATCTTAGTGCAAGAGGTAATAATGCAACTAGAGGAATGCTGATTATGATGGTGGGGAAACACTGTATGTTTTTGTTTGAACTTGAAAACGAGGCCTGAATATGGTTACGTTGACACAACTGACAACTATTTCCCTACAGTTGACACACGTGGCTAGATTGTCATTAATGGTGTCTGAAAACGAAGTTTAACATCTGTGCACGAGTTTGAGACTGTCATTATTAATACCGGGTATATCCACCTTGTGCCTGGATGACGGCCTGGACACGACGTCTCATGCTGGTCACCAACCGACTGATACGCCATTGTGGTATTCGTTGCCATTCAAGATGGAGTGCGTCTGTTAATTCCTGTAGGTTCTGCACAGGAGGATCCCTCCTTCTCACCATGTTTCCCAGAATGTCCCAGATATGCTCAATAGGGTTCATGCTAGGGCTCCTTGCTGGCCATGGTAGGGTTTCGATGGCATTCTGGCGGAGGTATTCATGCACAGCTCTAGCACGATGTGGTCGGGCGTTGTCATCCATGAATAGAGGGTGGGTTCCAGGTGCATGATTTACAAAATGAGGGACCACAACTCTATCCACTATGGAATCTTGATATCTTTGTCCATTTAGTGTTCCAGGTACAGTCAACAGATCCAGCTTACAATCAAATGAGATGCACCCCCATATCATAACGGAACCTCCACCAAATGGAACTTCTTCCATGATGTTACGTTGGTCGTACGCCGTGCGTCTGGACCTCCATACACGAGTTCGACCATCTGTGGCATGAGGCAGGAACCGACTTTCATCGGACCAGTGTACCCGTCTCCAGGATCTCATGTTCCAGTGTCTTCTTTCGTTGCACCACCTCAGACGCTCCTCTTTGTGGTGTGCAGTGAGGAGAGGACGTCTGACAGGTCTCCTAGCTTTCATGCCAGCAGCATACAGTCTCCTTTTGACGGTAGACATTGACACTCTATTGCGCGTTTCCCATTGCTGGCTGAGCACTCTGCTGTTGGTGAATGGAGATCTCCTAACAAGGCGTACTAGGGCTCGATCATCACGGGCAGTAGTCTTCTTCGGTCTTCCAGATCTAGGCCTGTCCTTCACCTCGTTAGTTTGCCCATGTTTTGCAATCAAACGACTGATTACAGTATGGTTAATGTTCAGCTGTCTGCCAATCTCTCTGCATGACATACCAGTGGTATGCATGCCTATGATTTGCCATTTCACACGATCACTTAACCTTCGTCTTGCCATAGCGGTTCACAATCAAGAGCTAATTCTCTCTGTACAAATAAACCACGGTCATGAACACAAAATTCCTAATCTTGTCGCCTAAATATGTATGTAATGTTCTACACCTCAAACTGGACTTTTACATAACTGAACACGTGTGCTGTTTCCCGCCACGCACGGACATCAAGCGGCGTGAAGTCATGCATGCATGTGCATTTCGTACTTGGAATTATGTCAGCTAACGCGGGGACAAAAAGTATGGCAGCCTAGTTGTACCATCACGTTTCTACGTTCTATTGTTTTTGCAGGTGCTTAACTTTTGCACAGGTGTATATATCAATGTATCAATTTATTCGGGGACCATTCAGGCGTGTATGCCTGTTGACATGAGCGCATGCACGACATGGAAACGATGCAACGCAACTAGTTATGAAAAGTTATGCTCAATCGCTTCAATCCGACATAAGCTCAAATTTTCGATGAGTTACCGACAGTTGCGTCGTAGCGCCTAGAATCGCGGCTCGACATAAGCAAGGCTTTTGTGAAGCTGTCGCGTATAGTCAGTCAGACTATGCCACGTCTAAAGGGAAGTTGTGTAAGAAATAATAAGAAAGTGGATTACAGCTCATGATAAGTTAGGTTTATTCGCAAATCGTCACTTGTTAGCTGACGTCACAATCAAGATGACGCTGGTCCGTCACGAGAGTGGCGATAGTTCCTCACAAATGTGCCTGAATTGTATGTTTTTGTGAATTTATGCTTTAATAAACATTATGTTGAATAGTTTGAAACTAATTTCACCGGTAGCTGCTGCTGCTGTAAATTAGCGTCAAAATATTCAGCAATTTACTTGTATAGTTGCCTTGAAATTGAAATGCTGGGAATTCAGGGTTCAAGTGCTAAAATCATTTCAAACACATAAAATCTGGGCGGAGCTTGACTAGAAATGGGCGGGTATAGACCGTATAGCTAGAAATAGATCCATCTAGTTATTTACACAAATCCTGTTGTCGCGACACTATAGTCTCTAGCACGTGGCGAGAGTTGGCTAAAGCACCATGACGTCAAAGACTATGACTGCATGACCGGCTAGAACCCATCCTGATAACGTAGGTTGATGGGCCGATAGTTAGTCAATACCGCGTTGTAGTGACCAGGTATTGGCCCAGTAACCTGCGTTATCGGAGCGTCAGTCAATCACAGACATTGGCACAACAGACACTGTTAATCACATATACACGTTTTTGTGGTATTATATTATATTAGAATTGACGGGGAATCGAATCCACAACTGGTGGCAGCGCCAAGTATCATAACCCTCTGCCTTCTAGCAGACCAACGTTGTATGGTATGCTGCGTCTGTCTGGCGTGGAAGCGTTTGTTGGCTTATATTAAGCTAATATAATGCTACTATCGCATGATAGGCGCTGTCACCAGTTGCGGGCTCGACTCCCCAAATAGGCAATGTGATTACTGATTTGATATGACGTCATAAATGAATATTACGAGTTATGCCCCACTAATACTATGACGTAGCATTCCAAGATTATCATATGCATAAATTGAGCAGATTGTAACCACGGACGTTGACAGTCCCTAAGGAGATAGACTGATCTCTGAAGTGGAGTTAGTGTAACAATACAAACATATGGACTCGTATTACAAGTGATACACCCACTGGAGACGAGTGACTGTGGTAATTTACGGTAAGCTGTGTTTTAGACAACCTTTCTAAAAGAATCGCAATTATTTGGATTCTAAAGGTAAGTGGTATGTTTAGTGGAGTTACGCTAAGATAATCCATACTGTCTGACCATCTGACCCAAGAAAACAACCCACCCAACCATCGCCATCGGCCGCGGAAATTAAACATTAATAGGACTCTAAACTTGTGCTAATGTAACCGAGTCGTCTGGCCGTGGCATTGGCCACCATGGGAATATGATGAATGGGGATTTGGGAGATAATCGCGTTGATATTCATCACGGCGTGGAAACGTTATATTTTACCGCACATGATTTATCACCTTTAGTCGACTCAAGGATGAAAGTTATCCTCTCTACTTCAAGAGAAGCTGCCATTAAATATTAAAGCATTCAATGCAAATCTCGTAATGTATTGGCTATACTCGATTAGCGTTGAAAGATAATGGAACACATCCATGTATTATGAAAGGGAGTTTGCGATTTCGTCCAGTGCATATGCCAAAACTCGTCTTAATGGCAAAATCGATCGACAGGCTGACCAGCGTACAGCAACCATGCCAACATTGATGCATGTTTACAAATAGATATAGTAGGCCAGCCAATCTACTGTTTGACCCCAACCCCCCACCCCCCTCACTAATTGCAATAGTAATGAAACCACTTTTATTTTGTGTCTCGGAAATGATGTATAAAAGTCTAATAACATCTTTTGAGTGGAACATGTTGAATTCGAGATGACCGTCCACCGCGTATAATATGGCATATATCTCGAGAACGGTTCATTTTAGAACACATAAATGTATTATGAATATATAGAAACATGTTCCCCCACCCCCACCCCCACCCCCAATCTACTGGAAAATTATGTCGTCTGCACCAAGTACCACTCTATGACGTCACAACACAACAGTTAGCACTGAAATTCGATTTCTGCAAACCATTTCTACATTCACTTGCAATGCTTAGTTTTTATTATCTCTGAGTCATCATTTGAAATACAACTTGCTGGAGGAAACAAGCATGATATCTAGTTCCGCCTTAAATCAAAGAAAGGAGCAGCCCTGAAATGTGTCTGTATCAATTCAAGCATGCATGCATGCACAAGGGAAGAACGTCTGAAGAATGAAGACTATTCCTCGGGTATGATAAAAACATCAAGGGTATTTGGAATAGGCAACGCTATTGGACTGAAGATCACCAGTGACAAGTTATTCTGTGTCCAAGCCAAACTATTAGGAAGTGCGCAATCATCGAAGGACGATGTCATAGCGGCTGGTGAGAAGGCCACGGCCATTTTACATAAAGGGAGGCAGACTGACCATCTTGACGCAATGAAGCTTCAGAGATTCCAGGTGTTTGTTACCATCAGCAAAATTGCCATCCATCCAGACATGTTGCCACCAACATCTGCAGCGATGAAGTACCCTAGCCTCCGGGTGTTCCATCAGATAAAACAGTGAAAGCAGAATACCTCGGAGCTCGTGGTACATGGCTAGAAAGTTTCCGAAGGAACAATAATACCAATACATACACTCGGACTTTGATCCTTCCCCGCAGTCCCGTCTTGAGACAATGAGATGCACGAGCACGTCGAGCTGTGGCACTATGTGCGGGTTCCATTGTCATGGCCCTGAGTGTTCATCGGCCTGTTCTGGAATCAGAGACATTTGTCAAAACATGTCAAACGACGACTTAGTTACATAGTTATATAGTCTTTTTCTACTAATTAGGCTAAACAGCATGTAGCAGATCTTCATTGCCTTCTTCCATGACTTGAGTTGGTTCTTCTTGTACCTGTAGTACCTGTGAGTTGGTGCGGGCGACCTCATGGAAAGTCAGTTGTGGAAATCTGGTCTTTGTAGAACGAAATGAGTCTTCCCTTGAATGAGTTAAGCGTAGGAGTTATAACAAGCTACTCAGGTAGGCCAATCCAGTAATTTGTCACAGGAATGCTGAAGAATCTCTTCCAAATGTTGCCTTTAGAGCGTTGCTTTAGTGGTTTGCAGCTGTGCTCTCGTGCGATGTGCGTCCTCGGATGGCAACATATACTCACGATTTACATCATAGATGCCATGACCGTACTATTATATCTCAATTAGGTAGTCTTGTAAGCGCCGGTGTATCAAACTTGGCAGCATTGGTGCCTACAGGCGGTTTTCGTATGAGCTGTCTTTCAATCCTGCTATCAGTTTTGTTGCTCGGCGCTGAACATTTCGCTTAGACAGATATTTTTCTTGTACAAAGTGAACGATGGAGAATTTCCCATATTCTAGATGTGGTCTCACTAGGTTTTTGTACAGCAGCACAAGTGTGTTGACTTCCAGGTAGACAACGACTCTGCGTATCATACCAAGGATCATGTTAGCTTTGTTGACTGCTATCTACACATGTTGTCTGAATTTAGACTATCGTCAATGAAAACGCCCAGGTCCTTTTCACAGTTGTTGTCTTCTAAAGTGATCTCCTGACTCTTCTCTGGCATGGTATGCATCGACTTCATATTTGATCTACCGAAATGCATTACTTTGCATTTGGATGCATTAAATCTTATTTGCCAGCTATCTGCCCATTCTTCTAGGCTGTTGAGGTGTGATTGGAGCTGGTCATGGTATAACGTGTAGTGATTCGTGAAAGTAACGTAGTATCGTCTTAGAACATCTTGCCAAAGTCATAGGCAAATTGTGGTATGTCGTTAATAAAAAAGACGAAAAGGACGGGGCCCCAAATCACTTCCCTGCGGTACCCCACTAATCACTGGTGACCAGCTGTAGCACGAACCATTAACTACTACTCCTTGTCTTCTGTTATTGACCTGGATGCTAATGAGAACTAAGCACTGCCAGTGAATGTAGAAATGAGTTTGTAAATCTCGAACATCTGTGTCTCAGCTCTTGTCTTGTGACGTGATAGAGTGGTCATCGGTGCAGAAGACATCATTTTCGTTTAGATTAGGGGCATGTTTCTATCTATTCACAATACATTTGTGTGGTCTAATATGAACCGTTCTCCGGATATATGCTATATTATACTCGATTGGCAGACATCTTGGCAGCCATCTTGAATTCAATATGTTCCGCTCAAAAGATTTTATTAGATTTTTTATATATCACCTAGGGGAACCTACTGAACAGATTCTAGATGGTTTCATCTCTGTTGCAATTAATGCTGGTTATAGTTAAATTGTTGCTATTTTGCCTGGGCTATAGACACATACATTACTATATTCGGACTATAATCTCATTTCAAATGCTGTATTGTGCCGATAGATTATGGTATAGACCTATAGATTAAATATCATCCACTCCGCGGCCCCACCTCTTATCTGTATCAGAATGATTTGCTTTTCAATTTAGTTTCAAAATACTTAACTTGACAATGGATGAATCCAGTTTTAGCTATGCCCCGCCTATCTCTAACTAAGCTCCACCCACACATCACCCATTTTTTGGGATCGATCGATCCATGCACTAACTGAATCTCAATTTACAGAAAACTATACAGGCAAGCTGTTGATATTTTGAAACTAATTTGACTGGTTGCTGTTACTATTGCAATATTAGCGTCCAGTCAAACTAGTTTCAAAATATTCAACAGCATGCTTATTAACTAGTAAAGACGTGACGGACTATTAAGCGTTTAAGACGGACGCAATAATTATTCATGACGCAATTGATTTTGACGTTAGCCTACACGTCACTTAGTTGGTTATGGCGTCATATGCTTGACTGAGAAACTGGATTCTCCCATTCTTACATAAAAGGCGATACAATGACAGCGAAGACAGCTCAATGTTAATGCTGTGTATATAATCTATCAGTAGTATACCACATTGTGATGAGACTACAACAGAAAACAAATGACCTTTCCGGTTTTAACTATACTATACTATAATTATACTATAGCTAAGCTCCACCCACACCTCGCTGAGTTGGGATCGATCAATCTCTGAACACCCTGCCTATCAATTTCCAAAAACACACAGTTAAGCTGTTGCTGCAACAGCGCCCAGTCAAATTAGTTTCAAAATAGTCAACAACATGTTTAGTAAATAGCAAAGAATTACAAAGGCATACAATTCATACAACGTGTCGGACCATTTGAGATTTGGTGACGGTCTATGTGGAACCATTTGTGACGTAATGATTATGACGTCATCATACACGCGCTTAGCAGATTATGACGTCATACGAGGTCTGATGATGAATGGATACTCTGGAAAGGTGAATTTAGTCACTCAGTCATCCTTACTTGTTACTGGAATCCCTGGTATTTCTCTCCAAAGAGTAATTGCTACGCGGACGTATACGAAGGCCATGACAACTAGTGGCAGCCCGAAAAATAGTGCCATTGTAACGCGCAGTCCCAGTTTCCAAGTCTCTTCATCCACGACGGCACAACGCACGAAGTAAAAATGACGTCTCGTAAAGCATTCTGGGAACGTGTGTAATTCCTAATTATAAAGAAAACATATTAGATAGATCTATGTGTGTTAATCAATTGAGGGGGCCCATTTCTAGCTATATCCCGCACATTACTAGCGAAGCTCCGCCCACTTTTACGAGTGTTCGAATCGATTTAAAACTTTGAAAGCCGAATTTACAGAATCTAAATATAGTAAATAACTATGCAGGTAAGCATTTGACAATTTTAAAACTAATTTTACTGGGTGCTGTTGCAGCAACACCTCCCAGTAAAAGTAGTATCAAAATGTTCACCAGGATCTTTCTTACATTGTAGATTCATAAGACATACAATGGATACAATTTTGTGACGGACTTTTCGATTTTCGTGACGGAAGTTATGGATATGACGGCATTATGTTGTGATGTCAGCGAACATGTGACGTATTTGGTCATGACGTCACTGACATCAGAAGACTTTCCAGCATGGTACTGAGTACTCGAGTAGCGCCAAAACGCGTTATTTATTTCAAAGTGTTGTATTTGTATTTAAACTTCATAAAAAGAACGTAGTGAATCTAAAAATTAAATCGAAATCATAGTCGATATATATATTGGTGTATGGATGCATTCATCATCAAACCTACATACGCATCAAATTGACAACGTAACTAATATATTTAGTGCAAATATTGATGATGTTGACGGTTTTATATTCATCTAGGAATGTATATGACGAGATAAATTCATTCGTACACCAATCTATATTGGCTACGTTATCAATTTGACGATGATAACTAGTGGCTCCATTGGCAATTTATTTCTTGTGTCGGTGTGAATATTAATTAAGAGGCAAATTTACCCCGACATCCTCATAGTGTTATATTGGCAATGTAACTTGAACTCAATATGCCATTCTAATGGACATTTCCAGTTTATCCATCCATCATATGATGTCATAATCAACTACACGACACGTAGGATGACGTCATAATCATTGACGTCATAAATGACGTAGATAGTACTCACGAACGTATAATTGAAGACGGACTAAACATTGTTGTACGAATTGTATGTCTTTATTATTTAATAATTCTGTTTAATATTTTGAAACTAATTGACCGGGCGCTGTTGTTGCCATATGCAGCAACAGCACTCAGTCAAATTAGTTTCAAAATATTCAAAAGCTTACTTGTGTATTTTTCTGGAAATTGATAGTCGGGGCGTTTGGGGATCGATTAATCCCAATGCGGACGAAGCGTGGGTGAAGCTTAACTAGGATGGGCGAGACACAGCTAAAACTGGAAAGGTACATTTGGATATTGTTCATATTTTGTCATATTATACTAAGAGAAATTCGCTCCGAAATCTGGATAATGATCAGAATAATCTGTTATTACCTGTCTTAAACCGATGCCTCCGATGGATTCTAAACATCTTTCGGCCATACACCATGAAGGAATACCGACACAAGCATTGATTTTGACATATTCTCTGAATGTGCCCAACCAGAAATGGCACTCAAATGGACCCTGGATTGCAAACCGTAGACCAAGGATGATATTGATAAGGACAGACAAGGACAGCCTACAGTATCACTCTCTATTGGAGGCTTCAAGAAAGCAACCGATCATTAAGCAAGTAGTGTTGTCATACCAATCACATACAAGGCAAAAATAGTAAAATATTTGCAATATGGTATGATGAGGATCATATATAAAACAAGATGTTCATGTTTATTGTGGCACCAGGTTCAGTATGACATTGATCGCTGATCTTGACCACTAAATCAGAAGGATCATTCATTCATTCTTTAATGCCTGCTTGATGTAAGATAGTGAGTGTGCACATAGAGCTTGTGGGTAAGAACCATAAACGAGTTCTGAGACCGCTGAACTTGATGACAAAATCAGACGATGACCCTTTCAACTCCACCCACAGTGCAACGATATTTCATAGTTTAATTCGCTAAACGTTAACAAATCCCGAAAGAGTGGGCACGATGAGGAGATAAGTGCAAATACTTAACGTTGAAAGAACTGAGTACTTTTCCCAGGACAGTGACATTGACATGATTACTTACAGCAACATGCATTCACGCTTAATTAAAATAGGGCTAAGCGGTCCTGGAAATATAAGCTGAGACCTGGCTAAGAAATACATAATGTTGAAAAACACGAAGGCTATATCGACCTGGACATTTGACCTTTTAAACGCACGCACGTATAGCTATTGCTTTTGTGAATGGCGCAGCACTTCGTGACGAGATTAATGTACCTCAAAGACGGACAAGTCTGATGCTGCAGCCCCACCAGCTAGCGCCCATATCACAACACTTCCGAGTTTTGCCCGCCACACAGTGGACTTCACCTTCAGTGGGTGACATATTGCGTAGTAGCGTTCTACTGCAATCGCGGTTAGAGACAGGATGGACACAAACACAGACACTTTCTGAAAAGAAAAGAAATACAGATTACAATAGCAAAAATGTTCAGTTAACATACGTTGAGATAGAAAATGTTCGCTTGAATGCAGTGTTTGGTGCTGCCGCATGGGTCTCTCCGAAGTGCAACCTTCCAAACAGTATTATTACTAAATATAACTATGTAGCATTGTGTTCCTTGTAGTCCGTGAGCCAGGGCAGCCAATTTAGCTTTAGCCTACAACTTTCCCTCCCATTAGTGATTTGGTTTTATCTGCAGAATATTTCCTTCCTACATATGAATCAAGATGCTGTAGGAAATTTTAAGCCTGCAGCAACATCTACTTTGACCAATAAATTACCTTGGTCAAATCAACGCCTTTTAGGCGACGCCCATGCACAAAATTAGAGATGTTTTTAAGTTCTCAATAAATGATAATATAATTCCTTCACACTGGTTCTAGGAATTTGTCCTTATTGCCAGCCTTATTTGGGAAACAAAGACATTTAATAATCCATTTGTGTGTATACGTTGCTACATGTAAGGTAACGGACCTTTCCAGTTTCAGCTATGCCCCGCCCACATCTAGCCAATCTCCACCCACACTTCACCGTGTTGGGATCGATCAATCCTTGAATGCCCTAACTATTAATTTCCTGAAAACTATACAGGTAAGCTGTTGAATATTTTGTAACTAATTTGACTGGGTGCTGTTGCTGCCTATGGCAGCAACAGCGCCCGCCCCGTCAAATTAGTTGCAAAATAATTTGACTGGGTGCTGTTTTTATTAGGATATTAGCTGCTTAAATAAGGATCGCGTGGCGCGTATTCTCCACAGTTCTTGGCACTATAATTTATTTTCATTTAGTTAAAAGGTAGCGGAACATAGAGATGTTGCTGTCCTCGCCGACAGATCGTACGCCTCAGGAGGTAATCTCTCTTTGCGTGCCTCATACCGGATCCTTGGCCACTGAAGAAGCATCTTAGATACTGAGCGTCCACCCCTAATACCTGCTGTGAATGGTCTTGTCGACACCGATTGTCCGGTACACACGCGTGCGCGCGTGCCTGGAGAAAATATCAGCGCTATTCAACGGCATGGAGGACTTCCCCAGCATGTCCACGATGTCACAAGACGGTGACAGTGCCTACATATCCTCGGGATGGGCCGCCTTCATGGCCGTAGCACACCGTACAGAGGAGGTAATGCATGCACGTGTCTGTTAGACAAGCAGCCAAACACCCATTCTAGCGACAATTTAATCAACCGTATGTGCATTTGGTGGTAAGTAAGTGATCACATGCAGCTGTCTGGCATATGCTTAAGAAACTGAAAGTTCCTGATTGGTATATCTGCCTTTACTATCTTGGGTCCTAAAACGGTTAACATATCCTTACTCCTGTCCAGTATGCGAGTCAATGGTCCTTTCCAGTTTTTTGCTAAGCCCCGTCCACATCTAGCTAAGCTACACCCATACCTCTCTCATGTTGGGATCGATCGAGGCCTGAACTCCCTGACTATCAATTTCCAGAAACCTGGAAATCACAAGTAAGCTGCTAAATATTTTGAAACTAATTTGACTGGGTGCTATGGCAGCAACACCGTTCACCCAGTCAAATTAGTTTCAAAATATTCAACAGAATATTGATTAAATAATAAATACATACAATTCGTACAACAACGCATAGGCCGTCTTCAAATATGCGTTCGTGACGTACTTATCTACGGCATTCATTATGATGTCATTCTACACGTCACGTAGTTGATTCTGACGTCAAATCATCGATGGATGCTCTGGAAAGGCGAATTATATGCATTAATGGCGGCACTATCCGGAGATTGGCATAATTAATAATCTCATTGTAAGATGTCTGGACTTTCTTGTATCAGCACGTTTTATGGCTTCTATATGGATGGAAAGCGGATCCTGAGAGAAATGCAGAACATTTGACTAAATGATTTTAATTAAACTCTAGCTCATACAGCACATCTCCATAAATTTGCTAGATATTTTATCTACGTGGAATATCTTGCAAATAAAATCAAAACACTCATGAGTGGACACGTTATTTGGGTAAAACAAAACTGGCCGATTGGTCTTCAATACAAGTGACAATACAGTACAGCGCAGAAATAAGTGAACATCTTACAAAACAAAATAAAATGCGTTGTTAAATATCTTAAACATAATTTGATTAGAAGACATTGCTGCCTCGTGTTCAAAATTGTACCATTTCTGTTTTGAAAACATTTAAAGCTATCTCTCAGCTGTTCTGTAGTATACATGTGATCCATAATTACAATCTGAATATAGTTCTTCTTATTGTTTTTCAGAGTAATCAATTAACACGACTCAGATTGTGTCACTCTTCCTAAGTCCTGCGAAAAAGGGCGTGTTGGATACATACACACATTAACTTGTATATAATATGACAAAGGAACACTAATGACACATTGAGCAATGCCCAGGAGAAAGGCTATGCTACATTGCGAGGTGCCCTTGCATCGTTCCAGGGGAAAACATCATGCACCAGAACCCCAAAATGGTATAGTTTTTGTCGCGCGACGTGGACAAGTAAAACTAACATTCCCACGGTACAAGACATTGAGGCGAGTACATCACGTTATACGCGTCAGTCCGCATCATATATTGATTTTAAAAAACCAGGTCGTTATATGTGGCACTGAACAACTGAGTGGAAAATACAGACATGACGGATTGCGAAAAGTAGAAATAAACGATATCCTTAAAACGTTATATGACAAGGCTATATTTCTGAATAATGTCAGAGTGGTTCTTCGCATCCAAGATGATGGTGACATATCGCTAATCGAGTTTAACCCTTTCACGACAAAGCCGGCCAAATCCGGCATCTGTAGTGGTCTTGGGGAATGGCCATTTGCAGGCCAAGGGAATGCTATTTTTGAAAATTTACCACTAGAAAGTCTGGCTCGATAAGCGAGCCAGTCATTCCAGTGGTAAATTTTCAAAAATAGTTTTCTCTTGGCCTGCAAATGAACATTCAATAAGCAAATATTTTAATTTTTTAACAAATTTAGTCATTAAAGGGTTAAAGGAACGACTGGAACAACGATTTGGAACAGATATACTGTTTGTGCCACAAGGTAGCAAAGAATCTGAGTTGGTGTGTTCACCATCGATCACAGCTGCCCAGTTACTGAGTTCATGTTAATTATGAGATTGATGGAAATTATTTTCGTCTCGCTAATGAAGAATCTGCGGTAGGACATACTGACCAAGGAATGAATGGGACAGATGGTTAAATCGGATGTGGCAGACGTTTCCAAAGCGCGAACGGATGATATGACAACTTCTTGGAATGTATCAAAGAAGGAAGCTAAGGCAATGCTTTCTGTGATTTATAAAATTTTCATTAATTGTTATTGTTGGAATGTGCTAGTTTTGATAACCTCGATGACAATGGCAGAGTTGTATTTGGAGAAGAAAGAACACCACCCACAAAATTGCTTTTCATGAAAGAATACTTAGCATAGGATAAAACATTGTGTTTGCTCTTTCAAATTTAAAAGAGCCGAATCATGTCGGACTTGCTGTGTATGTGTATCACCAAACAAGCAGCAAAGACATTATCACAGCGTTGAATATGATCGGTTAGACAATCAGCTATACAGAGTTGCAGCGAATCCTGTCGTCGGTCGCATATAACATAAATGAAACAATTGGTGACAATGGCATTTAGATGTCGCCCAATATAATTCCACGTAAATTTACTGAATTTGTAATTCATAATCTTATCTTTTCAGAATGCACAATTGATGGCTCAAGCAGACATGTAACAACTATGGCCATGTTCCCAAACGTCTGACCATGCACTACATGGTACCATAGGAACAATGCAAAAAAACTTGCAGCGCAAGACAAGTCCGCTGGCAAAGTTATCTGCCATGTACATTTCTACAGCATCCAGAATGCGTACTCTTAAGCGCAACATGTATTCTGGTAATAAATTCCACCTAGAATTGCGCTTCAAAATCCACATGAACACTCACATTTAAAGTTATGTTGAATAATTGCACCAGTGTGTCTGCCGAAACTGTTGGAAGTAGAGATTGGATTCCGGGATGGAAGGTGTTTCATGCTAGTATCTCAAGGAATATTGGAGTAGTTAGAGGGCGTCGCCCGGCCTAGATTCTGATTGGATAATACCTGTGACGTCACCAATGACGTCACAATTTTTTTGTTTGTTTTTTCCTGTGGAAATCCGTTTCCTTAACTACTTCCTTGAGTGATGATGACATCCATGACCGGAAAAAGGACATCCGAACCGGAAACGTGATTTCCTGTAGCAACATGTCCCCTTGAATTCCCTTGACTGCTTCCTGAGTGATAAGATCACGTCCCCTGTTTCCTGTGGAAATCCGTTTCCATAATTACTTCCTTTGAGTGATGACACCCATGACCGGAAACAGAACATCCGAACCGGAAACGGACATCTGAAACAGAAACGTGATTTCCTGTAGTAACATGTTCCCTTGAATTACCTTGACTACTTCCTGAGTGATAAGCATCCTAAGCAGAAACAGGATGCTCTTACTGGAAAGATGATACATATCCTTTCTGTGAAAGGAAGGTATTCCACTTCCGATACTGCTGGAATGTAAACTATACTTTCAGACCGGAAGTGTTATAAGGTATGAAAAGGTAAGATAATATTTTGATTTCTACATCTAATTTTGTCTAGAAAATCTGAATCAGGATTTTTTCTGAAATATATAAAAGCTGTCTCATCATGGGTGGAAAAGTTGACAAAGTCGATAGATATCTGAAGAATTCTTCATTCAATTTGGCACTATCTAATAGTCATTACCTTAGAATCTTGTTGATAAATGGTGATAAATGTGTTGTCTTTAGGGAATTTCCTCCTGAAGGTTATCTTACGAAATGTGGTGTTTATATTCCTGGAAGTGACTTTTACGAGTTTAGCGGTCGTATAGGTGATTTGGAGGAACGCTGTGGTGGTTTATTTGGAGGCTACAATTGTATATTAGTTGATGGAACTCGTGTATGTGTAAATGACCAGTGTCCAGGTGTAGACATTCGTAGATATTGCCGAAACGAATTGGACTCTGTTTTCTATCCTACCCGAAACGGAATTCATCTGTCTATTTCGGATCTGAGAAGCATAAAGACCAACGTGACTGATATTTTGATTGCGTTGGGTCTTGGTGCTACATCATTATCTGCTACACCATTAGCTGCTACATCATCTGACTTGTCAACTTTCTCGGATAAGGATTTGTTGACTGCAGTTGATAGCATTGAGGTTAGCTTCCCTCCTAAGAAGAAAAAGAAGGGTAAGCATGGTTCAAGAAGAACTGGACAAGTTTGACGATCTATTAAGTATAAGGAATGTATATAAGACACTTGATATTGATGAAACCGCAATTGGTCTAAAAGGTGATAAAGCACAGGAAGAACTAATTGGATTATTTGGAAACTCTCCAGGATCAGGTCGGCATATGTATTTACGCTGTTTATTTAAACCTGAGCGATGTTATGCTATTGTAAAGATAATACGTGCCAGATATCAGCAGAATGGACCATATTTTAGAACGATTGATGACTTTCTGAGTATTATTATAGAAAATGATGACATTATGATTATAAGGCGTAGTGAATTATATGATCGTGAATTTAAATATTCGTTTCCTAGGGAGATATTGGAACGTTTGATTGAAATACATTCCACTGGTCCTTCTCCCCCAGTGACTGTTGCAATGGATTATAAACCACCTGGTGAGCTACCACATCGTGGAACTAAACATAAACACTTTGATCTTTTCAATCCTAATTTTAGTGACTCTGAATGTGATTATAATGACTTAATTCCGATTGTTGCGGCGGCTAAAGTTCCTAAATGTGGTGTAAATGAGAGAGCTGATAAAACCTTCAAGAACTTCTGATGACATTTATAGAGTATCGCTATGAACTAAATCCACATGATTGTCCTAGTTTTAATGTTCAGAAGAGGATAAAGATGTTTTATACTGAAATGCTATCTGATCTAATAGATAAGATAGCCAGGGAAGAATGTAATGGATGTCAGACTGAGAACGGTAGTCAAAGGGAACATTCTTGTCTCGGTGTTGACTATTATCTCAACACTGTGGATAATATTTCACTTTACATGGAAGCTGCATCTCAGAGAATCGGATCTTTGAATTTCTACAATTCCTGAAAGGATGACCGGTTTTAGCTCGTCACACTGAGGATTTATTACGAATGTGTAAGACGTTTTGGTGTGATGATATTATATGCCTTGTGTATCAGTATCGGGAAATTTTTTAATAGTATTATCATATTTATATGAATATAATACGTACTCTTCATGAATATAATAAGTAGTTTTAATATAGATATGTCTTTTTTTCATTAAAAATAGCTTTTATCAAACCTCATATATTCTACCGTATAAGCAATGTATATTATATCTGTGGTTTATGTTCAATAAAACTTATAATATCTTCTTCTTCTTCTTCTTCTTTTCGTTCGCTGATCATACCGCCAGTCCTGTAAGTGACTATCGACATGATCATAAGCGTTAAATGCGTGGATCCATGGTTTATTAGAGTGCGCCGTACGGCCTGGAACCTCCGTCTTCAGCACTCGAGGTTTCTGTCAGGGTTACCTCACCCTTACCTCCTTTAGTCGCCTCTTACGACACGCAGAGGATACGGAAGGTGTATTCTAAGCCCCACCTACAGGGCAAGAACTTATAATATAATATACGTGCCTGTGATATTTTCATCTCTCTATCCCGTGAACTTTCTATGTTTGATCAGTCATTCAAGTATCTGATATCAAAATGAAATTATGTCATGTATTGTCTGACGTCACCATCATGATTACATAAGGGTTCATTGTCGTAATCTTTCATAAATGTGTTCTTAGTCAAATTAGTCTCAAAACATTCATTATGTATGGGTTAGTGTAAATCTATAATCTGTCAGTTTTCAAAGCCTCTCAAATCAACTTAGATAGGCTTACTGTCAGTTTTACAAGAGCTTTTCAAAATAGCCTTAGTCAATTTCCCTCTCTCACCTCTCCCCTACTCAACACACTGCAGAGATCGTTTCACACTTAGTATGATGTAGCCAAAGAAATACGTTATCTATGCAGTGGCAGTGTTGTTGAGTGCCTCTTTCTTGACTGGTAAGAAACTAATCTCTCCGTTAATAATTTCAATAGAAATAATAACTTTAAATTTGTTGCATATTTTTCTAAAACTATTTGACTGAAAGTAGCTGTTGTACTATTTTCCAGTCAAAATGTTCTCAAAATATTAGACAAATTCATAGATATTCTCTCTCTTGAAATTATTACTGAGGGGCATTTTTTTTGACAGTCATTTAAATAGGAGGTTTGAAATTGTTCAAACGTTATTTGCTGGCTTATATTCACAAGGGTACAAAATGACCACGGAAGTAATCTCAAGTACGTCTATATTACTGAAACATCCGTTCACTATGCTTGTGGCCAGTCGGACACAGAGTGGCAAGTCTGAGCTTATAAAACATTTAATATATGAAGGGGTTGGGATAACCCCACCCCCTGAAAAAATAATATGGTGGCAGCCTTCGTATAATTCTTTGAGAGGGCAAGTTGAATTTATAGAAGGCATTGACTCTATTGACCTAGACAGAAATCGTAGGAACTTATTGATAGTAGATGACCTTATGGACAGATCTGATGATGGTGGTCAAATGTCTGCTTTATTCACGCGTCGTTCACACCATGAGAACTGCAGTATTATATTGATAGTTCAAAATCGATTTTACAAATCATGATGTCAGAGAGACATTTCAATTAATTCTCATTATATCCTGCTTTTTAAGAATACTAGGGACACCTCATCCATACGTTGCTTATCTCAACACATATTTCCTGGGAATAGCAAATATTTAATAAATGTATATAAGAAAGCGACAGCGATCCCGCACTCATATCTGCTACTAGATCTTAAACAAACAACTCCGGAATATATCAGGCTACGATTTGTTATGTCTATATTACTAAGAGAGTGTAGAGATCAAATAGTAAAACGTCTCCTCACAGAATATCATGACATTTACTGATGCTAAGATATTTATCTAAAGCATCGCCTAAGACACGTAGTGATGTAATTCGTGGATGTTCAAAAGATCTCATTAACTGCTTATGCGAAGCATCTTTGAATGTTATATGTGGTAATGTAAAACTGTCATAGCCATCTTATAGGAAACTCAGGAAATATAAGACGCGTCTTAGAATGCTTTCCAAGAAACGTGGTATCTCTGATTCTCGAAAGCGAAAAGTGTTGCAAAGTGCAGGGTTCCTCGGTTCCTTATTGCCAGCGGTACTCGGGAGCATGGTACCATTGCTGGGGAAGTTGTTTAGCTGAATTGCAAAATGGTTACTTATCAAAAAGACATCCGAAAGAATACATTCAAATGCCATCCTTACATCTTGTCTCTAAAAAACAACCTGTCATCGTAGAGGGTTGTTATAGAAAGACTAGCTAGGACATGCTCTAGGGAGAGTAGATGTGTGAGTCTTATAGAAAGGTTCGTGGCTTGAGAAAAAAGAACATGGAACACGTCAGGAAAATGGCTTTGATCCCTCAAGATTTACTTTAAAACATTGACAAACAAAGTAAGATATCTCTTTTACAGACTGACCCTATGATACGTAAGGCCATAGGGTTACATTCGGAGATCGTATTCCGCCCAGGATCGACAGACGACCATCTTGTTTGATAATCAATACTCAGCCATCTGATAAGCTTAATAGGGACTGGATATGTGTATATTACACAGACCTTAATAACCAACATGGATGTGAATTCTACGACCCATTGGACAGACTGCCGACAGACGGGAGAAGGTTGTCCGCTTTCCCTGGTGAAAGCTGGGTCCATCTTTGCAACTGGCAACGTGTTCAACCCATGATGTCTACAGTCTGTGGATACTACTGTCTACATTTTCTCTATCATAGATGCAGAGGGAAATCTATGAGCAATATTCTACACGAATTATCCATTCTGGATGAAAATAAACGGGAATCTCTCGTTCATAAACTTTGTCAGGAAAGGCTTCACACCCCTACCCCTCCCCTTCCCCTCCCCTCCCCCTCCCCATCTTTCGTGAGCAGGGGTATGGGTAGGTGAGGAATGGTGAGACTTTTTTCCAGTCAAATTAATTTCAAAATATTAAACAACTTTTTATCTGTATGTATAGTTTTTTTTAATAAAATGAATATTAAAAACATACTTTTCACGAGTCGGTTTTTTGGGGTTTTCTTAAGGTTGATGACGTCATCTCCCCTCACGTTGCGTGCGTAGGCCTTATGTGTGCATGCAGTCAAGGGAATTCAAGGGGACATGTTACTACAGAAAATCACGTTTCCGGTTCAGATGTCCTGTTTCCGGTCATGGGTGTCATCACTCAAGGAAGTAGTTAAGGAAACGGATTTCCACAAGAAAAAATAAACAGAATTTTGTGACGGCATTGGTGATGTCACAGGTATTATCCAATCAGAATCTAGGCCTGACGAAGCCCTCTAACTACTTATCGGCCCTGTTACTTCCATTGAGTACTGTCCATTTCTAGACAAGGCTTCAACAAATCCGCCTATCGTGAGGGAAGCATTGCACAGCAAGCATTATAGACAGCAAGCCGCTTCTAATAAAATTATGGACGGCAAAGGATATTACCAGGCAAGCAATGTTCACATGCGAATATATGAAGTTCTAACGGCCTTGCACTGGAGTGCCCTAGACAATCGGTGCTTAACAGAATGTGTTGATGTGGTATTTATGACTGAAATTTGCGAACTCATTGTTGATCATAGCGATGCGCTAAATGACGATGCCATAGATGAACATATAATTCTTGTCAAACTGAGTAGTAAAATGGAAGAGGTCAAACGTTATTTGAGTTATTTGATTCAAGCCGACTAGCTAATATGACTCATCAGTTGTGGATCAACTCTCTGAATACGATGGATACTGCAGTACATTATATGGATGCTGAAAAGAGGCCGTGTAGGACGAACATCTCTCCGCCACATCAAAGATGTTAGAAATCATAGTTGCAGCAGATCACATGAAGTAGACCAAGGCTGTTATTTCCTAGTCGGAAGATATGAGAAATTTTCCAGACAGTGTTCTCGATGTATACAGGGAGTATCAACAGGGAAAGTTTACTGTCAAAGAATCAGAGGGAAGGTTCAATACTATTTAGACAGGTATGGTGCGTGAGAGTTCACAGAATTGTGATGCTAACGGCAGACGTTGTACCGCCTAATATCCATTCAGCAACAGCACCCAATCAAATTAGGTTCAAAATATTCAACAACTTACCTGTATAGTTACCTTGATATTCGGGTTCTGGGAATTCGGGGTTGTCTCGATCCCAAAACAGGAAAAGATTGGGCGGAGATTAGCTAGGGCTGGGCGGGGCATAGCTAAAAGCGGATTCATCCATTATTTGTCATTAAATTGGTAAATGTGTCTGGTAGTTGGTCACTTGTCGGGACGGTATACGTGGCCTTGCATTACATACTGGCAGTCCTCTTTCACATGCTAGTCTAAAAGCGAGATCAAATCTGCCATGCAATTATCTGATATGATATCATACTCAACTACGTCACTTGTTTGCTGACGTCACAATCAAAATGGCATATATCCGTCACTAAACTGAAAAATGTCCGTCACGAAAGTGTCCGATTTGATAACGGAATTGTCTTTGAGAAATGTATAATTTATTAAACATACTGATGAATATTTTGAAACGAATTTTCTATGGGCAGCAACAGCCCGCGGTTAAATTATTTTCCAAATTACCAACAAGTTATCTTGACAATTATAGTCTGGGAATGCAGGGTTCAAGGTGTATAACTCGACTCAATTACAGTTGCAAAGTGGACGGAGCTTAGCTAGAGGCATAGCTAGAAATGAATTCATCCATTTATATATGAGAGCTGGTTATAGACCAACAGCTTTTCACAATGTTACAGTTTGAAAGGTTACACGTACGGTACCGTAAACCAGTACATATGTATGCTCCCTTTGTTGGCGTTGTTCCCATAGCTGTCGTCAATTGTTTCTAGCACCGTGACGTTCTCGTAGTTGCGTAACAACCGACATGTCACATCGCGCGCATTACCATATCGGCATTAACCCATTAGCGACGAAATTTAGTCAAGAAATCAAAATATTCGCTTATTGAATGTTCATTTGCTGTCCAAAGAAGACAAGTATTAAGATTTTACCACTGGGTCATCGAGCCAGTCATTCTAGTGGTAAAATTTCAAAAAGTAGTCTTCTCTTCGCCTGTAAATCGGTATTTTTCAAGAGGGTTTTTTGGCCGGCTTCGCCATGAAATGGTTAGCGTGTTCTATTCATATACACCACATGGTTAGAAGCGTTTATTGTATGACTGCCCAGGGACTACTAGCACTATGCACGATCCTGTATATATGCACATCCACAATTTTTGGCCATTTATTATGTCTAACCAGTTTTCAATAAACGATTCCCATGATAGTCATATACGGAACTGTGCTGCATCTTTTATTGACTGTTCGCAGTTTTTTGGCGCAGTATCCAGTATATTTTGCTTTTTTCACGCATAAAAGACTAGCTATTATACACGGTTATTATACACGCGCATGCGTGTGTGGGTGTCTGGGTGTGTGCATGCATGTGTGTGTCTGACAATACGTATGCATGGCTAAGACGACCGTTGTTGATTTTGCCTAGATTTCTCATCTAAATGTGTCTGCTGAGACACATTTATGTTATATACGAACGTTCGCCAAAATCGAAAAACAAGTGCAATTAGAGATTGCAGCCGCGCCCTCCTGTTTTTAACACATTGAAAAGCTCTTTTTGGATCACACCTCAAGTTGTGGGATCCTTGAGTACGGTCATACGCATTACTATGGTAAAATGTGAGCCAAATCAGAGCAGTAGTTTATGAGGGATCTGTAGATCCAGAAGTTGATTTATCCAGGTTGTTAAAATATTTGCAATATTGGTTCAGCAATATTTGAGACGCACGTATGCGTGCACACGAGCGCACGCGCACGCACGCGAGCGCACCCTCACGCATAAGAAAACGACGTCTGGGGGAGTGGGTGAGGGGAGGAGGAGTGAGGGGTAGGAGTGAGGGATGGGTGGAAGGGATGGGAGAAAGGGAGGGAGAGATAGAGTGATGGAGGGAGAGAGAGTGGAGGGAGGGCGGGGAGAGAGGGGAGATAGGAGAGAGATGGAGAGAGAGAGAGAGAGAGAGAGAGAGAGAAAGAGAGGGGAGAGAGGGAGGGAGGGAGATAGAGAGATGGGAAGGGAGAGGGATGAAGATAGGGAGGGAGGGAAAGAATGACAGGGTGGAGCTCGGCAGGTACGTACCTCCATTTTATACATCTGCAGTAGGTTTGCCATGAGAAGTTCGAGATGTTTTTAATTAGTTTGACATCATTTCCTAAGAACAATAATGTTTCGGAATGAGAAAAAAGCATGGATAGTTACGATAACATCCAATTGCAGAAAAAAGATCCAATGAACTAATACTGAATCATAGAGTGCCAAGCTTCGGCATCTAATTATTTCATGGGAAGATGCTATCCAGTAGGGGGTACTGACTAGGACATACCGATTGGCGGTGTCCTTGACGTAATGGTGAACGCTAGACCCTCTAACTACTGTACCAGTGCGCCGCCGTAAGAAGAGCCCAGCATTCCCATTGGCTAGCAAGGGGACACCTATGGGTCTTCATACCGTATTCGACTTCTGGTATCACTAGCTGTCCAGAGTCTAATAGTATTTTGTTCATCAATGGCAACCGCCTCTAATCACGCAGGCTACTGGCCCGGTACTGGGCCAATATCAAGCCATATTGTTCCATTCTGTCCTGTTGGCAGACAAAGTGAATATAAGATCTGGTTGTATTCTGAGAGGAGCCAAAACATGGCGAATCTTGACTGTCTCTAAACCTTAAACAGTAACCAGTTTCTTCGTAGGATAGGCTCATCTTGCACCGTCTTAGTGGCCGGCCCGGTTAGCTTTTGTCTCTCACTGGCGTTTTGATCGGAGTGACTACCAGCGTTAAGATGGTGTTGGAATATGAAACTAGCACCTAGGTGTGAAAAAGTGAAAACAGGTTAAGCGACCGACATACATAGTTTGCGCACCGTACTTTTAGTTAGATTAACTGCCCTCCCGTAGTGTATCGCTCCAGGTTGAGCGCACACCCTCTCTAACAATGCAACAGTGTTTTAACAAGATATTTTATATTAGCTGCTTAAATAAGGATCCCGTGGCGCGTATTCTCCACAGTCCTTGGCACTTTAATTTATTTTCATTTAATTACAAGGTAACGGAACATAGAGATGTTGTTGTCCTCGCCGACAGACCGTACGCCTCAGGAGGTAATCTCTCTTTGTGTGCCTCATACCGGATCCTTGGCCACTGAAGAAGCATCTTAGATACAGAGCGTCCACCACCAATACCTGCTGTGAACGGCCTTGTCCACACCGATTGTCCGGTACACACGTGTGCGCGTGTGCCTGGAGAAAATATCAGCGCTATTCAACGGCATGGAGGACTTCCCCAGCACGTCCACGATTTCACAAGACGGTGACAGTGCCTACATATCTTCGGGATGGGCCGCCTTCAAGGCCGAAGCACACCGTACAGAGGAGGTAATGCATGCACGTGTCTGTTAGACAAGCAGCCAAACACACATTCTAGCGACAATTTAATCAACCGTATGTGCATTTGGTGGTAAGTAAGTGATCACATGCAGCTGTCTGGCATATGCTTAAGAAACTGAAAGTTCCTGATTGGTATATCTGCCTTTATTATCTTGGGCCCTAAAACGGTTGACATATCCTTACTCCTGTCCAGTATGCGAGTCAATGGTCCTTTCCAGTTTTTGCTAAGCCCCGTCCACATCTAGGTGGGCTCCACCTACACCTCGCTCGTGTTGGAATCGATCGAGACCTGAGCTCCCTGACTTTTATTTTCCAGAAACCTACACAGATAAGCTGCTAAATATTTTGAAACTAATTTGACTGGTTGCTGTTGCTGCCTATGGCAGCGACAGCGCACAGTCAAATTAGGTTTAAAATATTCAGCATAATTTTTATTAAAGAGTAAAGACATACAATTCGTACAACAACGCATAGTCCGTCTTCGAAATATGCGTTCGTAACGTACCTATTTACGTCATTCATGACGTCATTGATTATGATGTCATTCTAAACGTCACGTGGTTAATTATGACTTCATATGCGGGATGGATAGGGTGGAAAGGTGTATTACTCGAGCAACATGGACTTCACATTCCATTCCAACCTAAACTTCACACGTAATTTAGGTGACATAAGATTGACAACATGGTTCATACGGATAACCAGAAGTATTATTGGACGCAGCAATTCCGGAGCATCCCGAAAATAAAAATATCATATACATTTTGACAGCAGGATATATCTTAAACATTTTTGCATAAATTCAGCAAAAAATCATGGTAATCAGATATTTTATTATTAGTTACAACAGCTGCACGCTGCCAGAAGCAGTATCAAGGGGATGCATTTGCTTCTGTTATTGCAATAGATTATTTTCGTGGAAAGAGATATTCCTGAGGGGATTATAGCCTATGTTTTCAACACAATAATTCGTAGAAACAGAGGGATCCATTTCAAGCTATGCTCCGCCCATTTCCAGCTAAGCCCCGCCTACGCTGTGCATGTACTATGATCGATGTATATACTTTGAACGCTGAATTCACAGAATATCTATTTCAAGGTAACTGTATAAACTATTTTGATTGGGAGCTGTTGCTGCTTATGAGAGCAACATCTCCCAGTAAAATTAGTTTATTAAATTATTAATCCATCAAAAACATACAATTCGTAAACTTCATTACGGACTTTCCAATTTTCATTCATAGAGTTAAAGGCAATACTGACCGAGACATCAGCTCATTAGTGAGTTAACTGATGATGACGTCAGCTACTAGAGTGACAAATAGGATCGCTCCATTACGGAAGAAAATGTCACAGACTCACATTACGTCGCGCATTACCACTCCTCATCCACGACACGTTTTTATACGAGCCATTAATAGATCTCGTGCAGTATTTGCAACCATAAAAATCACGTTTACACTGTCATCGATATGTGCATGAGCCCATGCCGAGGTCCTGCGGCAATATTGTGATAAAATAAACACTCTGGTCGTTCTTTCATTAGCGCTTGTAAAATGAGATTTGCCGCTTGCCATCGCATATCAGAGGTAGCTAGAAGCCACACAAATGAAAATAGTTCTATCCTAGGACAAATTCCAAATACGCTTCGTTAAGCGTATCGTGTATTTCTAGGATATAATAGATTGCCACTTATCCAGCGTCCCCAACTAAGATGGACTTATTTGCGCAGTCCTGTATTATCAGAAGCCAAATCAAAGTTTATCAGATATTAAGCGTGGCGTGCCATTATCATGCAGACACGTCATTAGTGTGATCTACAGACCGACAAACCGACTGACCCACTCGCAGAGTTCGATAAACAACTGTTAAGTCGGACACGGATGCTACGATTTTAAAGCCGGTTTGACTTAGTCGACGTCATCGGCGCACGAGTGTTATTTCATGACAGAATGTACACACTATTCATACTTAATTGTAACCCTCTGATGTCAAAATTTTTAATTTTCAAATCAAATTAAGATGAACTGGTGTACATTTTTCAACAATATTGGTGGACGATGTTGCTATCATAGACAGCAATATCTTCCAACAAATTTGTTGAAGTATGCCCACCAGTTCATCTTTTAATTTAATTTGAAAATTTAAAGTTTTGACACCAGAGTGGCAAGGGTTTAAAAGCAACTGTCTAAAATAAACCTGGATAGTGAGCGTGAGGGTGAGCTGCTATGCTAGGTACCGCTGTAGTTGCAGCAATCACCGTATTAGGAAAAAGTGACGAATTGATCAAAGAAAAAACGAAAAATTGTGTATTTATGAATGAACATATGGCTTATATTAAGAACTCATTGAGAGAGCGAAAGAAACTCTAAAACCGCTCTTATAACTATGCAAACATTTATCATTCTGGCACTTCAAAACTTGAAAACTGAACTAGCGGAGTAAAACAGACCATATATGCTTTGTTTATTTCCGTTTGTTCACAATCTTCCATCCATGAAACAAGAATAGCCAGTCACCCTGATCGGTACACACGAAATATTGAACATATTCAAGGTTACCTGAAAGGCAAGTAGCACGCCCCTTATGAAAACAGTGCTGCTAAATGCTGGTGTTGTTGCAGATAATACACGGTTTGAGGTGAACGATCATCATCACGCAAAGGTGAATTGATTAATAAAACAGTCTCATCATCCCGTCATTTGAGTTGTGGTCCAAAATCAATAGCATTCCTTGTGACCTCAAGATCACCCTTCAACCATTGGGTGAATTCACTTTTATCCATGCCCCACCCATCTCTAGCTAAGCTCCGCCCATGCGCTGAACCCTGGCTGCCCAGAACCCCATTTTCAAGATAACTATAGGCCTAGAGGTGAGCTGTTGAATATATTGAAACTAATTTGACTATGTGCTGTTGCTTGCTGCCTATGGCAACATCAGCGTCCCGACAAATTAGTTTCAAAATATTCAACAGAATGTTTATTATATGGTAAAGACATACCCTTCGTAAACTACGGACGGACTATTCCAAGCTTATGACGGAGTATTTCAGTTAATTATGATTGTGACGTCAGCCTGCATATGATATAATTCACTATGACGTTATATATACTTGATCGACAGATTGGATTCATCCATTAAATTTGGTCAAGAACCTTTCAGTAGAACCTTTCAAGAACCTTTCAGTATCGCGCCAGATATTTTTCTAGCTTTTCAATGACCCTGAAGATGACAATATAAGCTTTTAAACACAAAACCAACACACTTTGTCCGGATATGAAAACCAACCAACCACCCATGATTGGTCTGTTCAGTAAAACTTAAACGATCGAGGAGCAGCAGACAGACGGACGGACGAACGCTCAAGACGGACAGTTGGACTGGCTAACAGACCGACGGACAGACGGACCGACGGACAGACCGACTGACCGACCGACAGACCGGTGGAAGCCTAGACGGACGGATGGATGGGCGGGCGGGTGGACGGGCGGACTGACGGACGAATGGACGGACGAACGGACGAACGGACAGCCACGAAAGCAATACCATATTTTTTTTCTATGATGGGAATCGGCATCATCTGAAAATAAATGCACTGTTTATAATTGATGCCATATGCCAGAGACCGCTTCACGTTTGTCTGATTTCGTTAAATACACTTATTATGCTCACGCAAATAACGTCCTACAACACGTTAATCCTATCCCACGTGTGTGTGTCTAATATTGATCTTAGGATGTGATCTCCCCAGCGGGTACCGTGTTATTATGGAAATGACCGTCAGCTCTTAAACATAATTCCTCCTCGACAAGCGTAAAATGACATCCTTTAATGAAATTGGACAAGGTTCTGGATCCCTGAGTAATGGGCAGTCAAACGTAAAGAGAACTGTGCGGGATTACGTGGCCGGTACTGCACCAGTATCGGGCCAATGTGGTCCGGTACTGGCACACTGCCGGCCCAGTAACGTGTGTTATCAGGGACAGTTAAACAGTCTCAAACGGACACCTGATTTTTGGTAGCCAAACGCAACCACCATCGGTTTGTCCGAAAGGATGTTTACCATTATCATTAGGTTGCATTTAAGTAACCACTTATCTTATGGGACCCATGGAGTGGTCGTTAAAGACAGGTTTTACGTGTAGTCATCAAAAAGACATAGATCACACACCATTTAATAAGGAAAGTCTTGAGGATACTATTCAACTGCTGCCTGAACTTCAATTACAAAACAATCGATGAACAACTGGTCATCTACGTTGAGATACATGCACTGTTTATCTCTGCTTTCTTATCGCCATATCGTCTCTCCCGCGACCGGCTTAATAGCAATACGCCTGCCATTTCTGGCTTAGCAACTGTTAATCTGTTTTATGCGGCGTAGTTTGGCGATTAATTGCATACATTTAACGAATAGAGGCATCCATTTCTAGCTATGTCCTGCCAATTGACATTTTCGGTTTATCCATCTATCATATTAAGTCATAATCAACTACATGAAGTGTATGATGACGTCATTGTCAATGACGTCACGAGTGACGTAGACAAGTTCGTCACGAACGTATAATTGTATGTCTTTACTATTTAATAAATATGCTGTTGAATATTTGGAAACTAATTTGACTGGGAGCTGTTGACATATGCAGCAACAACACCCAGTCAAAATAGTTCCAAAATATGCAACAGCTTACCTGTATAGTTTCCGGAAATTGATAGTCATGGAGTTCAGAGATCGATCGCTCCCAACACGAGCAAGGTGTAGGTGTAGCTTAGCTAGAGAAGGGCGGGGCATAGCTAAAACTGGAAAGGACCATTTCTAGCTACACTCCGCCCATGTTGTACGCGTATTGGAATCGACATGAAATTTAGGGCCCTGAATTCCCAGAATCAAATTTTCAATATAACATTACAGATACGGTGTTTGATAATTTATAACTAATTTGACAGGAAGCTCCCCCGTGAATTAGCTTCAACTAAATCTGCATTAAATTGTACATTAATCAAAGACATAGAATGCAGACACTTTCGTGACGGACGACTACCGCATCCGTGACGAAGTTGAGTCATTTTGATTGTGACGTCAGCTAACATGTGACGGTATTTTATTATGACATCAAAGACTTGTGTGACAGATCAGATCCCTTCATTTCCTAGCGACAATTTGTTGATTTAATGTTCTATCCATATAGCCCTACGCACAACCGTATGTCCCATCAAATCCGTGGTAGGTTGTTGTTTAATACAACAAATTTGCTATGGTTCTTGTTACAAATAAAACAAGGGCGATCAGAGATTGCGATCCATTGCCCTCTAAGATGGTTTGTCGCATTGTAAAGAGTTGTAGGATTTTCTGGCATCTTTCGGATGTTCGGGATTTTTGGGATTTTCAGGTCGTGCTTTAATTTAGATTGCAACGTTGAATATTCATCTTCCATGGTTTTCGCTAATTCAACAATACGTCTATTGTATATGAGCTGAAATGGGATAATTTGTTCTTTTATGATATTCCAAATGGTGCTTTTGTTTGGAATGTTCTAATCCAATGGCCAACTCGTATTTTGCGAAACGAACTCGTTTCTTCTTCTATCCAGAGTCGGAATCTGTTCTATTGGCGTGATTTCAAAATGATGCACAACTGAATGAACTGCATTTTTTGTTTCGCAAACATACTGTTTCAGGCAAAGGGCACAATTGATCAAATAGACTATATTCTCAAAATCACAATGAATATTTGTCGGGATATGATATTCATTTTTAGTTTGAAAACTCAGGACAGTTTGTTGTTTTAAAATATAGCCACTTGGTATATGTTTTTGTCGCATTTAAAAACTGGTCCATCACACATGATTGGTTTGTTGCGTTTAATTTGGACAGGTTCCGCTTTTTTCAAACTCATTGATGGTATCTGCTTTAATTTTTCGAAAATGGGTGAATAGCCTCGAGCTTTCAAGGCATCAAACACAGTAGAGTGTGCATGATTCAGATTTTGCCTGTTGCTAGAGTTTCGAAAGAATCTTATGATTTGCAATTTGATCAGACCTTTAAATGCATGTACAGGATGAAATGATCGATGTTCCACTATAGTAGCTTTTAGCTTGATGTTTAAATCTTGATTATTTAGAATGCGACACATTTGAATCTGATTCCATCCAGTCCCTCGGGTACACATATATTATTTGAGATGAAGACAGCCCCTCAGTTTGACAGTTTACCTAGAGCGACTATGATGTGTTTTTAATTGGAGTACCATTACTTTATTAAAGGGAAGTTACCTGCAGTGTACTATGTAGTACTGCTAGAAAGGTGTAAAAGTGATAATTGAGACAAGTTTAACCCTGTGTGATAATGTGAGGTTTATTTAGTGCTTTGTGAAATATAGCTATGTGTGTCAATTGCGCACATTGTATTTGACTTTATCCCCACTGTGGCTATTTATGTGTCGAAGTACACGGCTACTAGATGGGTATTACAGGGCTAAGTCCAACAGTGCATTTGTTTTTCCTATAATGTTACAGAATATCTGCAGTCTAAGATCACTGCAGAAATGGCAGATAATTTGAATGCCAGTCTGGTGAATGTTTCACCTTCTAACAGCATTACTCAGAGTACAAATACTGAAGCCGTGATGGCAGATTATTATATAACTGTCTCTGAACTCAGAAGTGGCTCTAATTACTGTGGTGCTAATGGGATGCGGGATATTTATTGCCAGGATGCTATTACAGGACCGGATACTAAGCAAAGCCTCGCAGATTCAATTAACATCTCGTTCCGCTCTGCGGCTAATAAGGAAAGGTTAAGCAAATTAAGAGAGCTTAGACAGGCATATCTTAGGCCAAAGAATTGTAGTAAGCTGTCAACGGATATAGGAAATCACGACATATGGGATTTGCTAATGCCGCACCCCACACCCATACATTCCAGAGACATAAAATGGGCAATGTACAGGGATTGCTCATAAAAGGCACTTTTACCATTAATTTCAGTAACAGAAACTATTGTGAATATTGCTGCAAAACAAGTCTAAGATTGATTGTAAGGACATTGCTGTTAAACTCACTGACTCTATTAAGCTGATTTCAGCTGGATTTACTGCTTTAAGTCAATGTCGCACGTTTAAACCGGTTATCGATAAGAGATACAAACAGCTCTGTGGGCCTGATCACAATATGTTATTTGGAGATGACTTGCCCAAACAATTGAAAGTTATTGGAGAAACGAGTAGATTTCGCCAACAGATCGGTGTTCTCTGGACAATACAATAAGAATCAATATCGCAATCCATCAACTGACCGTTTTAGGCAAAAAGAACAAACCATTCTACACCAACAAACCGTGGCGGCGAACCATGGAGGACAAATAAATCCTGGGCTTACTGCTTTGCAGGACTGCTGACATTGCGGCACGTGCGTCATGGGGAACATAGCTTTCCAGTCCTTATGGAAGCTATGAATTTGTAGATCAAAGATGCCCTTGGTAAAAAGGCTACGTGTATACAATGCAACCTGCGTATTCTTGATGCTGTATAACTGTAACAGCTGGGCAGCTCCAAAGGCAGCTCTAGACAAGATCGATGCCTGCCACCACAAACACCTACGCATCATCACAGGGCACCGATGGCCAGATAGCATACTTTCCAATGATGCACTATACAAGATGTGTAATACGTCGCCCCTGTCTGTAAAAGTCGCCCAGCAAAGTTGGCCCATGTTTGGCCATGTGCTAGGAATGTCAGAGGAGACACCAGCAAAGAGAGCCTTGGAATTGGCCCTACTAGGAGCAAGCAAATACAAAGTATGGCGAGGACGTCATTGCATAAATCTGATAAGTGTGTTACAAGGTGACCTAAAGAAAGCAGGACTCGGTACACTCAAGACAAGAATGGACCTGAGGAAGCTAAGGATTTCGGCTGAGGACAAGACACAGTGGGCTAAAGCGAAGAAGGACTGATTGTAGCTGAAGTTCTACTACTACAGCCTCAGAATACAGTACTCATACATACGAACCAAAGATAGGGAACATAGTGGGCTGAAAAAAGAAGTACATATGCAGAGTTGCATCATGTCAATAGTCTAGTTTCATGTAGTGAAGAGGTGAGTTTTACTACTAGTAAACAACTAGATAATGTTATAAACACACCAGAAAACCTTGTAGCTGGGAAGACGGCAAAATGTTTAAGAGAATGGAAAGTGATATTAATATTTTGCAAACGATTCAGCGGTTGCATATTAAATTGTGTTTGCTTCCAATACATACACTATCAAGGATATAGTTTAATTTTAATTTTTAAAAAGACAAGCCTTTGATAACTAACGAAATACAT
This sequence comes from Chaetoderma sp. LZ-2023a, assembly GCA_034401795.1. Taxonomy (NCBI): domain Eukaryota; kingdom Metazoa; phylum Mollusca; class Caudofoveata; order Chaetodermatida; family Chaetodermatidae; genus Chaetoderma; species Chaetoderma sp. LZ-2023a. The sequence goes on from CM067369.1 coordinate 194,266,319, forward strand.
AAACTTTATCAGTTACATGTCGTTGAACATGTATTTAACAAGCAAGATGAACACTTTATATCAAACATTTTTACTCGGCAAAAGAAAGATAGCGTTTGCAGAGTTATGTTGAATGTTAAATCCTTGAATCATTATGTTCATAGTCCATATTTTAAGGTCTGCATTATTGTTAATGTATAGAAATTGGGGTTTTTCGCATTATTGATGTAAAAGATGCTTATTAGAACCATTTCCATAAATAAAAACGAACGAACATATCTGAGATTTCATTAGAATGGCTGTTATATGAATTCTGTTGTTTGGTTAATGGTCATTTGAGTGAGCCAAGAATATTTACAAAATTGATGAAGTGCATATATTCGACATTAAGAAACAGAGACCTTAAAACATGATCTATATTCATGATTCTTTATTCATGCCAAATACATATTGTGAATGTAAACAACATATTGCATAGACAGTGGGTATTATGGACAGACTATGATTCACAGTGCCACCTGATAAATCAATATTAGAACCTACTACAAAGATTATTAGGTTTCATATTAAATTCTAAGAAAATGTCAGTAAAGTTAACTAGCCACAAAGCAGGTAAACCCAGTATCAAGCTTGATCAGCTGTTAGAGAACGGACAATGCACTATTAGAGACTTTCATGAAAGTATTGGAATATTATTAGCTTCTGAACCAGCTGTAAAACATGGACCTCTGTATGTAAATGGACTCATGCTCAACAATGGAGAGAAAATCTCAGTGCGCATGCGCTAGTTTAGCAGTATGACTTGTCCAGATATTTACTATGAAATAAAGAGGCGAGGTTTATAAAATCGGCATTTTCCGGTTGTATTTATGATTAGTTTAGAATTTAACACATATGACCAGAAAGTAAAATCTATTAGCTTTCTGAAGATGTAAATTATAATAATCTGGTCAAAGTTCAAATCGCTTCCTTTTTATGTTTTATATAAAAGCTGTTTGCCTCATAGGGAATATATGTGAGGGTGGGAAAAATCAAATTATTTCCCATTAATAAATATTTGCCAACAAATTAACACTACAGGCTAGAATCTATGTTTAGTGTAGATTCCAACTATACAAAAATCTCATTTGTTGGAAAAGATTTTCTCGCGTCCTTTGTCATTTGAAGACAGGAACATAAGCAATTCGTAATTTTCATCAACATTCTTAAAGTCCGATAGTCAAAATAGATTTTTCTGCTATCTTTAGACTGGAATTATATAACCTTTAAATACATACTCAATTATTTTAAAATATGCTCTGAAATCGTTATAAAATTTATTTTGCAAAAGATGTTCGAGTTGTAATAGTAGTAATTTATGGTGATACTTGAAACGTGTGTTGAAAATTTGACAAAAATTTGAAATTGCTGTGAGAAATAGCATAGACTACGTAAAAACAGCTTACAATTTAGCTTCGATTGACGCCAACAGAGGTACGCCGACAGAGGTGTTAGAATCACCCGCCCCGCCCCAAGCGTTTGAGTTATAATCGCCGGAGACGTTATGTCAGACAGAGACAGGATATTGTAAATTTATTCGACCTAATAGTCAGGATACATGTTGGTGGTTTGAAAATAAAATAAAATAAATTAAAGTAAAATAAAATGTTGAACATTTTGAATCTAATTTGGCTGTTCGCTGTCAGCAACGCCACCCAGTCAAATTAGTTTCAAAGTATTCACCCGCTTACCTGTATAGTGAAATTGGGATTCTGAGAATCGAGGGTTTAAAGTATAGAAATTTACCGCGGCGTGCGCAAAGCGTGTTTAATTTTAACAGGTATTCTTCTAGTTCCCACTTATTTTTAAATGCATTATCTATTATTCCTATAGGCGTCGGTTTATTTCGCCCTTCCCATTGCTGTTTAAATTCATCAATTAGTCGATATTTGATTTGTTTAATTGTGTACGTGGAAAGGTATATTACTCAATTCCATTCCATTTTATACAATAAGTATTGTTGCTTATTCGAATTAATATTGCTGCAAACATTTTCTCTCCATGCACCAGTTTGCAGCAACATTATTTCCATGCTGTAGTCATGTCTTTCGTGCTACTTTATCCCTTTAATGGTTAAATTTGATCAAGAAAATTTAACTATTTGCTTATTGAATGTTCATTTATACGCCAAGACAAGAATATGTTTGAAAATTTACGACTGAAATGACTGTCTCAGTAATCGAACACGTCATTCCAATGGTAAATTTGCAAGAATCATCTTCTCTTGGCCTGCAAATGAACATTCCTGAAGACCAATGTATACGCCTGTTTTGTCCGTCTTCATGAAAGGGTTAACAATGAGCGCTTTGACGGCATTGCAGTGTGGTTAAAGAAGACACGGTGACTCGCAAATCCTATCATTGTTCATAGTAACCGCAGCAACTTTCAGTCAAAGGTTTTTCGAAATACGCTGCTACTTCCCATAGTCGCGAGATAATAATAGGCCTACTCGTTGAATACTTTGAAATCATTTGACTGACCGTAGTTGCTGCTGCCGGCAACAATTTCACAAATAGTTATCTGTAACAGTAGTACCTGTATTTCTTTCGCTGAAACTTTCATTGTGTCAAACATTCATACAATTACCTATAATGCTCAAATTTTGAATATAATAAATTTGTCTTAGTGCTTTTAAACTAATTGGCAATTTTAGTTTTTCTTATTTGGCGAGAATGTGTGAGTCTACAAGTGATCAGAAGTTGGTGTCTTGATAGAAATCAGCTAATATATGAAATAGAGACAAACCTGTCTATAGTTGATTTTGTTTTGGACCACAAGATGGCGGTTCTTTGGAACGCGTGGTCGCAAGAGGTGCGACCACAAGTCATAATGAATCGGCATTGTGTAACCCAAAACATGCCATCTACTGTGGTAAATGTATTAAGAGACATGGCTTTAATAATCACTCTTTAGAATGGGCCCAAAAACTTCCCGCCAGAGACAGGTTTTGCTGTTGGTCTCAGTGTTAAGGATCCTGTATGGATTGATACACCCACCTCATTGCATGCCATAGCCCTAATACAGCAACATCTATGATTGAAGTATTGCAATGTGGATCGTCTTAAGGCTGGTTGCTGTTTAAGGCGGCAACAACTTCAAGTTCGATAATAGTTTCAAAAAACTTCGGCGCGTCATAAATAAATTTATAGTTCTGGTTGAAAGGGTTAGAAACTAGAAAATGGTCTGTGGAATACCTCGAGTTTACTAACTCGTATCGCGAAGTTTAGACTCAATCAATTCAATTCAATCAATTTATTACGTTAAAGGTACCATACATTATGGTGTTCGCACACTAAACAATAAAGATAAAGATAAAAGATAAGGTACAACATAAAATATAACATTATATACATAGTAACATATGGAAACAAATACATCCAGAGATACGAGGCAGGTCAGATAGATTTATAGAGGCATTTCCCAGTAGATGGATTATTTGTACTGCTGACGGAATGTCGTTTAGCCCGACATTTTCCTACAAATTCTATAACCCCGGTTATATAGCGTGTAGCGGAGCCAAATCATTCATCTAATAAACATATCGTCTACACCCGCACAGATTCTAATCGTCGGTTATGGGTAAGCGAGTGGAGACGAACAAAAGATAAGCCCTTCCCGGCAAATATGTGAAAATCCCTATCCACGTGGCGTCACCATAGACTGGTTTTCCAAAGGCCTTGCCAGTTTATCCGAAATCTATGGTGTTAGGAATTTAGCCCCGTCGGGAAAGAGGAGAGTTCACCTTTCCAGAGTACCCACCCATCATATGACGTCATAATGAACTGCGTGGTGTGTACAATGACATCATAATGAATGACGTCGATAAGTACGTCACGAACGCATATTTGATGACGGTCCATGGGCTGTTGTACAAATTGTTTGCTTTTACTATTTAATAAATATTCTGGCAGCAACAGCGCCCAGTCAAATTAGTTTCAAAATATTCAACAGCTTCCCTGTATAGTTTTCAGGAATTGATAGCTAGGGCATTCGGGTATCGATCAATCCAAACACGGCGAGGTGTGGGTGGAGCTTAGCTAGTGATGGGCGGGGCATAGCTAAACCTGGAAAGGTCTATTATGACGGAACGTTTCTTCTGAATTTGGAATGTAGAGAAGACTAAAAATGGTGGATTGGGAACATTACAATGTGTGAAAACCCAGTGACACTTCCCAACTATAACATTACTTTAAGTAATAATGCCTCAAATTTAGGCTGGAGTTGAACATATAATGGTCAATCGAAGAAGAGGCGTGCAAACATATAGATTATCTAGAATTACATGCATCATTACTAACTCTTAAGTCCTTTTGTAATAATATGCATACTGTTCATATACAAATATTCGTGGATAAGGTGTATTTATATTAGCAAAAAGGGTGGAATGAAAGTGTAATAACATTGCTAGGGAAATATAGTTATGGGCTATTCCAAGAAATAGTTGGCTATCAACTGTACACTTATCTGGCTCCATGAACACAGAAGCTTGCTTGGCTTCGCGGGAACATAATAGTGGCACATAATGGATATTCAACAAATGCGTTTCTAAACAGCTCATGTCAGTTTTTGGAAAACCAGATATCGCTCTATTTACATCCACGTTAAATAACCTATTACCCAATTACGTGTCATGGAACCCGGAACCTGGTGCGTTGGCTGTGGACACCTTTAGCATTCAATGGGGGAATTCATTTAATTACTTCTTTCACCCTTTTAGCATCATAGGTCATGTATTAAGAAAATTGGAGACAGATGCAGCAGAAGGCATTTTACTAGCACATATATGGCTAACACACTTTTGGTTTCCGAGGCTCCTAAATTTCATCTCGGACTGCCGACACATTCTTCCGGTGAGCAAGACAGTGTTAATAATGCCAAATAACATGGCAATGTATCACGCTCTGAAGCACAAGCTTCACCTGACTGCTTTCAGAATATCGATCAAGCATTCCGCAAGAGAAACATATCACAAAACAGTTGGTGGCATGCTTTTACAGCCATAGCGTAGTTCTACACAATCCCAATATTGGGTATATATAAAAAGTGGATGTATTTTTTAGTGAATAAAGAGAACTTGATCACTTTTCACCATTTATACACAATGTGTTGGCTTTTCTCCTTTTTTGCTACAGTGGTCTAAACTCAGCAAGATCAGCATTATCTGCCTTGCTTAGTGCTGAGACGAGTGAAAGTAGGGTAATGATCCTTTGATAAAGAGATTTTTTAAATATTAAACCAGCGGTACCGCGGAATATCGCAACAGGGGATATCAATTTGTTTCTTGACTATATTAACAATTAACCAGATGTAAATAATCTAACATTGAAGCAATTATCGTTAACCCTTGTGATGTTGCTTGGTTTTCTGTCGGGCCAGCGAGTTCAATCATTATATTTGATTAACATTCACAATAAAGAGTTTGTGAACACATTTGTAAAGATTAGATTTGTAGATCTGCTGAAGCAATCAAAGCCTAGTAGGCAGCAAACAGAACTTTGTTTTGTCGAAAAATATTATACTAATGAAAAATTGTATATTGTTACTTAATTGAAAGAACCGGTGAGCTGTGCAATAACTGTACACGATTATTCATTAGCTATGTCAGTGATCATAAAACAGTATCAAAAGACACAATAGCTAAACGGATAACACTAGTATTAGTTAGTGCAGGTGTGAATTCTAACATTTTTAACGCGCATGGAATCTGGTCAGCATCAACTACTAATGTGGCTTTGAAGGATGTGACAGTTTATTACCCCTCAGTAATGTCACATGACCAAATGCTGTTATTTGATTGGTTAAGATCAGGGATGGATGATCTGGTATTTCCCTCACGCGAGGGCAATACCACATGGTATCCTCCGCGCGAAAAACGTGTTTTAGTTTTACTGCGCAGCTAGCCATAAAGCTCATTATAATACTATGCATGTTGGTAAAATAGCGGATACGCTGGTGAATTTCAAGATTTCAAGTGACTCAATTTCAAGACAACTATACGGGAACGCTGTTGCATATTTTGAAACTAATTTGACGGGTGTTGTTGCTGTAGCAAGATTGTATATCCCGCAAAACACGTGTAGTCGAACAGCGAATGCATTACTCAATAAATTAATCATAGCCATAAAAGTGCGAGTTAATTATCGATCGCAATCTTGTACATTTCTTCGTGACGTGATAATAATGATCCGCGTGACGAACGTGTTACATACGGAAATCAACATTCCGAGTGTGAAATGGATTACTCATAGAAATAATTGTAGAAATAATTACTCTATGGTAAGCCCATACTGAAGTATGATGTTATTCCGGATTAACTCTATAGCGTGAACACGACCATAGACGCCGTTTTTGGCGTACAGCCAAGGCGAAAAAAATGTCAGTTTCACTCTTGCAGAAATAGCCTCGGTCAAGTTCGACTCGCTAACTATAGTCAGTTTCATGGTTTACTGATCATGCGCAGTTGCTATGCCCAGTCGAACTTGATTTTAGTCGACTATAGTTCGCTGGTACCCGGTTCCCTACTGAAGCACTATTGCAGAAATTTTGGAACCGGATACCAGTCTCCATTAACCCTTTCTGTCGTCTGTTTTGATGACCTACGAAAATGGGTTATTTTTGTCCGCTAAGACGACAAAAAGCGTTCATATGGCATAACATGGGAAGGAATATGGGCTTGGGAACATTGATATACAATGGGAAAGCATAATTTCATCAAACCTAAGTTATTTAGTGAAATATTTACACTTTTATATGCATTTATTCGTGGCAGGCGATCGGTGTCCGCCATTTTGAAACTTACGTAAATATCGGACTAACCATCTGAACCGAGGTCGGGTGCTCGGTTGACTATAGTTGACTAGCTAGTTAACTATTTGAAGTTCGGCTGGTACTCTAGTTAGCTATAGCTAACTATGGTTAGGAGTCGAACTTGACCCTAGAGATGTCGAATTCAAGAATTGCGTATCTAATTATATTGTCCCGTTATGATACAATCTCTATCTTCAACGTCTGAGGGCTAAAAAATTCGTTACACCAGTACTTTGACGAAGGTACAGACTGTTACCACACGCGCAAACAATTATATTATAATATAAAATGTACCCCCACCCCTCGCTACGTTCGGGAAATACACTGTTTGCGCGTGTGGTAGCAGTCTGTGCCACGTCAAAACACTGGTATAACTAATAATACACCACTATGCGAACTGCTGGTTGCGCCAGTGGGTCTGGAAATTCTATAAGAGGACAGTTACAGTTGATGTTACATTTGGAAATGCGGTTGTAAAAAATACGATATAACAGCAAGGGAAATACACAATTAAACGCTCAAAGGTTCTAGATGTACGTCGCCAGGCCAGTTGCAATGAAGATGAGCTATTACTATTGAGACTACTACTACTATTGAGACTACTGCTTGAAAACACCAAGCTGAGAGTACGAGTCAAGTCAGCGAAGTCTGCAGATTTTAAGACATCAACCGGCTCCCCATATGGGGGATGGCCTATCTCCTGTGCTTTTCACCTGTTACCTTACTGCTGCATTGAAATCGACGGTGGAGGGGGGGGGAAATTCCACAAGACCAAATCCCCCAGTGCCCATACTGGGTATGCCGCTAGAGATGGAATATGCCGACAATTTGGATTTCATAGACGAGGAAAGGAAACCCCTTGACGAACCTCTCCCAATAGCTGCAATCAAGCTAAAATGTATAATCTCTTTATGAATGAATCAAAAGGTTCTTCTTCATCTTTTCGTTCGCTGATCATACCGCCAGTCCTAAGTGACTATCGACATGATCATAAGCGTTAAGTGCGTGGATCCATGGTTTATTAGAGTACGCCGTGCGGCCTGGAACCTCCGTCTTCAGCACTCGAGGTTTCTGTCAGGGTTACCTCACCCTTACCTCCTTTAGTCGCCTCTTACGACACGCAGAGGATACGGGAGGTGTATTCTAAGCCCCACCTACAGGGCAAAATCAAAAGGTTCATGCACATATACATATCTACAAAGTAGAACATATCTTTACAGTCCTTCTGGAAGCATTAGATTCATAGATCAAAGATGGCCCAAAAGACTACGTTCAAACAATGCAACCTCCGTATCATTGATGCTGTATAACTGTAACAGCTGGGCAGCTCCAAAGGAAGCTCTAGACAAACTCGATGTCTAGATCTGCCACCACAAACACTTGCGCATCATCACTGGACATCGATTACCAGACAGCATAATTTCTAACGATGCACTATACAAGATGTTTAATACAATAATACATCGCCGCTGTCCGTAAAAGTCGTCCAGCAAAGATGGTCCATGTTTGGCCATGTGCTAAGGATGGCATGGGACACACCAGTACAGGGAGCCTTACAAATCATCCTACTGGGAGCCAGCAAATACAATGGAGAGGACGACATTGCATAAATCTGTTAAGGGTGCTACGACGTGACCGTCAAATCTAGAATGAACCTGGGGAAGCTAAATATTTTGGCTGAGGACAAGACACAGTGAGCAAAGGCGAAGGACTGATTGCAGCTGTAAGATGTTTCTGCTACTACAGCCGTGCTGCCGCAGAATGCAGTAATCATACATACAACAGCAAGGGAAGTAAGAGGTTTTTTCTAGGTATGCTAGATTACATAGCATGTTCGTCGTAACATCACTCATTTACAGTTTAAATGGTTTGACTGCATCAGTATAGAAATCAAATGCATTTCTCAAAATATCTCAAATAATATATTTGTACCAGAGGGACTGGACGGAATTAGTAAATTAAATGAAATTTATTGATATTTGATTATAATTCCATCCCGTCCCATATGGTACATAGATATTATGTTCCCTCCTTTGTTGACGGTACCCACCCTTTGTTTCACAATGCATTTGATTTCTACGCTAAGGCCTGAGGAGCTGTCTTCATCTGACATAATATCCATGTACCATATGGAGTGGGGTGGAATTACAATCAAATATCAATAAATTTCATTTCATTTACTAATTAATCTATCGGATAGTTAGCCATCTTGAATTTTCGTGTTTTTAAGAGTTATTTCGGATACAAATCTCTGATCTAAATGTTTTCCTTTTTTCGCTCACTTCCCCAACCACCCCAACCCCATCTCGCGTTTGGCTGTCATACCACCGCATCACATGGAAAATGTGTACACCAATAGCAACTTATAAAAAAGACCGAAAACCCCCCAAAATACCTGCTAACCACTCTGTACGTAGCTGTCGGATAAGATTTCTTTCATTGATTACGTTTTCATCTCTCAGCCTAACATTTGGGGTTTCAAGGAAAAAGCGTGATCTATTTCTAGCTATGCCACGCCTATTTCTATACATGCCCCGCCAACCTTTTGTGGAATCGATTCGTTACTGTAAAACATTAATTCCCAGAACCTAAATATCATGGTGATTATATAGGGAAGCTGTTGGAATAGTTTTTAAAAATTTCGAATTAATCAAGAGAGTGTTTAGTAAGATTCCCTAGATTGGGAATTCACCAAAGACGTACAATTCAGACACTTTCACGACACTCTGACGGTGGCGTCAGCTAACAAGCAACATGTTTTAATTATGATGTTAAATACTTGAACAACAACAACGACGACGATGACGATACGACGACGACGACGACGACGACGACGACGACGACGACCACGACCACGACCACGACCACGACCACGACCACACCACCACCACCACCACCACCACCACCACCACCACCACCACCACCACCACCAACAACAACAACAACAACAACAACAACAACAACAACAACAATAACAACAACAACAACAACAACAGGGGTAGCAGCAGCAGCAGTAACAGCAGCGACAACAATGGCAGCGACGACTGCGACGGCGACGGCGACGACGACGACGACGATGACGACGACAACGACGACGACGACACCAACAAGAACAACAGCAGCAGGGACACGACAACGATAATGACAAACACCACCATCACCACCACCACCACCACCACCACCAGCACGACCACGACCACGACCACCACCACTACCACCATCAACAACAACAACAACAACAACAAAAACAACAACAGCAGCAGCAACAACAACAATAACAACAACAGAGGCAGCAGCGGCAGTAGCAGCAGCGACAACAATGGCAGCGACGACAGCGGCGACGACGACGGTGACAAGGACGATGATGACGACGACGGCGGCGACGACGATGACGACGACGACGACACCACCATCAACAAGAACAACAGCAGGGGCACGACAACGATGATGCCAACAACCAGCACAACCACCACCACCACCACCACCACCACCACCACCACCACCACCACCACCACCAACAACAACAACAACAACAACAACACCAGCAGCAGCAACAACAACAACAACAACAACAGCAACAAGCTTTAGAGATCCGTTTTTTGTGAGTTAAATGCATTCTGATCTTGGAATACGGAAACAATTAAATATTTAGTGGATTTCTTAGCACGACCTCTGCGCTCGCTCATTAGAGCTTCACTATGAATGGGATGGCATATTTGAGACTTGAAAGAAACTCAGAAAGACTATTCGGATTATGTCGATGCCATACCATGTACCTTTCCAGTTTATTCCATCCATCATATGGCGTGTTATGATGTCATAGCGAACTACGTGACGTGTAGGATGACGCCATAATCATGACGTGAATGACTCGATTTAGTCCGTCTTAAACGCTCGATAGTCCGACACGTTGTATGAATTGTATGTCTTTGATAATTAATAAGCATGCTGTTGAATATTCAGAAACTGATTTGACTGGGCGCTGTTGCTGCTATAGCAGCCCGTATATGTAGTTCAGGGATTGATCGATCCCAACACGAACGAGGAGATTAGCTAAATATGGGCTGGACTGGAAACTGGAAAGGTCTATTACGAGTTCCTATCCGATAAGGACATAGTCGTCCTATTGATTTTCTAAGAAATCTTAATCAGATTTTTGTCTTTCATCAGCTTCTAATACTGATAAATCCTCGTAAAGCTAGTCTGACATGTCGGGATAATGAACTGCTTCTAATCAGTCTTCAGGCACGGCGTTATTGAAAGAGTAGATATATCGGATCTGTCACTCAAATATCTGACCTCATAATAAATTCCCCAAATTGTATGTCCTTGCTGAATTTACAATTTAACCCTTTCAGGACGAAGCCGGCCAAGATCGGCCTCTGTAGGGGTCTTGAGAAATGTCCATTTGCAGGCCAAGAGAAGACTATTTTACCACTGGAATGACTGGCTCGATAACAGAGCCAGTCATTCCAGTGATAAATTTTCAAAAATAGTCTTCTCTTGGCCTGCAAATGGACATTCAATAAGTAAATATTTAAATATTTTGAACAAATTTAGTCATTAAAGGGTTAATAAACATAATGTAATAATATTTTAAAACTGATTTGACTTGGAGCTCTTGCTGCAACACACCCCACCTCCCAGTCAAATTAGTTTCAAAATATTCAACCGCCGATCTTGATTAAATAGTTACATTGAAATTTATATTCTGGGAATTCAGCCTTCAAAGGTTCAAATCTATTCCAACACGGATAGAAAGTGAGCGGATCTGATCTAGAAATGGGCGGGACATCGCTAGAAATGGGCGGAGCATAGCTAGAAATGGGCGGGGCATAGCTAGAAATGGGCGGGGCATAGCTAGAAATGGGCGGGGTATAGCTAGAAATGGGTCCCTCTATTGAGTTGGGAACGAAATATAATTTACAATTTAACCTTTTAAACTCGAAAGGCCAAAGCACCACAAATTTTTATCAAGAGATCTGCAGCGACGGATTATGGTTTATAGATGCCATATCATTCATATCATGGCACATACCCTTCTCAGTATTACAATTATCTGCTTTGTAATATCGCGTAAATGTTGAACACCGATCGCCACCATTTTGTCTCTTCAAGCGATAGTGTGTGCTGTCATGTAAGTGTAAATGGATTACATTACTTATTATGTAATAATCATCTTGTGAAATATGTTGAAGCTAATTTGACTGGAGTTTCTGCTGCCAATCAAATTAGTTTCAAATATTTTCTACAGCTTACCTCTATGATTACTTTTATATCACAACAACATCCAAACAATATATGGCCCTCTATGCCTGAGCCTATATACCTAGGCAGATATGCTAGTTTTTTTCTGATTGGTTGAAAACTAAATCATGACGGCCAGTATATAAGCTGTAGACTTTTATTAATATCTTATTGTGCTTCTCTATGCTGATAACACTATGATAATGGCAGAAACACCCAGGTCGCTACAAAATGCATTAGATGTATTCCAGGACTATTGCGAAAAGTGGAAATTGCAGATCAATCATTCAAAAACTAAAATAATAATATTCGGAAAACGTAAGAAAATTAAACAACCAAAATTTCAAATAGGTGAACATAGCATAGAAGTAATAGATGAATATTTATTTTTGGGTGTACTTTTCAAATATAATGGTAACTTTTTTCTTGTAGAAAACGAAACTTAGCTCAATGGATGCACAACGAGCATCTAATTTGCGAGCGGATTTGATGAGTTAGTCCTGGTAGTTATCTGGAAATTTCAGAAATGCTGCCAGATCACTGGCCAATCTCTTGCACCCTTCTTCGTTGAAGATGTGCTCAACAGCCTCCTGGCGACCAACAGTGAACACCCCCTGAGTACCTTCTGCATGACCTGTGTCATGGCTCTCCACTACAGCGGCACTGACCTCCTCCCTGAAGTAGTTATTTGTTCCAGACTGGAGGCTATCCAGCAAATCTCACTCTTCCTGGCTATGGAGGCTGTCAAACTTCCGGTAGAGTATCCGAGTCAGGAGATTTTTTTGTACTATGAGTTGGCGCTCCTTCCTCTATGGCGGCCAGTATCTCCGCATCAGACGGAGGTGTGACCTTGGCTCGCTTGTGGATAATGGTGATGTCATGAAGCATTCCTCGGACCCTGTCACAGTGGGACAGTGCACGCCGTGGCTGTTGTGCTGACTTGTCCTGCTGCCTATAGACAATCTGCTGGAGAACTTTACCAAACATGGCAGCCGTTTAACCCCTCTACATACCCAGACCTTAAACATGCTGCAGTGTGTGCAACATCCAGATGGGGCCATTGAACCTGCGACATCGCACTGCACTGATCCTCGGAAGGACTGCCTGATGATCATTCGACCCAGTATACACGATGAGAACCCGTTGTCCGCTGCTGGGAAGTGCATTGACTTTGCAATCTCGGCACAGATCCATGAGATCAAGAGCATGACACTCGAGTGCAAGCTTCAGAGCACAATTTGGACGGTAGAGCTCCCGCAGGTTCTGAACAGGTGGGAGATCATGCAGAGCAACAGCACCGTGGACACCACCTATGTGAACGATGAGTACCGAGGCCTAGGTCCACTGGCTCGTGGCCCAACCTTCTATGCGAAGGGAAAGGGGTCCTATGCTGTGGGGTGCAATGGGGGGGGGGGGGGTTCACAGAATTCAAACTACGGGCAGGTGTCGAGAAGCCCATGGCAGTTCCACTCTTAACCCTCCTCGAGAACACACACGTGAATCCGGCTGCAATGCAGGATAGGCTGTTCCTCCGGGTGTACAGCTCGCAAATGAGACGATGAATGCTCCAAGACTTCATGTCTAGCATGACGAGAATGAACAGGAGCTGAAGCAAACGGGTTCCAAACAACGGATTGTGCATGTGGAGCGAGAACACCAGCAGGTCCAAGCCACAGCTAACCAACGGGTAGAGCTGACATTGCATCGTGGTGCATCGGACTGTGTCGCTGTTGCGGTCCTGGTTCAGAAGGGATGGGCCATCCAGCAGGTGGATAAGCTAGACGACTTCAAGCTTGTGGTTGCTGGGACCAATGTTCTTGGTGAGGTACGCGAGCTGGCTGATTGCCAACTCTACAGACAGAAAACTTAGTCATATGCACTTCTGCGGCTAACCAGTGGAAGTGGCGACCTCGAGTCGGCACTCGAGGGCCGTCACCACCTCGGGGGCAGGGACATCCCACCTAATCAGAGCAACTGGCTCAGCTTCAACATCGAAACCCTCATAGCTGGGACTCGCTCATTAGGTGTGACGGTACTTTACTTTGGCTATGCTAAGGTATGCATGTTGAACACATCAGGTATTCAGCTTGAGCATGTGTAGAGCACGACTCCTGTCGTCGCCGCGGCAGCTGCTGCCACCACTACTATAAGCTCTGCTATCTTCTGACCTGTCGATGCTTCATAGTCGAGCATTGGCTCAAATATCTTTACACCCTCGTAGTACTCATCGAGACTCTCATCTGCCTCTTCGAGGCTCTGGTTGGCCTGAGCTCAGAGTTGTCGTCGGCGTGCCTCCCTCTGGCGCATATGCTCGAGTGCTTTGCTGTACTCAAACTTCTCCTTAGACAGCTTCTCCATCGCATGGTGATGACGCTCACACTCGACCTCTGCCGCCTTCTTGTCGGCGAAGCTGAGTCCCCAGTTCGCTAGGGAAAACACGCCCGCATTCAAGATTGCGGAGGCCATGTTATAGACTACAGCTTAAAGCTACTATTTAACTGCCCCGCGACGTATTCCCAGAGCGATGTATGAACCAGAGGCTGATCCAGTCGAGGATACAGATGATGAGAGCTATGGGGAGGACTATGATGAGGAGGAGGATGCAGACGACTACGATGTAGCGGAGACCGCGGGTGAGTATGATGATGTAGAGCCTGAATCCTGCAAGCTTGTACACAGAGCAAAAGGAATCTATCGCACTTACGTAAAAGGTTCTATCGGTCCGCTAGCAGCAGTTGGGGCTCTGATCACTCTGTTCACAATGAAGGCTGGCGAGACGGTCCGCAAGATCGCCAACAATGCTCTCCATGGGGTGGAGAAGATTTCTGAAGCCATACCAGCCATCGCCTCAGGAGTAGGTACGTTCTTCGGAGGCATAGGCCCTTGACTCCCGTACGTTGCCATAGTGCTCGCGGCCATCTGGGTCGCCGAACATTTAAGCCATACTATATAAGGATGGCATCTCTGTACGACCTGGTCAAGTCCCTTAACTTCCGAGGGTTGGTCGATAAACTACTGTTCAGTGAGGATCCAGCAGAGATTAGACACCAGTGTATGGAGGTGTTTGGGGAGGTCTTCAGTGATGGTCGAATGAATGACGGCCATCTGTTCGTCTGTTTAGAGTTACCCAGGCTGTGCGTGACAGGACGGGAGTGGACGTCAGTGATGAAATCCGGGAGTTTATCAACCGTCTTTCTTGAGGAACTCTACTATCAGCCTGGTGGATATTACTGTGAGCCCCCTCAACTACTCGAGGCTGCACGTCGCAAGGGCCACAACTTCACATTGGAGACAGTTAGCCAGTGGCTCAGATATACAGACCTCGTCCACGGCACATCAGGCATGCCCATTTCGAGGAAACTGTCCCGAACAGAGTTCACCACGCAGATATTCTATTCCTTCCACATGACTCAGTTGGTCGTAAGACCTACAAGTATGCCCTCACCATCGTCGATGTCGCCAGCAGGTACAAGGCGGCAGTACCGCTCACAGACAAGTCAGCTGACCAGGTGGCCCACGCATTCCAGGGTGTCTACGAGGATTCGGAAAATCCCCTCCAGTGGCCAGAATTGTTGCAGGTGGATGAGGGTAATGAGTTCAGAGGGGAGACTGCAGCCCACATGCGGTTAGGCGAGGCGAGGTAGGGCATCACCGTGCCCAGGCTATCGTTGAGCAGTGGAATCGGACACTGGCTGAGAGACTGTTCCAACACCAATACGCCCAGGAAATTGCCGCGCCGAGTGAATGTTCTGGAGTATAGGTGAGAGGGCTGCCTGCTGTTGTGGAGAGATCCAATGCTGAGGTTACTAGGCTAATCGGGAAGAAGCCGGAAGAGGCTATCAGACACTCTGCTGGTCACAACTCTAGAGGAGCGAACAAGGGAGAGGAGTGCCTACCACCTGATGCTCTGGTTATGTACCTGTATGAGCCTGGTGAGCTGGAAGGTAGTCGATGGCGTGCAACAGATCCTAACTGGTTGATAGATGTTCACAGGCTTGACAGGTATGTGGAGGTGGGGGGGCCTACACTGTACCACCTGGCATGCCAGCACGGAGTGCCTTGGCGACCATTTGTCGTAGAAGAGCTTCAGCTAGTCCCTGAAGACACACAGCTACCACCCACTAGGGTGCCAACATGATACATGGCAGCACATGGCACTTATCATAGTAAGCAGAGAGTCCGAGTTTTTCCTGCGCATACGTCACCATACCCTGGTTGCGCATGCGTAGGCCTCGATTGGTGGCTATGTCCACTACACCATGGAGGGCGCTGTAGAACCTCTGCCAGGAGATGTCATGCTGCCATTTAGACATTCCCTTGGTCTAGCATTTCACTTGCAAGTTTCTGCTGTTCCAACGGTCTGTATTCTTCATGTAGTAGCACTTGGAGTAGAGAGCAATATTACGAGTGCCTTCGAACTCGAGCTTGAACAATCCTGGAGTGCGGTTAGACCATTTGTCACATGCCAACCAGTCCCGTTTTCATGCCTCATACTCCATTCGCATCTCTGGGTATATCACCTCATCGAGGTTGGAGCCTGCTATGGCGATATAGGCAGATCGGTGTCCATCTGCAGGTACTCGAAGCTGTCACGAGCTACGTAACGATCGAGGAAGTCATAGTAGAACTCCAGCATTCGCAGCTTCGCCAGCTCGTATACTGCTATACCCACCTGGAAGGGGCGTCGAATGGTGATTTTAGCCTTACAGCTCTGCAATTCGTAGGAATCACCGATCTCCTCTAGATCCTCGAACCATGCACTACGCAAGGCTCTGTCTACTGCTCATTCATCATTAGTGAAGCTCGTGCCGGTATGACGTTCTAATGCCTCGATCAGATTCCCATATGCACTGTTGCCGAGGAGTTTTAAGAGATCAGCCAACAAGGCTTTACTTTTGTCAACATCCCCGGTATGACGTACCTCAGTAACAGAGTCTACAAACCATTCAAGAGGTTTCTGTGAGGTGTAGTCTATAGTGCGATAGATAGCAGTAATCTCTAACCCGTGGGCAAGGTACCACTTGAGAGTTGGTGCATAGAAGACCCCATTCTTACCAGAGAGTGCACCAACGAGCTTGCTAGTTGCAGACTTTTATCGACCTGTTTTATCAAGGTATGCAAGCATCTCCGAAGGTATAGCCTCTTCTGGGATCTCACGATTATAGAAGATGGGAGACATCTCCTCGAACTTTGGCCATAACACTTTAGGTACCCCAATGTCGACCTCAGCAAACCTGAACCAATGATCAGCTAGCAGATCCTGCTTAAAGCGTTCAATATCACTGCTTACACGCCCACCCCACCGTCGTACAGTTTCTTTACCACAAGGCATTGCTTGGGCCATGGTTTACAAATACAGAGCATTTGCATCATAACCAAGGAGACGTTGACATACTCGCTTACCTTGGCGAATTCGGGTAACCCCAGACTCGTGATATCTCGTGAACACAATGCTCAGACCCCCAACAACAGCACCCTTTAACATCTCGTAAGCTTCCTTGCCTGGAGAGTAAAGGCTAATATCCGGCTCATGTTCAGCAGTACCACGAAGTAAGTACTGAAGCGACACACCAGGAAGTGACACCGCACCTTCAGAATGTCAATGCCTCATTCTGTGTAGAATTCTCGCATCTTCTCTAAGGCTTCAATGAATGGGCTAACGTCCAAGTTGTTGTAATATCGCAACCAGCCAGCAAACGTATTCATCCCCAGATCTCTGAAGGTCTGCTTACAAGCTTTCCACTCTGACAACTCAAGAAGGTAATCACCTTTGAGCTTGGACCACCACGCAGAATAATCAGGTAGTCCAGGATAGTCAAGCTTCTCAGGCGAGTCAGACCATTTATAAGGTAACCAGCTCTTTTGTTGCGTGCAACCGTAGGCTTTGGTCCATTTCTCATAAGAAACCCCTGGGCCGAGGTAGTTGATTACATCGAGAAACCTCAGTTCAGGCGTAATGAGAAGAATTGTCTGGCTAGCCTTCTTGGCGACTTTCACCGTTCCTTTGGATGAAGTAGTAAGTTCATCCACGAAGGTCTTCTTGATGAGGTTCAGGTCGTACCGCCCAGAGTTAAACCCGAGCACAGGCACCTTGTCACACCACTCATTGATAAGTCGCTGCTGTCGTTTTGGTAACTTGTCCAAGTCTGCGGGTAGATACTGTGACCGAACCCTTGCACGGATCATGGAGGCTCGTAGTTGGATCTCCTGCATGAACTCTGAGATCAGCACTTTGGAGTTAGCATTGCAGAGGTGAGTTAGCGAGCTCGCGCTACCATCTAAGGAGCAGCCGACTGACACCGAGATTGGTATGTGGGCACTCTCGATCGTGAGACTCTCTGTAGGGTGGGTCTTGATCCCATCTAGAAGGGCTTCAAAGTCATAGACAATAAAGTGTGTGTAGGGTACTTTCCACACAGGTGTGGACGCTTGGACAGCGTTTTATACAGCACTACCACTGTACCACAAGCATGCGTCCAGATGCTCTCAGTTTCTCGTCTCTCGCGATGGTCTTGCAGTATCTTTGATCAGCATCCTCACGTCGCTGGTGTTGTGAACATCCATGCCAGTGACAGATATGAAACTGGTATACTGTGTCGGTCGTCGGATCATAACCATCTATGGGAGTAGCCACGGAACTGGCCGGTTAGCATGGATAGAAGGCCTTCTCGTATGGTGACTGCGGTGCCACTACCTTCTCCCCAGGGCAATCGATGGTCGTTTTCCCCCCTGTACAGCGGTCAGCATGGCGATGGAGACCACATGCTTGAGTGAACTGCTGTTGACAGTGCCCACAGCTGAAAGTCTGGGCCAGCTTGGAGATGTCCTTAATGAAGAAGGCGTGGTGGTCATATACTCCAATGGTCATGACGCTCGAATAGAGAGCAGGTTTTTTGGTCAGATGCCAGATGCCCTCTTCAGTCGGCTCATAAACACGAATCCCTGTCTTCGCAAATAACTCTACCTTGTCCAGCTGGTCTAGGGACGTCTTTGGTACGTCAGCCACAGGCCTGTTCAGGCCATAGAACTGTTTACCAAGCTCTCGTGCAGGAGCTGTACTTCTATCAGCTCTTGCACCCTGCTGGACTGCTAGACATCTCCAGGGGCACATGTTATCTTTGTAGGTCTCGAGTGCCACCATTCCCTTCCTCCATCGGAGCCAGACCAGGAGGGGGCCTGTCCCTAGCAGAGGCTGGCGGTCGATGACAACCTTTACCTCAACGTTGATTGATCTGACGAAGGCCCACGCGGTATTGGGCTGATCGATATTGTCTGGGTCGAGGCGGGCATGCTCTCTGCTCTCCACCAAAGTCTGGGTCTCTCCTAATGTATTCATCCAGGGACTTCCTGGAGCATTCTTGTGGAAGAGCATTACCCTACCATCCTCGATGTGGCGGATTCGATAGGTGTGGGTATACCGAAGGTAGAAGGCGTTCTGATCAGTCCGCAGCTTCTCCATGATCCGACCTGTAATGTCTCCTTCTAGCCCTCTGAAGAATGTCCAGCATACTGTTCCCTGTCCTCTCTCCTCTGTCTCCCTCTCACTGAGACGCTCGTTGAGAATCTGCTGACCTTCTCGCCTCATACTACGGGCTAGGGTTTCAGATCTCGGTCCCCTCATTAATCGTCTTCTGATTCGGTGTAGAAGAGGTAGGCGTTCTTGTGGATGGCTTGCCATCCGAGTTGCTACAGCTTTGGCCCGTAAGCTGACATTCGTCTCCTCATACAACTGACAACTCTCACGGAGCAGCTGTGCTTTCTTGTGAGGGGTCCATAGATTCTCAGAGGAGAGCACCAGAAACCTCCCTGTCTGTTTTGTTCGGGAGAGTTGCTTTAGCCCCACTCCTCGGCAAGGGCGGGGAGGCGCTTTCGCCACTCCTCGGCATTGGCGTGTGCAATCATCTGGAGCAGGTCGGCTTTGCGGGCCTTAGAATAGCCTATAAGACCGAATTGCTTTGCCATCACTCAAAGCTGTGTTACAGTAACCATGATGCAAGGTCTACATATTAGATCTTAAACATTTCTGACCACCTTCGAGGGTGTTACAGTAACCATGATGCAAGGTCTCTATATTAGATCTTAAACATTTCTGCCCCTCTTCGAGGGTGTTACAGTAAGTGGCGATCAGTACCTGTGGGTGGTGTATATCCCTATGGATGCCTGTCTCTAAATGCGTCGCATGACACGTTTAAGTTCTTCCATAACTAAACTGAACGTTCTCCTGGCACAGACCTTCTTGTAGTTAATTCTGTTGAAATGCTTACGACACCCGCATGCTTTACATAGTCCACAGTCTGTATAAATACCTGCCCTGCATCCTCTGTACGGCTTCGGCTCAACAGCAGCCTTCTGAAACTGAGCATTGTGTGTCGCCCAATATTCTCCAACACAGTTCCTTAAGCATCGAAAAGGCTTACCTCGCATAAGCCATTTGCATGTATTATAATGCATGTTTGATAACGTCTATATCAAGGCTCTTAAACCTTGGGCTGATGGATGTGGTTCAGTAGGGCCTGGATATCGTGTATGTATTTGTGTGGCCCATGACCCTATGCCTCAGGAATTGAGAGGGCGGTGGCAGCCGCGGATCACAGAACGGTTGCCTGTGGAGGGAGGTGGTATTTTTGCACTACCGGCTATACTACGTCTGCCATCCCAGAATCTCAATTTTAAAGCCATCATACAAGTAAACTTTTGAGTGTTATGAAACTAATTTGATATCAACCTATTGGTGCTATAGACAGCTACAGCTTTCAGTTAAATTAATTTTAAAATTACTTTGCAGAATATTTATAAACTCGTCAAAGTTTTTCGTGATTTTTGGTCTTCCAGGAACACAGAATTACGCATAGTGTCCCGTAGCTCACCGGTTGGAGATAGACACAGCTAGATTCGTATGATCAAATAGTTCGCCTTTACTTGTATGAGCGAGAATACGGGCATCTATATCTAGCTATGCCCCGCCAATTTCTAGTTAAAGTCCGCCCACGTTTTGTGCGTATTGAGATCGATCTATATAACTTGAGCCCTAAATTCTCAGAATCCCATTTCCAAGGTAATCTGTTGAATATTTTGAAACTAATTTGACTGGGTGCTGTTGCTGCCTCCTCCACTCAAATTACTTTCTAAATATTCTACAGAATGTTGATTAAATAATAAACTTACCGGACTATATTCAACGTTCCTTTCGGAGCTAGATACATTATTCATTATGCATTTAATTGCAACGTCAATATACACGATGCGTGATTGAGTATGACGTTATATGCTTGAATGACAGAGTCGAATCTATCCATTAGGTTTTATTAGGTTAATTTTGATTTCATATGTGAGGACGGAATCTCATCAAAGATGCGTGATGGGATGATGTCCTTAGTTCTGAAAAGCTGTATAGATGTTCTAGCGTGAACATCGGCGAGTTGGCGTCACCGGATTTATCGCCACGAATTTACTCAGAGTTGGCCGAGAAACGGTACCAATATATGACAGTCGACGACGTGGATAATGGTTAAGTGCCTTTGCCAGCTTCTCAAATGCTCGGGAACCACCGTTATCGTACACATAATTCTTTATCCGCAAAAAGCGTCCGCTGGTAGTCATTCTCTCGGTGTCTTCAATTCGTGTATCTGGACTTGGCTTCAGAATCCCGTTTCTTTGGCTGTTTCTAAGGTCTTGTACCGTATTACATATGTGTAATATTGTGGTGTTACGGATATGTGATTAATAAATTATTCACATATCATGGAGTGGACGAGTCTCGTGGGGTCTGAATAATTCACTGGCTTACAATCAAAATGGATGGATTCATTTCTAGCTGTACTCCGCCCCTTTCCAGCTATGCTCCACCCACCTTTACGAGTATTGGAATCCATTTAAAACTTTGAAAGCTCCCACCTTTACGAGTATTGGAATCCATTTAAAACTTTGAAAGCTGAATTCCCAAAATCTAGATTTGAAAATAACTATACATGAGTGGTGTCTGTAACCGGCGAGAAAAGCTATAAAAGCAGCTGCAGAATACTGCACTGACATTCGGATTTGGATACACAGAAGTATAATTGTCAAAACAAATCTGAACAAACCAGCAACTTCATCAGACCAGTTCATCTGAATAACCGTACATGTAAGCTGTTGGCTATTTTGAAACTAATTTTACTGGGCATTGTTGCTGCCTATGGCGTAGAATGATGATTAACTCGTAAAATCATCAAAGACATACAATTCGAACACTTAGTGACCGACTATTCGATGTTCGCGACAGAGCTATACGTCATTTTGAATTCGATGTCATCTAAAATATGCCGCATTTGATTTTGCCGTCAGATACTTGAGTAGAAATCCCTGATTCTCAGTCAGGTTTTAAACTGCTTGAGGCATAAAAATCGAGATATTGTAATTGCATCGCGGCATAGCGGTGACAAATAGAGGCATTATATAGCTCATGACAACATAGTTTAGAAAGGATCTGACGATATTTACAACTGAAGAGTTCGAAGAGGTGGAGGCCTTGATTCCAGTTTCTGAACCATAGAACGCAGACAGGTTTCTAATATACATTAACCCTTTGAACCCGAATGGCTGAACATCACACATCCTTGACAATTTAATAATTATACTGTTGAGTATCTTGAAACTAATTTGACTTGAAGGTGATGCTTCCACTGCTGCATATCTCAGTAACAAATCCATGTCTATTAGTTTCAAAATATTCAGCAACTTGCCTGGATAGCTATTTTGAAATTGAGAATATGTAAATTCTGGTTTCAACAGGGTTACGCCATTTGTCTCAAAACTGGCTCAGTTAATTGTTGTCAACGGACCAGCTTAAAGCCTTTTCACATTAACGCGGTTGCGAGCCCGAAAGCGAGAGTGAGAGAGGGAGAGAGGGCGAAAGCGAGAGCGAGAGCAAGAGCGGGGGCGAGGGCGAAAGAGAGAGCGAGAGCGAGAGTAAGAGCGAGAGCTAGTGTATGGCGGTCCAGGAATACCATGCAGGAAATATGCATCCATATGGAATTTATGTTATTTTGTCATGTATGCATTAAAATAAAAAGACTAAAACATGAATCAATTAAATAAAAAGTGAAAAATAAACAAATATGGCAAAATTAAATAAATTCCAAACAGATGCATATGTTCTGTTCTGAAACACCATACAGTATCTATCGCTCTCGCCATCGCTCTCTCACTCACAACCGCGTTAATCTGAAAAGGGCTCATTCGAAAATCAAAATCCAAAATTCAAAACTCGACTTCGAAATTCAAAACTCGATTTAGAAATTCAAAGGTCGTCTTCGAAATTCAAATCTTAATTGTGTATACAGTCTGAAATGGGCATGCTCGATAAAAGGCATACTTCGTGCATAGTGAATTCCAGGAAATGGAACACGCCTGAGTAAGGCTACTCCTATTGCTGATGTGCATATTGGCCCCAATCATGGGAAACATGATAATGGATTAATGGTAAACATGTTTCGATACTGATTGGCTACAGACTGCACATGCGTACCAATCACGAATCACACTTCGAAAAACTGAGAATGTTAGCTTCCTTACATTATCACTGCTTTCCAATATTCGCAGATCTATTTTTGCACTCGGTATTGGCAATACAATGGCAAACTCAGTAATAATTGTGTAATTAAAAATTACAGTTGACGCTAAAACGAAACCATATAGCTGCAATTTTACCATATACATTTTCACAAGTAAAAGCACAAGTTTCTGTGACAGCAAACACACGCTATCGTCCTAAATTAAGTACAGTGGCCATGGCCTTTAGTGCATGATTGTAAATGGAAAGGCGGAAAGACTGAAATCTGGAGTCTTTTGCCACACCCTATGTCACTACGTGCTTGTATGACTATATGTGCGTATGTATCCGGCACATATTTTGAAATGCACCAATATTTCCATAGCTACCCCACCAATACCTATCCAGAACAATACACACTTGTTTATATCCCTAATAACTATTCAATTACTACTCTAGCCATACAGGCACCGAGACTATACGATATCTCTGCTTATAACCACATAAATCCATACCCACCAACTACACATAGCTACCCAGCCGACACACTCATAGATGTCATATAACCATCCCTACCCCTATTCCCACGCCCATTGCTCTTACTCATACACCAATAGCCACCCCTACCATATTATAACATAGCTACCTCTATCCATACAGCCATAGATAGACACGCCCATATGCATATAACAACCCAAACTCAGATCTACCCATACCAATACACGCACAGCTCCATTAGCCATACACCCATCACTACCATGCCATGCCTATGCACAACCACTACCCATAGCAATACGTCCAACACTACCTTAAAATACCCTACTGGCCTAGCCTAGCGGGCTACTAAGCTAGGCTACTTGGCTTGCCTACTAGTACAGCCTGCTACCATAGCCTACTAACATAGCCTACCCTACTAGACTAGCCTAACAGCTCCTACTAGCACAGTCTACTAACAGACTGGCCTAGCCTACTATAGTTTACCAGCATAGCATGGATACTGGCCTACCTACTAGCCTAGACTTCTGGTCTATACAAGTCTACTCTCCTCGAATAGTAGCCCGGTCAGGCGTCCTGGCCTGGCCTATTGGTTTAGTATACTAGCCTAATCTACTAGTTTACTTGCCTATATAGTGAACTAGCGTATTCTACAGACTTAACATACTGATTAGGCTAAAGCCTACTGGCCTAGTCCATATCCAGACTAGCCTAATGGGCTGGCGTACTAGCATAGCCTGCTAGCTTATTCGAAACCATGTCCACCAGCTATGTGATATGGGGGATACGTGTATGGGTTGCTACATGGTTAGCTACGTAGTAGAGGTATCTATGGAGAATAGTTGCTTTGTGGTGGTAGGGGTAGCTATGGGGTAGGGTATAGGTAACTGTGGATTTGGGATAATTATGATAGCTATTGGGAGAGGGATAGCTGTGCAGCTTGGCATGTTTATTATTTGGGTAGAGTATGAGTTGGATAGTGGTTATGGGTATTGTTAGCTATGTGGGCATGGGTATGGTAGCTACATGTTTTGGTGGCTATAATGTACGGGTAGCAAGGAGTCAGGTAGTGATAGGGGTGTGGTAGCTATTGGGCTATGAGTATTGATAGATACATATATAGCTACGGCCATGGTATGGGTAGCACTGGAAAAGGGCTGCTATATTGTGTAGCTGCATGGACAGGGTATGTAGTTACACCTCACCATACCCCTACACCAATAACGGCCCATACCACAAAAGCAAACATACCCATGCGAGCATATCTAACACTACCCAATAGCTAGTCCTACCTTAAGCGCTGTGCTTATCCCCATAGCTACCACTATCCACATGCGCGCACACACACACACACACACACACACACACACACACACACACACACACACACACACACACACGCACGCATGCATACGCGCGCGGACACACGCACGCACAACGTTATCCCTCCAATACACCATAACTACCTACTCATACACCCATAGCTAACATTCTGAGTAAACCTTTGCCACACCTATCGGCATATAAATAGATTACATAGTATATCCACCGATGATGCAAATATTGTCCTAGTATAGTTACCCATGGCGCTACACCAATAGAGCCACAGAACACAAAGACTGAAACAGCCACACCCCAACCTACACCGCCCATATACTTAATTATACATCCAACACAAGTACATATAGGCACCAACTACCCTGTAGGTGGGGCTTAGAATACACCTTCCGTATCCTCTGCGTGTCGTAAGAGGCGACTAAAGGAAGTAAGGGTGAGGTAACCCTGACAGAAACCTCGAGTGCTGAAGACGGCGGTTCCAGGCCGCACGGCGCACTCTAATAAACCATGAATCTACGCACTTAACGCTTATGATCATGTCGATAGTCACTTACAGGACTGGCGGTATGATCGGCGAACGAAAAGAAGAAGAAGAAGGCACCAACCAACCCACCCAAATACCCACCCACCCGAAGTACCCTAACTCACGTGCACACATGCAGGCATGTATGTACACACGCGCGCAGGGCGGGCATGTGTAGGACGGTGCGTGGCGGGACTGGGTAATACGATAGGCTAGGCCAGGCTACTATGCTAGATCAGGTGGTGTGTGGACTACGCCAGACTAGTGTACTAGACCAGGCTAATATGCTAGGCCCGTAGACTAGGTCAAGCTAGTGAAACAGAGTTTATTCACTTGTTGATCTGGTGGTTCGGTACTATTTATCAAGCTTATGCAGGCTGGACTGGTGGGTGGTAGACCACAAAGGAAGCCACGTTGTGACCCAGCTAATGTATGACAAGAGCTAAATAACTGGAGAGACTACTATGGACTGCCAGATTAACTTGGTTTGCAGAAAGGTATATGTTTCACAGATTTCAAGTCAGTTCCAATTGACAGGCGTGATATTTGATAAGTGGGTGAATAGTTACTGATTCACAATCACGCAATAATTAGTTGATAACACACTAAATGATATTCAACTGTTACTTGCTCAGACTTGCTTGCCAAAGATACACGTTAGTTAAACATTTAATATACTAGATAAATAATTTTCACTTGAACAATGGTAAACTGATCTTTTAACAACCACAGAAGTTAACACTGTCATTGACTATATAACTCAAATATTAAACTAAGACGGTTACCCCATAACTCTTCCGCCAAGTTCCGTATTCTTGTGACCGAACCTCGCAACCTGAGTGGTCTTGTGACCACACCTAATTCATTGAATACAGTGAAAAAACTGACAATTATACAGGTTTCCTGTTGACGTTTGTTTGCAGGCTAATCTGTGCGTGTGTGCGAGCGAGCGAACGCACGCGCGTGCGTGCGTGAAAGGATTTATCTATAGAAACTCATTTTACAATCAACTATTTACATTTTGTGGAAGGGCTTGATGGTGGGAATTACAAAACATTTAAGATTTTTAGAATAAATGTCAGAAACATATTTCGTCACAGGTTCAGAGCTTGCGATACTAGGATTATGGTTTATTATTAAGTGTTCATTCCGAAAATGATTGTTGTTGTAAGCTGTGCTGTCTAGACACTAACAACTTCAACAATACTGTTTTCAATAAGAAAATCTTTTTTTTTCATATCCGTAATAGATATAGAAGATTATTAAAATTAGGCTTCAACATTATAGCGGTTAATTTGGGAACTCATTCACTGGCCACTTAATAGCTGCACTTTGTCTACTCTCTGGGATTATGGCTATGGTTATGTAATTCATAGCCTATGACAGATTATTATATATCATATTATACATCAAGGTACATCCAAACCTGCTGGAGCAACCACCTGACCTTTGGACCAATAATACGGTGGTTCACTAAGACAGTAGTCTCTTGACAACGTGTATTAAAACCCCCATCTTCTGCCTCCAAACGAGACGGCAGCCATTTATTTTAAGTGGCTCTGTCTAGATAGTGGTTAATCGCCTATGCTCCATGAGGTGGTCCCTCAAGACAGGTTATATCTACGCAATTTCCACTCTGTGATACTGGTATGTTAGGTCAGTATGTTAGGTTATTGCTATGATAAGCCGGTAGCTTAGATCTAGCTGCTATACTGGCGGGGTATAGTTGTATGTTAGCCCACTAGAGTATGGTAGTATATACGTCAAGAGGCAAGGGCAGGCCAGTAGATTGGATAAGACATTAGGCAAGAAGGCTATGCTAGTAGGTTACCCCAATACACTAGATCAGTAGACTACGCTATACTAAGGTAGTAGCATATGCCAGTAGACGGCTAGGTCAGTATAGGTTAGAAGATTATGCCAATAAGCTTGTGTATTTGGCTATACCACTAGGCTAGGCTAGTAAGGGGATTGGGGTGGGTGGATTAGGGATAATCAGTATGCTAACAGGCTATGCGATTCAGTTAACTCAGTGGGCTAGACTAGTAGGCCTGATTGGGCTATGATGTTTAGCTAGTCAAATAATATGTTAAACCTATCGGTTAGCTAGACCAATAGGCAATGGCAGGCTATGCGCATAAGCATGCGAGTAGAGTAGGCAGTCTAGTCTAGTAGGATATGTCGGTAGCCTAGGACAGAGGGTTAGTAGGCTATGCCAATATATTACTATGTAGGTTAGTAGGCAAGGCTGGTAGGCTAGATTATGGTAGTCTAGTGGGTTGAGCTATGCTAGTAGGCTATGCTAGTAGACTATGCTAGTATGCTAGGGTAATAAGTCGCTATGTTTGTCTAGGCTAGTGGACTCGGCTAATGTAGTCCTGTCTGCATTGGTAGTGTAGCAGTGGTGTGTTGGTATGGTATGATAGCAGTGGGTGAATGGGTAAAGGTTGGGGCTATGGGTGTATTAGTAGGGGTAGATATGGGTATGGGTAGATATGTGCATATGCCATTGGCTAGAAATGTTTGCTTTGGGTAGAGATAGCTGTGTTGTAATATGGTAACGGTGGATATGGGTGTATATGTAAGAACAGTGGGTGTATGGGTATGGTAGCGCTCAGTGTAAGATGACTATGAATGTGTGTATTGGGATAGCTATTGGTGTAACGGTGATGACGAATTGGTGGTTAAGAGAATAGATATGGGATGGTATCGGTTTATACATAGGGGGTAATAATTGTCAATATATAAGACTGTTTATAATAGGCTGATTTAAGATTTGAATTTCGAAGTCGGGATTTGAACTTCGAAATCGAGTTTTGAATTTCGAAGTCGAGTTATAAATTTTGAATTTTGAATTTAGAAGTTTTCTTTGGTGTATTTTGTAGTCTATGGGTATCTATTCATGATTTAGTGGGTGACCGTCTGTACTCATTGGGCAATTCCAGATATTAAACCTATAAACACGGTTATGCCGAAATACTGAAAAATGTTGATTTTCTCAACTTCTTGTAAAGTACTCATACCAAAGGCATCCTCGTGGCTGCACTATAACATTATAATGGATTATTCCATTGCACTTGGTAACTAGATGTCAAAAACAGCAAAGAACAACTTTATCCGGCAGATCCTGGTTCACCAAAGAAATCAGCCTGAGACTCCCGGACTACATTGGTTCTAATAGGAATTTGTTTCATTTCATAAACTCAAACCAATGTTTAGCCAAAGTAATATGATTCTTACTCCATTTACCTCCTTCGCACTCTTACCAGCCAAAACATGCTTTTGCAATGGTTTGAGATATGACCAAGAGAAGACTATGACTAGCTCGATAACCGCGCCACTCATTCCAGTGGCACATCTTAAAAAACAGTCTTCTCTTGATTTGCAAATGGATATTTTTATGAGAAAATTAAAGTGTTCTTAAACAAATTTCAGTGTTAATGAGTTAAAGCGCTTTGTATTCAAATTAATTAATCATTCTTTTATTCTTTTATTGCAGGGTTGAGATATATATGATGGAGCCCGAATGTTTCTTCAGTTGGAAGTTCAGTTGTCAAACGAAGAAGGAAGCTTTGACCTCTGCGACAGCTGTCTAAATAAGTAACATAATACGATGTAGGAAGATATACGATGATAAGAAACATTTTGAGCTTCAGGAAGTGTTAAACCAGAACAGTGAACTAACTATTAAATGTCACAAACGTTGTGCGTCTACATACACGTCAAGTGGGCAGACTGATCATTACAAACGTCAAACTGATGAAGAAATTTATTTAAAGATTCCTCGGGTGTCACAAGACGCTCATTGTCAAAGGACACTGGTGGGACATTCAATTTCCAACAGCACTGCAATTTCTGTGGTGATAAGTATGCTATTCAGAGGAACAAAAACATCGTGTTGAGGGGGCACTAAGTGATACGCATACGGCAGATTCTAGTTATCATGCTTACTGTCGACAGAGAGTTGTGTCATTTAGGTCAATAACAGGTGAATGTGAAAGTAATAAATGATTCAGACGACGAAGACCTTCCCTTCCATTCTCTTGTCCAGATGGTTGCAAATAAGAGGTCGAGAATGTGGAATTCCGTAGAACTGTTTGCAGCTCATATACACTTTGATGGAGACAAACTTTCTCGAGGACACGTGTGCGTACCCTTGAGGAAAGATTCGGAGATGATCTTCTAGTGCTGTCGTAACCTGGTATAGCAAATATAGCTGCATTTGACAGGTTCGCGTTAAAGACGCCTTGTGAATGGCGAAGAGGATGAAATATAACTAATCGCACCAAAAACCCACGAACAGATTATTAACAAAGTGAAATCCATTCGAATGGACAAGGAACAAAATAAATGGCCCCTCCACCTAGCGACATTCAGGCATTGGCCTCCTTACTACTTTGCTGCTGGTCATGTGAACTATGCGTGGTACGCTCTCTACTACATCCTCTAAATGGAGAAACTCCATCCCTGTTCTGAGGCATTCCATGAAGAGTGAGCGTGTGACACAACACATTCGTGGTTTTTCGAATGGGAGTTGGAGTGATCGATTTATAGAGTCTACATGTATGAGATATGGACACGGTAGTGGAGGAATCATAGGATCACACTCACGGTAGAGGCGCTTATGGTTTGGGCACTGAGTCGTCATTTGTGCTGTAAGATTGAAGCAAGTTTAAATGAGGCGGAGAATGATGAGCCTGCATTTTGTAGTCAAATGTACCACACAGAGGACGACAAGGCACAAACCGAAGCAGACGCCAAGGACAGAGCTGGAATACTTTGGCACTTGTATCATTCCATTGGATCCAAAGGAACATCCTAACACGATCGTGAACATTAACAGTGACAGGACTGCTGGCAGATTTTGAGAAAAGCTTACCTGAGGGTTTCTACAGCACCATACCAAAGAGGTGGCAACTATGACAGTATCAGCCAAGTCAGTACAAGTTGGTGGCTCAAATGTATGTGATCTCAATGCAATATATTCGAAGGTTATAGCTTTGCTGTGAAATGATCGTGGCATTGACATAAGCGATATCATTGCTCATGAGCTTACTCCAGTACCAACTACAATGTTCACAGAAGATGGGATGCACATCTCAAAAGGCAAATCCATTCTGAAGCGGTCCCTGCAAATGGACGTGTCTAACAGAAATTCCGGAAGTACAGATGTGACAGTTATTGATGGCTCAGCACTTTTATGGATAATTCATTGGGCACAAGATGGCACGGTAGCATAGTATGTCACAAATCTAAAAAAACGAATCGCTACATAACTGGCCGACTATGATGGCTATCTGGTATTTGATAGGTACCGTGCTTCAGTATAAAGTCTGTCACAAGAGACGGCAGGGAAGCTGGTATTAGTCGAACCCATCAAGTGAATTTAAAGGCAAAGCCACCTGCCCAAAATTCTCACGTGTTTGCCCTGGAGAATAAAAAGTAAGTCATTAGAATCATCTATGATGAACTAGTTCGAGACAGACATTTTCACACCCGCAATATTAAAAACATAAGTTGATAATCACTGGAGAACACTCATGCCCTGTTGAAATACCAAGTGAGGACATAAGCATTTTATAAGATCTGGAGACATCCTTGACCATTACTATAAGAAGTAATAGCTCAGGATGCCATTGAGCATGGAAGCACTCCGTAAAGAGAGGACAATTGTAAACATTAAGCTGGCATCTGCCATGGGCAACGTAAGCGCACCTTTCACAGACGTCATGGAACAAGCCACGAATTTCATTTCCGCAAGATACAGGAGCACAGAAGATCAAACAACACATCTTGCACAGGTCATAGAGGACACTTTTCAAACCAAGAAGGTGATGCTAGCTGCCTTTATCGATCTGCAGAAGGCATTTGACAAGGTGTGGAAGGATGGCCTCCTCGTGAAGCTTAGGCGCACAGGCATCGGTGGCAACATGTTCCGATGGACAAAGTCATACCTACACAATCGCAGAGCTAGGGTGCTGGTGGATGGACAATCTGGACAGAATGTATTGCTGAGACAAGGGGTGCCAGAAGCAGAGTATTATCACCAACTCTGTTCATACTCTTCATTAATGACATTGTAGCAGAGCTGCCCAATGGGATCCAAGCAGCCCTCTATGCAGACGACCTCGTATTCTGGTGCACCGAGGAGTACACAACGACTGCCACGTACAGAATGCAGCTCGCCTTGGACAGAATTACAGCTTGGGCCAATCGCTGGTGTATTACCATCAACAAAGAAAAATCATCAGCCATGCTATTCTCACTGTCCACCAAAACCAAGGTTGGCAATCTGACGCTGGGTGGTACTCCACTCGAGTACGAGGACCAGCTGACATACCTGGGAGGCACCTATGACAGAAGATTAACATCGAAGGAGCACATCCAGAACGCAGAGGCAAAGGCCAGAAGAAAGCTAAACATCATGAGGAAGCTGGCAGGAACAAAGTAGGGTGCCAATGAAAGGATCCTCAAGATCATCTACCTAGGTGCCGTACGACCACATCTTGAGTATGGATCCAGCTCATGGATGACAGCAGCTAAATCTCATCAACAGAACCTCGACAGAGTACAAAACCAGGCACTGCGCATCATCACTGGTGGAATGAGATCAACACCAATAGAAAAATGGAGCAGACAGCAGGCATCCCCCACTTAGCAAAGGAATGGAATGCAAAGTACTGATCCAAGATGCTAAGTTCAAATCGTTCAACAGCCACCCGATGAAGATCAGGCAAGCACAGCTGTCATCAGGAAGACTTAAAAGATCAAGTTTTGTGAAAAAGACAAAAGCACTTCAAAGGAAACACCAAGAAATGTTAAAAGAAAATAGAAGACCCAAACCACACCCTTGATCCTCCACCCTGGGAAAACAAACCAGAGAGCATAGCTATTCGCACCACAGTACCTCATCTCACAACCAAAGATGAACACAGTGATGTGAGCAAGAAGGCCCTGACCCTAGCCATGCTGGAAGAAATGTACCCTCAGGAGACATGGATAAGGATCTACACAGATGGATCAGCCAAAGATGCAATTAGGAGCGGAGGTGCCAGACTGCACATACAGTATCCAAACGGACAACATGAGTCAGCTGCAATACCGACAGGCAAACACTGCACAAACTACAGAGCTGAAGTGGAAGCACTGCTTCATGCAGCTAATACCATCAGCAGAACAGCAGACCCTATTGCACAGATTGTCTTTTTATCTGATGCCCGGCCCGGCCCGTCCTTGAGGCTATCACCAAAGGTAAGCTGCCACAACTTGAAGAAGCACTACAAACCATCAAATGATTTCGGATAGCACTGCAGTGGATCCCCTCACTGTGGAGTCCAAAGAAATGAGGAAGCAGACAAGATGGCAAAGGTGGGTGCAGAAGAGAATCAGACAGAAAAGATGGTTACCCATACAGAGATGAAGACTATCATCAAGTCCCTCTATAGAACACCTCAATCAGAAGATGCCTACCATCATCTCTCGAGGCCAGAGCAAGTGACCATTTTTCGTCTCAGAACTGGACACAACAGACTAAACCAACACATGTCCAGGCGGTTCCACCTTACGACATCGCCCGCTTGTCCTTGTGGAGAAGCAGAACAGACCACAGAGCACATACTTCAATGTTGCAGTACGTATCAGCTGCTGAGAGAAGAGATATACGCGTAAGCTGTTGAATATTTTGAAACCAATTTTACTGTGTACGTGCTGTTATTGTCTATTTATATACTTGGAATGCTGAATTCCCAGAATCCAAATTCAATGTAACTATACGGACAAGCTGTTAAATATTTTGAAAGGAATTTGACGGGGTGCTTGTTGCTGCATGTCATAGGCAGCAGCAGCGCTTTTCAATGTCCATGACGGATATCTCATTATTTGTTAGCTTTTACAGAGTAAATTTAATTTTTGATTACGCATTTTACGAGATTTTTACGATTTCTGCTTTTCAGATCTCTGCTATAATACTTAAGGCTAATATGCATACATTTTCAATCACAGTAAATATACAATTATTTTACTCAGAATGAATGCGATTGCTTCTCAGCCCATCTAACGTTTCACAATTCCCCCCGGGAAGTCCCATGGACCCGCTATTCTCGAATACTCCACCCAGACCCTTCACAGAATCACACTCCCAACTTTTTTGCAATAAATTTGCGCTAATGGGCATATGTCATTTCTTTAGCATCACAAATTATCTGGTAGAAACTAATGTTCAGAACAAATTAGCCAAGCGAAACAAAAATCTGACCACGGTTAATGTTTCCAAATGGCTCGTTTCGCAGTTCACAATAAATTACTAGACACAAGATAAGTCAGCAGAAGATATAAATTGTCTTGAAGAAAAGGGTGGTATCTGATCTGTCACTCAAGTAATTGACGTCATACTCAATTGCATGATGTCTGACGTCACAATACATCGCTCTGGTGTACGAATTGTATGTCATTCAGTGGTTTACTCTTTAAAAACATTCGCTTGAATATTTTGAAATAAATTTCACTAGGTGCTGTTGCTGACATAGGCAGCAACAGCACTCAGTTAAATAAGTTTCAAAATATTCGACAGTTTATCTGTATATTACGTTGAAATTGGGATTCTGTATGTTCATGATTCCATGTATACCAATCGATCTCAAACCGAGTTTGAAGTGGGCGGATTTTTTGCTAGAAATGGATGGGGCATAGCTTTAGAAATTTATTCGTCTATTATCTTGACGATAACAAGATAATTCGATTACAATAAACACGGTCATCTAACCTTATACAAGAAATAAAGTTTCACGACTTCAATTAACCAAACTCGGGATAAATAGTATTGACATCGCACACGACCAATAAAATTGTGTGAGCTGCGAAATATCGCCATTAGATAGCCAGCTATCCGGAGAGTCCATTAGCAGTAAAAGCTAACGACTTGTTAACGAGTGTGGTGAATTTATGAGAGATGCACTAATTTGGTGCAGCAAATTAAAATATATTCATAATTACGCAGTAGCCTGCGCTTAATGGCATTTTCTATGTGGTCTCAGGTCGTCCATTACTTAACTATTTTGCACGCATATCAGCCATAAACGGCTTCTGCAGTGGTCTTGAGAAATGCCCATTTTCCCGCAAAGAGAAGGCAAAGTGAAGATTATTTTTGAAATTTTACCACTGGAATGACTGGCTCGATAACCGCGCAAGTCATTCCAGTGGTCAATTTGAAAAAATAGTCTTCTCATTGTTTGCAAATGGGCATTTTCTAAGAGAAAATTTAAATTTTCTTGAATAAATTCGAGGGTTAATGGGTTTAGAGCCGTTTCTATCAAAGCGCTTTTTACTATCTTTGGTTACGCGCTGCTTTATCTATGCAGTTGAAGGTATCTGAAGCTATGTAGGCCTACAATTTAGACTGGTTAATAGTTTGAAACTTATGGGACCAATGTTATCTAGTTTGCGATGTGAAAATTCAAAATATTAGGATTAACCGGTTCCAGTCAGGTTATTCCAACAAATGCATTCACAATTAAAATATTTTACACCCTTCATCCGACTGTCACATCAGCAGGTACCTGTATTCAGCCGAATGACAGAACTTACCGCGTGAGATAAGGTGACTAAAGAATTAGGCCTCTTTCTCATTGCCTAATCCTGTTTAACTATTTCATGTACTATGTAGGTTAACAATTAGCCGATATATCGGTTTGCATTCACACTGCTAGAAGATAGTCCCGTACTGGACGGTGGTGCTACCTGGTGGAGAGCGAGATAAAATGCTGGCCGTAGCGCTACCTGCCAGACAGCTAGAGAAAATGCTGAAGTTAACGCTACCTGGCAGATTTTGACGAAATAGGCTGCGTTCACATAGCGAAACAATAGCGATATCTCGGAAAATAAACCGCCGATTTTGTGGAATTAAATTTCGAAATAAATGACGCATTTATTCCGGTACAAGACACCTGCTATTTACCGAAATAGTGGCTGTATGGGAACACGGCCTTAGTTGTGTTCTCACTGGAGAGTTAGTCGGGCATAACGCCATACCTCAGTATTGCGTTACGCCGGTTAAGTCTATCTCTATCTATGGCCGTGTTCTCGCTGGAGAGTTAATCGGGCATAACGCCATACCTCAGTATTGTATTACGCCGGTTATGTCTCTAGTGAGAACGCGGCCTAAGATTTATTTTTCGATTCCGCAAAGGTTATTCGCAATATTTAGTGAGAGCAATTTAGGATATTACAGTCGTCATTTTAATCGGCTTGGTCCTTCGATGACTGCCTTGCACTAGTAGATATTTTGCTAGAATCGGGGAAAACACGAGTTCTCAGTGAAGATTAGTTTTCAATCGTTCCGTATTAGTGAGGAACACAATATTCCGGATTTCGTTGTACGTGATTTATTTTACACACGCGTGAATATCATTTGAATCCATGCAGATTAGGGGTGATATGTGAAAAGCATTAGATATGCAACCACTACGCATAAAAAGAAATGCCGAGTGTGGTGCGCCTGTGAATGTCTAATGCAGGCTGTTATTGTTAAGCAGAGGTGTCCTCCGATGATTTTCTCTGGCTAAATCAGTTTGAAAACATCATGAAGCTTAGATCAGTCTATAACCGTTTTCACTGTTTCATATTCTCATCCAGACTCCCGTAGGTTTTTACTGGTCCTCAATGTACCCAGTCCTGCGTCTTTGCGATAGGTCTTGAGATAGGTACTGTACGCGTTTAGAAGGTGTGTGCAGCGTCATCCTCTCCGGGTTTTGAATGTATTAGCTCCGAGTAGAGTTGCCCGATATACCGATCTCACATCGAAAACCGGTTCAATATGATGACGGTGTGCAAATCGCCGTAATCATGCTCAAACCGAAAAACCGAGTTTAAATAAATTTTCGGTTTATCCATCACTGACGCTCTGGGTAAATTTTCTAAAATAATCTTCCTTTGTCTGCAAATTCCATGACAAAATTATAAATATATTGACCAAATTTGTGGATTAAATGGTTTAAACGCAGACCCATTTGAACATACAAAAGTCTACATTACCGTTTTTTTCTGTTCCCACTAAATTGTTTTTAATGAATTGCACTCTGTAAACTTTACAATATTTTGAAACTAATGTGACTGCAAGATGCCGCTGTTGTTTGTAGCACCAAATCTCAAATTACTTTCTAAATATTTAACATACACGAGAACATTTATAAAATTGTAAATGATCGACTTTCTATTAGTCTTTCGTATTCAGTGTTAGCATAGTCTAATTGGGTACAAAATGATTTCTCTCCTTAAAGGTGCATGTTCACACTCGAATGCTTGAAAATTAAATTATCTAAATTGTATACTTTTAGAGACTTAAACTTCAGGCCTAGATATAAAGAAACGAAATAAATCCTAGCATATGATGATTTAATTCCATATAAATTAATATAATCTTTTGAGTTGTGAAATTGAATTAGAGGCCCGTGCCTATAATTCAATTTCACAACTAAAATTGTTTTATTAATTTATACGGAATGACATCATCATATGTTAACATTTATTTCGTTTCAATACACCTAGCCACATAATTTAAGCCAATTTTAACAATTTTATTTTCAAGCATTTAGTGTGAATATGCACCCTTAATTCTTGTGCGCATGATTGACGTATGTTCGAGGTTAAGGTATAAAATGCGAAGTCAGATCCGGGAAAACAGAAGTACAAGTAATTTGAGGAGGATTATTTCCATAACCACTGGGCCGATTGTGAACAAATTTGCTAGGCAAATGTAACAACGAGTCCTAAATATAAAATTTTAATATACATAGTCAGTTATGAGTAATGAGCTGCTGACCACGGCCACTTGCTAGCGAGCCAGCAGTTTTTGTAAGCGTGTTTTCCAACTTCATGTAATATATCGCCAAAACAAAATGGTTGCTAGTAATGAAATTTACTGTGCAAATGTGGGGTCCATTTCTGAGTTGGACCCTATGAAAATTATGAAATTATCCCCACCCACTCCGGAGAAATCGCCTGCTGACCACGATCACCCGTCTAGCGAAATATGCGATTTTTGCCGGTTTCAGAGGCCTTGTGCAAATTTGAAGAAATAAATATATATATATATAAATAACTACACTGTCGCAAGTAACGGGATTTACTGTGCAAATGTAACCTTCACCCGCAAATACAGAGATATGAAAATTATCAAATTCGGTCCAGTGGTTGACGAGCAGCAGCCTGCTGACCACGGACACACACCACCCCCACCCCCTGGCGAAGATCCTTGAAAACGGAAATTAGTTATACCTATCGAACTGAACATCGGTTTACCGACTCCAGCAAATCTGGACAATAAACACAAGACTACTCAAGAAAGAATGGATGCACAACATAACGCATCGTTGAGAATTATGCTGTCCAGCCAGTGATGTTGGATGAGAGCACGAAGGCATCTACGAGGGTGGGTGGGTGTGGTGGGGAAACATCTAGATTATCTAAAAGTAGCTTTGGAGTTGTCCCGCTGTTACAGTTGTACAGCACCAGTGATACACCTGTTGCGTCAATATGTGTATTTTTGCCAGATAGGTTCTTGAGCAGCGGATCCACAGTTTACAAAAGACTGGAAAACAATGTTTCCCATAATGCAACGTGCGGCAATGTCTGTGGAGTTGCATGTCAGAAAGATGAGGGGTTTGCTCTTCCTCCATTTCTCCTCGAATGGCGACAAGATGACATGGTCACTGACTTCGTCTGTCGCTGGTAGTGTGCTTAGTAAACTATGTCTTGTCTTTGTTCATGAAGAGAATTTTTTATACTTGAGCCGTTCTGCCACTATAGGAAGAGGATCTAGAGGCTTCCCTTCCTTGGCTATGAAGTCTACGTCGTCTGCATACTCCATCTCTAGTAGGTGGGCTAGAATACATACTGAGAGCGGGGTGGGGTGGTGGCGGTGGTGGTCATGTGGCGTGCCCCCGTAGGGATGACAGGGCTGAAGCGATGAAGCGTGTAACCAGCCCTGGAGAGAGACCGTCTCCATGTGGAGAGCCGATTGTGGTCTCTAACTCTGTAAATTTTACATTTTAATTTTCAACTTGGTATCTGCCAATAGCAGTAACACTAGTCGCAGCTCGTCGACATTACATTCAGCCTGGTTTAGCACGTCCAGGAGCTTACGTGTGATAGTACCGAAATCATGTGGCATATCAATGTCCATCTTGTGAAAGTCCAAGTGCTTGGAGATAACAGCTAACAGGGGCATTCGCTGCGCCCACACAATGTGTGCACAGTGGCGCCCATGTTTAAAGCCACCCTGGCAGGCTCCTATAAGTCAATCAAACCTTTCTCGGATGTGCTACAAAATCACATTGGCCATGCTCCTCTGGGTGCGGTTGAAGAGAACAATATACCACAGATTTGATGATGATCAATGTGACTTTTGGCTGCCATTATATATTGGTCTATACTGTAGGTGAAATGTTCCCAAAGAGAAAGCCCATTTACTACCAAGAGAAGATTATTTTAGACAAAGGCTCTACTACTACTAATTTATAAAATGGTATTATCTCCGGCATTGGTGATGAGATAACGTCTATGGCCCAATAACAGAGCTCGGCTGTGATTAGTCGGGAAGCGCGTTCGGCAGACTGTACGCCTATGTTTCAGTTCAGTTTTCTTTATTACACTCATATACAAGGTGCAATGTGCTGGCTGGCACAACAGATCGTTTAGAACTGTTGTTTCGATTTAATGGCTTATTACTCACGCCGCAGAAGGCCGATGTAAATATTGCGGTTGGTGGTGTCTGTTTGTCTGCCTGCCTGCCTGCCTACCTGCCTGCCTGCCTGCGTGCCTGCGTGTCTGTCTGTCTGTCTGTCTGTCTGTCTGTCTGTCTGTCTGTCTGTCTGTCTGTCTGTCTGTCTGTCTGTCTGTCTGTCTGTCTGTCTGTCTGTCTGTCGGTCGGTCGGTCGGTCGGTCGGTCGGTCGGTCGGTCGGTCGGTCGGTCGGTCGGTCGGTCGGTCGGTCGGTCGGTCGGTCGGTCGGTCTGTCTGTCTGTCTGTCTGTCTGTCTGTCTGTCTGTCTGTCTGTCTGTCTGTCTGTCTGTCTGTCTGTCTGTCTGTCTGTCTGTCTGTCTGTCTGTCTGTCTGTCTGTCTGTCTGTCTGTCTGTCTGTCTGCCACATGCCTGTCTGCCACATGCCTGTCTGCTTGTCTCTCTTCCTGCCTGTCTGCCGGCCTACTTGCCTTCTGACTGTAGGTATATCTGCCTGCCTGCCTGCCTGCCTGCCTGCCTGCCTGCCTGCCTGCCTGCCTGCATGCATTTATGCCTGCCTGCCTGCCTGCCTGCCTGCCTGCATGCCTGTCTGCCTGCCTGCATGTCTGTCTGTCTGTCTGTCTGTCTGTCTGTCTGTCTGTCTGTCTGTCTGTCTGTCTGTCTGTCTGCCTGCATGCCTGCATGCCTGCCTGCCTGCTTGCCTGCTTGCCTGCTTGCCTGCTTGCCTGCTTGCCTGCTTGCCTGCTTGCCTGCTTGCCTGCTTGCCTGCCTGCTTGTTTGTCTGCCTGCCTGCCTGCCTGTCTGAGGCATATCTCTGGAATCCTATGAAGTGCAACGACAATATATTATCAGTGCCTGGAATCTTTTTTATTTTTTGGTCAAAAGTCAAATACATTTTCATCCATAACTCTGCAATGCAAATCGCTAGCACCCATTCATGTTTTGGTTGGCTAGAAGGAACATTTAGTTGCAGGTCAGAAGTTCAAATAACTAGGCAACAGGATCACTAAGCGCATCCCGAAATACACATTCTGTTCATAAATCTGGTACGCAATTCGCCTCATCCATTCATATTATAGGTGCCTAGCAGTTCTACGAATTTCGGGACAAAACATTAAATAGCTAGGTAACTGAGACACAAAGTGCCTACCAGAATACACATTTTTGGCCATAACTCTGGAATGCAAGAACGTAGAATAACCAGATTTAGCACACGCTTTCATATTACCACACTGTATGACTATTCCAAGTTTGAGGTTAACGGATCAACTATCTAGGTCATAGGTGTCACTAACTGCATTGACAAGACAGAGCGCTAAGGCACGCACGCACACACCCTTTATTGTAAAATAATTTGGCGCTGAAAGCAATGGTTATAATGTAAGATGGCGCTGTGTGAAGGAAATGAACGACAGAATAAATCTCCATAAATCAATGTTATTAATAGTTATTATATCTTTTATCTGTGTAGGAACTAAGAAAGTTATTTACCGGATATAGGACCTAGTAAATAAATGCATTTGAATGCAAACACTGCACAAACTACAGAGCTGAAGTCGGAGCACTGGTTCATGCAGCTAATACCATCAGCAGAACAGCAGACCCTATTGCGCAGATTGTCTTTTTATCTGATGCCCGCTCCGTCCTTGAGGCTATCACCAAAGGTAAGCTGCCACAACTCGAAGAAGCACTACAAACCATCAAATGCTTTCGGATAGCATTGCAGTGGACCCCCTCACACTGTGGAGTCCAAGGAAATGAGGAAGCAGACAAAATGGCAAAGGTGGGTGCAGAAGAGAATCAGACAGAAAACATGGTTACCCATACAGAGATGAAGACTATCATCAAGTCACTCTATAGAACACCTCAATCAGAAGATGCCTACCATCATCTCTCGAGGCCAGAGCAAGTGACCATTTTTCGTCTCAGAACTGGGCACAACAGACTAAACCAACACATGTACAGGCGGTTTCACCTTACGACATCGCCCGCTTGTCCTTGTGGAGAAGCAGAACAGACCACAGAGCACATACTTCAATGTTGCAGGACGTATCAGCTGCTGAGAGAAGAGATCTGGCCTTTGTCAACGTCTTTTCATGAAAAGCTGTATGGGTCTGTGGAAGAACTTCAGAAAAGCACAGATTTCATCTTGAGAACGGCTCTCCAAGTGTGATACCAGCAATCGAAAAGAAGAAGAATTCATTTGAATTCGAATTACAACCCCAAGATACAATATATCTTTCAGATTACCATGAGTCAATTAGTACTGGATCGATTAATTCCCTAGCAATCGAATTGCCAGCTTCTTAGTTTCCGGACATTGGAGGCAAGTATACAGGAAAGCTATCGGCCTATTTTGAAACTAATTCGACTGGAACCTGTTGCTGCCATAGGCAGCAACAGCTCCCAGCCAATTTAGTTTCAAAATACCGGTAGTCAACAGAAAATTCATTACATCAGAATGGATTTTTGCTTTCTGGTCTGTATTGTGTAAACAGCTAAAAGGTATTATATCCGGGGTCGCCGGGTGCCAAATAGTCAGATTGATTCACTTTTGGCAAACCAAACGAATAAAAGTATTCATTAAACAGCCAATGAGAGCTGCTAACTTTGAGGGCGAGGGCGTTACAACGTGAGGTGACTCAGCCGCATAACTCGGTTTATGTCGGTATCATAAACAT
Source organism: Chaetoderma sp. LZ-2023a (assembly GCA_034401795.1). Taxonomy (NCBI): domain Eukaryota; kingdom Metazoa; phylum Mollusca; class Caudofoveata; order Chaetodermatida; family Chaetodermatidae; genus Chaetoderma; species Chaetoderma sp. LZ-2023a. Next base: position 194,308,691 of record CM067369.1, read on the forward strand.
AGTCTTTCTTTTATTCTGGTATGTGCTTTAAGTTCATCAGGCGCTTTAAGTCATATGTGGAACGCAATGTGCTAGATTTCCTCCGGGTCTACAGAGTTTATTTCGAGGACAGTCAATAACGAACACATGGATGCGGTTATGAACCAATAAAGGCAAAAGATTTATTACAAACTAATGAACCGGTGATTTTATTAGCAGGAAAGGTGGTAGCAAAAACATCACTCTCTGACCATGGAAAAAATGAAGATCGACGACAGCCGAGGTCACTTACTGGACGGTAATGGACTCCCATCTTTAGCTAAGCTCCACCCACACTTCTCTAGTGTTGGGATCGGTCGATCCCTGAACTACCTGACAATGATTTTCCAGAAAACTATACAGGTAAGTTGTTGAATATTTTGAAATTAGTTTGATTTGGTGCTGTGCTGCTTATGGCAGCAACAGCGTCCATTCAAATTAGTTTCAAAATATTCAACAGCGTATTTACATTATTAAATAGTAAAGACAACGCTTAGTCTGTCATCAACGAACCTAACTACGTCTTTCATGACGTAATTCATTATGGCGTCATCCCAACAGGTCACGCAGTTGATTATGACGTAATGTAATCGGTGGATTAACTAGAATCCTCCATTTAGGATAATGGGGTGGGACTGTTAAGGACTATGGTGACCCTACCAAATATGAGAGGCGGTATCGGCGTGATCGTGGCGATATATCTATGTATATTTATTAACTAGTTGAGAGATCCCATCTATCACTACAACTAGAAGTGTGGTGGTCGAGAAAATTCAGATTTCTGCTTGGCCAATGTTATGGACCAGGAGAAGTAGTCTTGAGGAGTTACTACTGGAATGACTGAGCCAGTCATTCCAGTGGTGAGTTTTCGGGAATGTTATCTTGGCCCGCAAATGGACGTTTCTCAAGATCACTGTAGCGGTCGTTTTTGATCAAGTTGATCATTAAAGTGTTAAGTTGACACAAGATGGTTAAAGAATGATAACGTATGCTTTAACAATTCACCACACGATATATGAAAACGACAGGGACTCTTGCCCCCACCCCCCCCCCCACCTCACCATTAACTCGAGAAAATGCGCAATTCTCCTTATACCACCTTCGTGTGTATGAATTGTATATTATTGATAGATCAATTAAATAACTGTTTGGTATTTGACTTGTGAATATGTTAAATTGAGTTTCACTTTGTGCCTTTTACGAATTGTACCTCGTTCATAAATTAGCAATTTAATGACGTCCGAATAGTTTGAAACTAATTTGGCTGAAAAAAATTCTCAAGTTGCCTCCCCTTTGTGCCATTATTCAAGTGTAGGATTTGAGTCACAATCTAATAGCTGCCGACTATTTCGACCTTTCTCCTTGTGCTACTTTCGAGTGTGCGAATCGTATTTTGTCGATAAATCTATAATGAATATAATTATGTATATGAAATCTACCGTCATGAAATATAGTGTCAACTGTAATACCTCATATGCCTATACAAGGCCTGAGTGTAATAAAGTGAACTTGAACTTGAATTACAATTATTTGATTTTAACCAACAACTTGTTGAGGTGATCCGAAGAAAGAAAAACGCTAAATGGATGCATTTCAAAAGACAAAGAGAAACGGCACACGCTCGACGTGTTAATGGCAAAATCCAACAAAAGTATAAAGAACAACTGCCCATTAAAGGGACGGATTTGAAAAAAATACCGAGTATTCCTAAATTAAAGTTGTTTGAAACAATATCAGTCTCATAGAAACAGCACACTAATTTTTGTGTTTTGATCAGCTACCAAGCGTATTCGAGTTGATTTAATCAATAGGACATATCAACCAGGCTACATAAATAATTTCATCCTAAAGGACAATTCAACAATATAACAAGAATACTGCTTTCTTCTTAGATTCTGTGTATGTCACCCACAAAGACAGATTCGCAGAAATGGAGAGGTTTGATGATTATCAAAGTCAGATCGTGTGGAAGGGTTAAGATGCGTCACAGGAAACTATGAGGACATACATTAACCATACGATCGGGATGCTTCCAAGGACAGTCGGAAATTGAACGCGTGAATTGAGGGATCCAATCTGTCACTCAAGTATATTACGTCATAATCAACTACGCCACATGTAGGCTGATGTCACAATCATGGTGACGTATTATAACTCCTTCATGAAGCTCGAAACGTCCGTCAAGTGTACGTATTGTATGTCCTTGATGGATTTACAATTTACTACACAATCTTGTGAACATTTTAAAATTAATTTGTCGTTGCCATATATATATATATATATATATATATATATATATATATATATATATATATATATATATATATATATATATATATATATATATATATATATATCCAGAGGATACATCTATCATCTGACGCCATATGACGTCATATTCAGCTAAGCGGCGTGTAAGATTACCTCATAATCATTACGCCATAAATGATTCTATTTGGCCCGTCATATCTCTTAATATTCACACACGTAGTAAGACTCTTGTGTTTTTTGCTATTTAATAAACATGCTGTTGAATATTTTGCAACTAATTTGACTAGGCGCTGTTGCTGCGGCGCTGGTGCTGCAATGAGTTGCAAAATACTCAACAGTTTACCTGTATAGTTTTTAGGAAATTCATAGTCAGTGAGGTCAGTGAGTTCAGTGATCGATTGATCCCAACACAAGCGAGCTATGGCTGGAGCTTATATCGAGATGGGCGCGGCATGGCTAAAACTGGAACGGTCCATTGGCATCCTGCTAATGCAAGGTTCACATTATATAAATTGCTTCCATCACGTGTCCACACATGGTGGAGCTTAGTTAGAAATGGTTTGCGGCACTCAGAGGTCACCGAAACTACCAGAAAATGTTCTTACTAGATACGTGTCTAAAGAATCTTTCCGAAAGAAGAAGCTATCATATGCCAGGTCTGCCCTTAGTTTTGCGCTCCTCCCAATCGGTTACATTAAGGAACATCTATATACCTAGGGTCAAGTTCGACTCGCTAACTATAGTCAGTTTCATGGTTTACTGAACATGCGCAGTCTCTATGCCAAGCCGAACGCTGAATAGTTAACTATAGTTCGTTGGTACCCGGCTCTCCATTGAATTACTGTTGCAGAAAATTTGTAGCCGGGTATCAGTCTCCATTAACCCTTTCTGTCGTCTGTTTTTATGACCTACGAAAATGGGTTATTTTTGTCCGCTAAGACGTAAAAAAGCGTCCATTTGACATAAAGTGGGAAGGAATAGGGGCTTGGGAACATTGACATACAGTGGGGAAGCATAATGTCATCAAACCTAAGTTATTTAATGAAATATTTACACTTTTATATACATTTATTCATGGCAAGCGATCGGTGTCCGTCATTTTGAAATTTACGCAAATATCGCTCTAGCCAACTGAACCGAGCTCGGGTGCTCGGTTGACTATAGTTCACTAGCTAGTTAACTATTTGAAGCTCGACTGGTATTCTAGTTAGCTATAGCTAACTACGGTTAGGAGTCGAACTTGACCCTGATGTTCTTATAAGAAAGGACAAGAGCTTTATAAATGGATTTGCTTTTCACCTTTTTGACATATCATACGGAATCTTATTATATCTTAAAGCTATAAAGGGCTTTTCTATCCTAAACCTCTGCCCGTCCATACATCAAGAGTGTGGATCGAATTGAGTGTTTTAGTTCATACAGCTTTCAGTAACGGGTATCATTCATTTACTACAGCGATGTGCGGTGTAAACAGATTTTCTCCAGCGGTGATACATCAAAGACATGAACGTCTTCACTATATGTCCTTTTGTGTGTGTAATTTTGATGAAAGCTAATACAGTTACTCTTAACCCTTTCAACCCGTAATGCCAAAAACTACAAACTCATTTACGATTTAATGAATATTCTGTTAAATATTTTGAAACTAATTTGACTGGAAGCTGTTGCTGGTGTAGCACGGATCGACCGGTCGGGTACGAGCCGTACCAGCTAAGCTGGGTACGCACCGTCCGTCCTGAGTTCGTTTCAAAAGCACGTCCCCCTGGGTAGAGCTATAAGCGTGTATAAGCCTATACGAGAGAAAGTTCGTTAAAACACGTAGCGCGCATGCGCGCGCTGGTCGCCGTATTGACAGAGCACATGTGGCACGTCCAAGATCTAGTGGCGCTTTTAGTGTGCCGAGTAGGCACATCTTAATTCTTCATAATTAGTTATTTCCGTCCAATCTGGTATCGATCAAGACCAGCTTTCGACGGGCTTTTTAAATCTACAAACTGTTTCAAAATTGGTTCAGAAATGGCTGAGTTATTGCCGTCTTTCTCCGTTTAATTATTCTCCAAACGTTTCTGTAATATATATATATATATATAAATATACAGCTAAATAATCAGTGATTTGCGTACACGTGACGTACTACGTAATCTACACATCTATATCTATCACAATATTTAGATAGATGTGTATACGTCACGGATTTCCAGCACGCTGATTGGCTGGGTCAGCTAATTTTCATTGGTTGAAGCCGCCAGGTTATGACGTTGCAGAGAGTATAAAAGGGGATGATTTCATCAATTCGAGAGCGTCGTCGGCCGCGGGCCAACCAGTCAGGAGCTGTCTAAGCACGGGATCCTGACTGAACAACTGCAGCTCCAAAGACGGAATTCAGGAGCATCTCGGTACATCAACATCCAGTCAGCTTGGACCACAACAGTTTTCGGACCACCACACTATGAACAAGATCATCATAGTTTAATCTATTCTCGTTAATTAATAACTGAATAGGAACTATTTTACGGTTGACCATTAAGGTCCAGTTATGTAATTCTACATGACGTAGAGCCAGCGATGTTCCTTGGTGGATAACTCACCGGATCTGCCAGCCACGCCGAAAAGTGGACAATCAACCACCACACTGCATGTCGTGCGCGATCGTTTAACGTTTTGACAGCAGCCAAGTAAACTTTGCTAGGTGTGCCACAAGAGCTATTTGACGCAGCCCGCACCGTTAAGCTTAAATAAGTACATCTTAATTACAACTGTATCAGTAACCCTCTCTCTGTTAATGGGTTATATTAACTTTACAACTTACCGTTGTTATAACGGGAACTTTCACAACTACAGTTTTATTGTGTAGAACTTACTACTTATTCAGTAGTCTTTATTTATACCTATGTTATGCTGTCCTGAGATCTTACCGCTTTTGATTTAAACATATTTTATTGTAACAATTGCACAATGGGATCGGGCACAAGTTCTTACAACTTAGATTTGCCCTCTCCCTACATAATTATTATAAGCAGCCAATGATTGAGAACACTAAAACGAGGTGAGAGAGAAACAATAAATTAAGAGGTGTGTGTGTGTGTGTGTGTGTGTGTGTGTGTGTGTGTGTGTGTGTGTGTGTGTGTGAGAGAGAGAGAGAGAGAGAGAGAGAGAGAGAGAGAGAGAGAGAGATGTAGGGGAGAAAAACGATGTAAACAGATTAAAAAAGAATAGGAGAGAAAAGAACAGCTCCTTCAAACACTTTCATTGTCGGATAGCAGTTAACCATTAATATAATAGATTAAACAATACGAATAATTGAATTAACAGACCATATTCATGGTTATTCCATACCGTCGTCATTTACCCCCATTTACTCACCCCAACCCTTCCTCTCAACTCCCACCATGCTTTCACCAGGTCTTCTCTTCTCGTTTCTTACACGAAACAAAACGAAACAGAAGCGAGAAATGAGACCCAGACACCTCCTCGTTTAATTATACTTCAACTACCGTATTTTCATCTGTAAAAGGTACCGATGACTAACAGGTACCGTCCCGGTCTCAGGACCGTAATGTATAAGTTCTTAATTTTTACTGTCTATAGTTATCCTTATTTACTGTAAGGTGCTTTAACTAACCGCACCGTATTAGGTCTATCAACCTGTATTATTACTGTTCTAATCAATTCACATACTGTCACCGTTCTGTATTTGGTTAGTTAGTATATGGCAAGTAGCTATATGGCAAGTAGCCATCAGTTGATATATTTTGTTTATTTATAGAAAACTTAGGACCGCAGTACATTTAGGAAATATTAGATAGCAACATTTATATATGCATCACCCTTTTTTCGCGCCACCGTCATGTTTCATTAAGGTTGCTGTCCGTGCTATTAACTCTGTTTAGCCCGGCATGCTACCGACCTAACATTTCTATTCAACTCGATAGGATAGGTGTAATATGATTAGAGACCATTTCTTCGTTAGGAGACATATAATGTACGCCTCTTTTTCGGTTGTTACAGTAATCTAGCCCCGTACACCGGCAATATGCCTATAGGGCCTCATATTTGTAAAGTTATTGTCCTTCTTCATGTGCCACTAAGCCTTATGGCTTCTTAATTGTTTGGATGTCCCTACTCGCACCGTGGACTGATCCGACCATGGGAAACTATTGGAGGTTTCCGAGCGGTTAATGGCCAAGTGGCGGTGTTACATACACCGCCCTTGTATCTTAGGATACTCGTTAGTAAGTGTCAGTGCCAATGTAGGAAGCACTGCGAAAACATTATTATTATTTTTTGTTTGTTTTTTTGTTTTTTTATTATTTCTCTTTATGTTTAGGATATATCTCCCGCACCGCAGTGCATATTTGGACAACTTGGATATAAACCTAACGTTAGGTCAAATACTAGCTCCATAAGATTTGGTGACGGACGAGATGCACCGAATTCTGTACAAATGTCTGGGCATGATATTGGAATCTGCCACGCCTTGCGGGAAGGTCATTTACGGTGGATATTCGTCTCTCTAAGCCTCACCGTAACGACATGTCAATTTGGAATAATCTGCCTGTGTGAAAAGGTAACCATCGTCCTGTGATGTTTTATGTGGTTACTGAGCAAGGCATCCGGACTCTCACCGAGCTCGGATGTTTTGCAATGTAACATGTACGCTCACTGTATCCAAAGATAGGTAGGGTTCCCGCCATTTGCGGCCTAAAATAGTTCGTGTCTCTAAAAAAAACTAAAAGATAGGTTAGGCATAGAAGAAGGCCCGCATAAATAAAAGCGGTACCTACTAATTCAGTATCTTGGAACTGCATAAGACGGTGACTTGGGAATCCTGCGGGAATCGCTCGTCTCGTCTTCACGTAAAACAGCACGCAACATATTAGTTATAGTTTCACTAGGATGGTCTTTTCTTTACAGCACTTTTGGTTGAATACAGTGGCCATTTTTTGGCCCTCTCTGGCCCTCCACTTCTGCGGTGGCAGCATTTTCCTGTGACGAAGTCCCGTAGTCACATCACATACATGAAGAAATAAACAAACCAACGCCTGCAGATAAACACACAAGTGAACTCGCTTACATTGACAGTGACAAACACTGCCCTTGACACACTACTAAGGATTATAGATTCACTAGGCTTTATACGAAAGAGGATTGTCTAATATATTGTCTAAGGTTTAGTATCCGCGCTTATAATGCTGTACTTAATCTAGTAATATGTACTGCATGTACTGAATGTGTTGTAACGGATCACGTGAGACTGTTTGTCACCAAGGCGTGTTACTATGGACTGACGTCACGTGTTTGTAATAGAACGTGAGACGGCAGTCAGTTGGAGTTTGGAGTTGGGCACGACCACTTGTAGTTTGGATAGTTGGTCCCACTCCACGACGTGAATATCAAAGTGTGGAGTGTGGCCAACTGTGCAATCGAATCATGGTGACAGTGTTCCCAGGGTAAGATTTTTGTTAATAAGTGGTATATCGTAACTACTAACACGCGTATGGGTTATTTCATCAGTCAGATGAAAGATTCTGTTGTATAGGACAACTAACGGTATGAAAATACGAGAGAGTTCCGTTACCGAACAATTTCCAACTAATTAATTTAGTGCAACGACGCAACGTTGAAAAGCAATTTTGTATGGATTGCCTGATTTTCTATGTTTAATCAATCACGCATGACTTCAAAAGTTACTTATTTCTTCCCTTATCCCATCCTCCCGCCGAACACAATAGTTACACTTTTAGCTCCTTAACATCCCGGATTTCAATTACAGGGCAATTCACCTTACCAGAGTATCCATCAGTGATTTGACGTCATATGACGTCATAATGAGCTAAACAGGCGTGTATGATGACGTCATAATCATTACGTCATAAATGATTCAATAGGCCCGCCTTTAACTCTTAATAGTACGACACGTTGTAAGAATTGTATGTCTCTACTACTTAATAAACATGTTGTTGACTGTTTTGAAACTAATTTGACTCGCCGCTGTTGGTGCCATAGGCAGCAACAGCACCCAGTCAAATTAGTTTCAAAACAGTCAACAGCGTACCTGTATAATTTTCTAGAAATCGATAGCCAGGGAGTTCAGAGATCGATCTATCCCAACACGAATGAGGTGTGGTTGGAGCTTAGCTAGTGATGGGCGGGGCATAGCTAAAAATGGAACGGTCCCCTATACAGACAGACTGCTGATTGTAGTCAAGCCAATGCCCGTTGCTTCCAGAAGCGAAACAGATACCAGCAAAATTAATTTCAAAATATTCAACAGAATATTCTTATTCGATAGAATATTCTTTATAATTATATTAAATTTTGGTCTACAGGGTTTAAAGTTTTAAGACGTGGTAGCCAGTCAGACTGCATAAAGCCTTGTTGAATCACTAAGGAGAAAAGACAATCCTTACATAAAATTAATTTCGAGAATGTGGCTACCCGGTTCAATGACGATCGTCTTCGAAGTAGCCATTTAGTTTGATATTTCGCCATTATCTTTTATTATATTATCTTAGCTGTTCCGCAGTGATAGGTATTCTCGCACTACATGAGTCTCACCGGCAGGAGAAATAGGGGGGTGGGGGGGCACCCTGATAAGGCAGTTTACTGGGCCGGTACTGGAACAGTACCGGGCTGTATGGACCCGGTATTATTCTAGTACCAGCCCAGTAACATGCGTTATCATGGACGATATATGTTTGAATTGTGTATTTTATGATAAAAGCAGCAAACTCGGCACAGTTGTGGACCAGGCCATCATAAATGAGTTTAGATATAGTAGTACCATTTTCGAAATAACACCCACCCCACCCCTCCACCCCACCCATGTGTCCGGGGTGGGGTTGTGGGGGGTGGGGGGCTGATTACGCACATTTTCACGAACAATAAAAGTATGCGCGCTAGTCAATTCTGCTCTCGAAGACAATGTTAATCCCTTTGGTGTCAGCTTAACGGTTTAATCGTCAACTCTACGAAACCCTATCTCTACAGAGCTCTTGAGTAATGTCCATTTGCAGGCTAAGAGAAGACGGTTACCGAGCCAGTTATTGTAGTGGTAAATTTTCCAAAATAAGTCTTCTCTTGACCTGCAAATGGGCACTGATGCAGGCCAAGAGAAGACGGTTACCGAGCCAGTCATTGCAGTGGTAAATTTTCAAAAAAATAGTCTTCTCTTGGCCTGCAAATGGACACTGACTAGGCACAAATTTTGATTTTCTATACCATTAATCATTTAATGGTCAAGCATGACAAAACGGCATGCAGGGGTCTTGAGAAATGACCATTTGGTGCTAAATAGAAAGCTTTTTTTAATTTTTTAATTTCACTTTTAAATTAAACCATACTCTTCATTTTATTGAAACGTCTCAAGCATTAAATGGTTAATTCATATACGTAGCATACAGAGTGCTTTGAGGCGCTGTGACACAACATATCAAGGAAGTAAACAACCAGCAGACGGCGAAATTTCACCGGTAATTTCATTACATCGACAACTCTTCCGAGATTAATTCCGAGATTAATTCAAATTTGTGACTTTGGCTCCGGCCAGTGACCCAGTAATGACTGGGAGGCGGTAATTCTTCGGCATTGTAAAAGTCAGTGGAATTAGCCAAACGGTTACGGAGAATATAAAATTGTAATTCTACCTGATTGTCCTCAGATTGGAATAGTGTCATTGACGGTTCTATGAGATTAGCTAGACGGCAATGGCTCAAAGACGGGTCTTACCCAAGAAAGCATTGGATCAGCAAGAGCAAAAGACTCTTTCGTAACTGCTTCAGATGTAATGCGTGTTAGACGTGTATATTGATAACCACGATATAAGGCGTTGTTAAAGGATAACTAACCTCATCTCATGATATCTATACAGATGATCTAATAGGCCACTCATAAATTATGCATGGAATTTTAAGCTTTTTATCCTCCCGTCAAAGAAAAATATTACTGCTTTATTAGCTAAACGTTGGTACATTTCTACAACCTATGATAGCTGTCATGATTTACTTTTCAACCAATCATAAAAAGCTGGCGTGGTTGCCTAGGTATATATGCGCTCAGTCATAGGTGCCAATCTCTATAGTTTGACAATGTGGTAGAAAAGCAACCATAAAAGTAAGCTGCTGAATACTTTGAAACTAATTTGACTGGAAGTTGTTACTGCCTTAGGAAGCAACAACTTCCAGTAAAATTAGTTTCAAAATATTCAACAAGCTGAGTATTACATAATAAAGAATGTAATGCATTCGCACTTACATGACATCGCGCACTATCGCTATAGGAGACAAAATGGTGGAGATCATTGTTCAACATTTACTCGATATGACAAAGCAGATAATTGTGATACAGATAAGGGAATGTGACAGGATATGAATGATATGTAATCTATAAATCATAATCTATCGGCGCAATACAACATTTGAGATGCGATTGTCATCCCTTTAATCGTGCTATCCACATTCGCAGCTTTGATTTAACATTATACAGTTTGGGATGTTGACGCTGTTGTATATGCGATTTCTACTAGGAGCAATGTCCCCCCCACCCTTCCACCCAACCACACCCCCACCCCTACCAGACTGTCTCCTCCATTGTTCTTCACCCCTGATCGCTCACTCACTATGCCCGACAGCAACCAGTTTACATGCGCGGTATATCGGCTTTGCAAGAACAACTTGATGACGGCTATAAACAGTACATTCTTACCACCTAACCAATACCACGATAGAAGAAGCAAAAGGACTTCTTTCAATATGCAACAGGCCAGTTCTCCAAAAAATTTGTAAATACCTTTTATATGCCAAGAAAAAATAGGTCACCGATTCTATTATCGCTGTTATTAATGTAATTAGTATTTATTTATTAGCCTCGTGATAATCACTGTATATTTTGTCACTTTACTCGCGATAATAATTGTTATAAATATATACCCTCATCTGCTGCCTCGGTAGCCTGAGTGTAATAAACGTGAAACTGAGTATATGGTGTGACAATTGTGTCACATCTTTTATGCAAAATGACGCAGTTATGAAAGGAGATGTTATGTTAGGACAAGTTGGACTGACACAAAACTCAACAACTCTTCTCCGGTGGATGATGGCGGCGATATGTCCGGTGTGATTATGTCCGGTGGGATTTTGTTCGGTGGGATTTTGTCCGCTGGGATTTTGTCCGGGGGGATTTTGTCCGAGCACCAAATGGACAGTCAATTTATTAATACATTTATTACAAATGAGTCTGTGAAAACGTGAACTCCAAGCGACGTCCACACGCTGTAACTCTGTAATAAGATTATGACATAGGCTAAATAGGGCCTACATATAGATCAGAATGCTCTATTGAACAGATTTTGAACATTATTCGGCTCTATCATGATCCACCAGTTGTATGGCACGTTTTACGACGTTTAGTAGGACCTACGTTATTTGATAGCCTATATATTAGAACTATTTACGACTTTGATGAAGCAGAACTATTCTACAAATATCAGATAACCTGAAACCAAAGACCATGCAAAATGTGCTTAAATCCGCGAATATTCAATAATAACCCTTATAAACATTTCACGTGTAATTGAAGAATTTAAAACAGTTTTACTGAATATTACCAATGAACGTAAGAACCACCGTCACCACGAACAGTGTAGGTCTGGCTAAACTCGTTTTCTGACAAGGTTGCGGAACTGGTCACCGTTTTAGAGGGCATTGGGAAATCCATTCATGGAAGGGAACAATCAGCTTCTGGTACAATATACGAAGAGAATGTCATTGTAGACACTGTTCGTTATATAAAATGAGTAAGCCAGAATGGTTTATGGTGTAATAACAAGCTCTCCCGGAGCAAATCAAGAGAAACTAAAAAGAAAAACAACATTTTATTGTTCAAACAGCCACAAAGCAAAGGTGCATCGAATCATGATAACAGCGATAAAAAGTGGCTGTGTGGCTGTATATAATTCGCAAGCTTTTATGTTGTCTCTTAACACATGAGGTGGATTTATAAACACTTTTCAGACATGTGAATAACACCTCCCAACCATCCCTATCGCAGTCAGGAAATCTTAATTTGGGATCAATTTCAGGATGTGAAACATTGTGTTTCACGCGGAAATGTCCCTAAAGTCGACGTCATCATTCTAGGTGGAGCAGCAATGGACCGTTCCGGTTATAGTTATGCCCCGCCGATCTCTAGCTAAGCTCCACCCACACATCGCTCATGTTGAGATCGATCGATCGATGAACACCCTGACTTTCCAGGAATGACGAACTGACTAGACAGCTACAGGCTTTATATCAGTTTGAGAGCATTTTTATCTTCTCAATTCGTTGCGCCTTTAGTAGGCCCTAAATAATCAAGTTATGCGTATCAATTGACACTCAATTCAGAAAAATTATCAACACGTATTGCGCCCAACCGGCATTGGTATATTACTCTCAACATTATTTCATGAAACAAGTCAAACTCGATTAGATGCCATATGTACAATCAATCAGTAACTAATCGTGATCATATTGTAGATATGGGAGTGTCTTGTGGGAAGTCATGACCCCGCTGGATATCTTATATTTACGAGTAAGTCCTAAATGAAATTCATATTTGAAAATACCAGGTGAGCTAATAGACCGAGTCACTATATGCATTATTATTTAGCTAAGTATTTATACAGCACTGGATGACCTGGCACTGGTTGACATCAGCTGATGATGTAGTTTCAGTTTCGGCGAAACTGACGAGAATTGATGGATGAATATTTAGCATCAAAGTTTAAAGAATAGAATTGAATGCAATAGGACCTCCGGTTCTGAGTTGATGTGTATCTGGAAATAGTTGAGATAAAAGTTGTTGCCGCGAAATCAGCACACCCTTTTATAATATTCAGCAGTCGTTTGGATCAGTAGTTTCGGAAATAATCAGGGGATACGAATCGATGGAATCGTACGTGACAGACTGACTATAGTTGATGACGATAGGCATTCGGATTCTCATACGAGAATAGAACAACACCAGCTGGCAATGAGATCATACAGCTCATGTGCCTATTAACGCTCGTATCCTACAGGCTTATTCACGATAGGCAATGGACAGGACAGAGACATTGTAGCGTCCTGTAGGAACTAATAACGCAATCGAAATTTGTATATCAACTATGTGTCAATCATACAATGGCATGCTACAACAACACATTCCATAATGTTGTTGTTTAGCTGACAGATCGCATCAAATCAGAACCAGCCAACACCGCTTTGCCTATGTGCAGCAGTAGCTCCATAGAAGAGAAGCCCAGAGTTTGATTGGTAAAAATGACGTCATGAGCAATGAGCGTCGATCAAACTCTGTGGCAGAGAATTAGAAAGAACAAGTTTCAAAGTAAGAATCGAAATGTAGGTGATCATGGATTGGTCAGGACGACCAACCGTTAATAGATAGAAGCTTCTGGGAGGGAATAAGCAGACGTTGATTGGCGGACTGATTATCCAGACCAGTCAAACTGTGCTTATAACCTACCTAGAAGAATCATTAGAACAAAGAATAAATATTACGATATGTATATAACTATATATCGTAATATGTATAGAACTTCAGAGTTGCTGAAGAGAATAAATAAGGCACTTTTCCGGTTGTAGAATCAATCAATCCAACATCAGGGTTCCGTAGCCATCGCTGATGCTACGTTAGCTGAGATATAGATTATACTAGATAGGTATAAGCAAGAATTATCAAAGTCTTTTATTTCAAAGTGTACAGTTAGATTAGCTCATAATAAATCCATAATCTTGCAAAAGCAAGACAAGAGTTTGGTCTTTGTTCGTTTGGTAAAGTAGGGACTCTAGAGTGGAGAGCAATACTCCACCGAAGCCGGGAATCTTCTTCAAAGTCAGATAGGCCCGATCGTCACCATAATAAATACCATTGCAATTCATCTAGCAACGAGGCGAGCCGACGATCATCGTTCTACTGCTTCTTTGGTAAGAGGTTGTCGCAGCAACCTATCACATCATAATCTTACCATCGACATAGTAGGAAACATCATCAACCCGGAGATCCAAAATCTTCAATATGTCTATCTAAGTATTATTTACCAATGTGCCACGACCACTTGTAGTGGGTGCGTAAATGGGTGTGACCATAATTCTAGGATCCAGTAGAACGATTTGCTTTGACACTAGACCCCTATATCTGAAATCGTTTAGTATTTAATTCACCTTTCCAGAGTATCTATCCACCATCAGACCTCGTATGACGTCTTAATCAGCTCAGCGCGTGTATGATGACGTTATAATCATTACGTCACAAAGAGTTCCATGTAGCCTGTCATCAGATCTGAAATGGTCCGACACGTTGTATGAATTGTATGTCTTTGTAATTCGTTGTTATTTTATAAACATGCTGTTGAATATTTTGAAACTAGTTTGACTGGGCGCTGTTGCTGCCTTAGGCAGCAACAGCACCCTGTCAAATTAGTTTCAAAATATTCAACAGCTTACCCGCGCATTTTACTTTTTAATTGATAGGCAGGGTGTTCAGAGATCGATCGATCCCAACACGAGCGAAGTGTGGGTGGAGCTTAGCTAGAGATGGGCGGGGCATAGCTAAAACCGGAAATGTCCATTGTCATCAACCTAGCAATTCTGGCGCTTTTCTCCACGAAATTCACAATTAGTCAAATTTTGGTCACGCATTTGCCACATTAATAGTCAGATTCATTATTAACCCGATAATCCCCGCTTTGGTTGTAGGGTCTGTCACCGAGCACTGTTTCTTTTAGGTTAGTTTAGATTTAAATATATTGCGCAGAGTTTGACTGCAGATGTATGCCTCCCTACCTGCCTGTCTGCCTGTCTGCCCTACTGCCTACCTGCCTGCCTGCATGCATGCCTGCCTACCTGCCTGCCTGCCCCTCAGTCCACCGGCCCGTCAGTCTGTCTGTCATTGGTCAGTCTGATAGACAGACAGACGGATGAACGGATGAATTGTCAAATTTAAATATCATTAACTGGGTAAAAGTATGACTGGCACGATAACTCATGCTAGGCCTATGGGTTCAAAACGAAACTTGGGTGGAAGGTTTGGCTTTGTACTATGAGGAGGTCTAGCTGTTGGTGTCAAAACATTCAATATCAAGGCGCATTAAAGACAAAAGAATGTGCGCTCATGACACGGCCCCTTCAGGGATGCTTGTTCACAGTTATCCCCAATATAAAAGTTAACTGTATTCTTCAGAGAACTTATAGTTTAAGGGGTAAATGGACAGCAGCCCAACACGCACAGGTCGGGGCGAAGGCAGCACCTAGAGCTCACTTCTGCTATTCTTCCATTTGATCTTATTCCTCGCTCTCTCTATCTCTCACCCTCTCTCCCCCTTTCCTCCTCTCTCTCTATCTCGGTCTTTCTTCCTACTCTCTCCCCACCTCACACTCAACATCCACACACTTATGCACACCAATAGACTACAATTAATTAAACTATTATGATTTGCCGCCATTTTGTTGTAAAAAAGTTTTGAATAATCTGTATGTGTATGGGAGACACGGGCATAAGACTCTAAGTCTTATCGTGCTTCCATCTGAACAAAATAAATCACGTTTAAACCAAGGCTGATCTAACCGTCTTCGCCATGGTAGCTTAAGCATATATGATGCACACCAACTATCTTAAATCACTGAAAGATCAATATTATCTATAAATATAATGGAATGTGCTACCAAAGTGATTTATTTGACAGGCATAAACTAGACTGCTTATAAAGGACATAGCCGTTGTGCGTGTCACCATCTATTGGCAGAAATTACAATATGTAGATAAGCCTCAGTTTGAGAAAAAACTTTCATAATCCGATATTTCCTTCATCTTTTGCGAGATCAAAGAGAGGCACTTATTCTCGATGCTAATTCACATCCACAAACTGCAGCAGATAAAATGTTATGAGGCGCAAATTCCTCTGGCATTATAATGCATTATTATTTCTTATCGCAATAACAAGAAATAGATTCAGAATTGTGTGCCGGACGATCTCGATGCTCGCTATCTTCATGGGGTTACAAGAAGCGTTGATAGAATTAATTAGCTTGTTTGATTTATGGAGGCGGAATAATCCCAAGATTATAGTTTACACAATTACACAGCCGAATGTATTCCGTATACCGTTTGGGAGCTAAAGATGGCATGTGTGGTAGGTGTTGTCTATCATAAATAACCACAACCTACTTGTCCACAAAAGAAATAAATGGATACATTTATAGCTATGCCCCTCCCATTTATGGCTAAGTCCCGCCCACGTTTTGTACGTGTTAAGATCTATTTATATATTTCCAACCATGAATTCTCATAACCCCAATTTCGAAGTTGTTGAATTATTTGAAACTAATTTGAATGGAGACTTTTATTTCCTAAGGCAGCAACAGCTCCCAGTCAAATTTGTTTCAAAATATTCAACAGAGTGTTGAGTAAATCAAAGACATGCAATTCGTAAACTTGACGGCCATTTCCGGTTTAATGACAGAATTATAATACGTCATGATGATAATAAATGTGACGTCAGCTTACTTGTGACGTAATTGATTATGACGTTACGTGATTCAGAGACGGATCGGATCTAGCTGTGCCGTATAACAAGGCAGTTGTGAACGCCTATGTTTCGTGCATTATCTAATTGTTTCCATGGCGATGACCAAATGGTTTGGTTGTTATGGTAACATTGCAATCATACCGTATTGCCATTTTGACCATTATCGATCAGAAGCGACAAATTCGCTGTGGTGTAAGGAATAGGCCCCATATTATGTTGAATATTTTTACACTAAATTTCCTGGGAGCTGTTGCTGCCTATGGCTAATAGTTCCAGAATATTAATCAGCTGTAATCCTGTATAATTGTTTTGAAATTGAGGCAAATGCCTGCCTATGGCTGTATTCGACTGGGCGAAAAGTTAAAGTATATTGGCTCCATAGAGTATATTTGTTATCTACTAGTATTTCCTGGGGGAAAATAGAGCACGAAATAAGCCGGAGCCAAAACGTGTGGCATGTTTTGTGAAGTATGCCACGTGATGAAAAATGTGAAAATGTGGGACTTTTGATGAATTATACTATTGTTCAGCATTCACTGTGCCTGAAAATAGCGTTGAATGGTGGATTTTATTTTTCAAGCTAGTACAATTTAGGCTATTTAGGTTTCGGTGCCTTCCATACTGCTAGGGCTTTTTTCATTCGACTGGTACGTTTGCGCAGAGCACGTTTTGGCCACTGCGCAATTAAATTTACGGAAAAGTCCCAGTCGAATACAGCCAATGATTAAAGGGTTAATTTACCCTTATTTCCGTACACGCCCGACAAGTAGACTTATATATGAGACCAATTAGTTTCAATCAGAGGGAATTCACTTACGGTCGTTGACCATAATGTCCACGAGAGAATCAGAAACATCGTTGAGTCGTGATTTAGATCAATAACACGTACACATCACAGGCGATGGAAGAGGAGAGATTACCCGTAAGAAATCACAACGATGTCCAAATAAGATTATTGACAAATAATAAATCACGCATGGCTTGTAAGTCTCACGTGATTCGGCCGCAATCCCGAGGTGATATGCCGGGCCTAGTACAATAATGCACCTTTCCAGTTTATCCATCAATAATATGACGTCATAATCAATAACGGCACGACTGGCGTAGACAAGTTCGTCACGAATGCTTAATTGATGACTGACTAAGCGTTGGTGTACGAATTATATAGCTTTACTATTTAATAAACATGCTGTTGAATATTTTGAAACTAATTTGACTGGGCGCTGTTGCTCCATAGACAACAACAACACCCAGTCAAACTAGTTTCATTATATTCAACCGCTTACCCGTACAGTTTCCTAGAAATTGATAGCTAAGCAATTCAGGGATCGATCGATCGATCCCAACACGGCGAAGTGTTTGTGGAGCTTAGCTAAAGATGTTCGGGCATAGCTAAAACTTTATTCCTCCATTATTCATCGATTGACCATCGCTTTGGTGTAGTCACCATAGATATCGTAACTATTTTCTCGCCTATCTAGTGTATATGAGAATATCATATTACTATCAACATCTTCTTTTTGTTGCAAATTCCATTTCTTAGTCGAATAAAATGTCAGATTAATGAATCCAGCCAAATTTTATTTACGATACAATAATATAAATTCAAGTCACGAGTGTCTGCTTCTGTTTCTGCTTGGCATTATGCTACTGTAGAGAGCAGAGCGCGGCAACATTTATGTTCTGTCTCCCTTCTGACTTCTGGGGGAAAAAAATGTATGATGGAACGGTTTTCTAGACTGTGGTGGTTGCGCCGGACAAGTATCCAGAGGAATGAGAAGAGTGCTGAGCAACGCCACGATCTACTAACAATTGTTGACACTGGTTGATAAGTTTCCAAAATGAAATGAAACATCAACTGACCAGCTGAACCACTGACAGCTTGCACCGACGTGTCAAAATCTGAAAATACCATCAGGCGCATTGGCGATTTACTGAACTCAAGTCATAGGCGGTCGAGACAACCAGCCCAGCCCCATCATAGCGAGGATATGCGCATGAGTGATCTAGCCAATATATACGTTATCAATGTGTAGTAACACTTTGTATCCTCGCTAACCTGTTACGCAAACAGCACCATATTCTGCAGAGCATACCTTGTTAGCTGGTACAATTTTGAACACACTATTGGTGAAAGCTGTTGTTTGGGTGGGGGGGGGTGCGTTGTGAGGGGGGGGGGGGGGGGGGGGTGGTAGGGTGTGGGTTGAGCTGAAAGCTGTTGTTGGCTTCAGCAAAAGCTCATAGTAACACATTAAAAAAAAATGTCACCAATTAGCCATATCATTCAAAAGATAGCGAACGACACGTGCTCGTAATAATTTAGAATATGTGTTGATGATAATTGCAGAATCTAACAACAAATAAGGATTTGAAGATAATCGCTTGGGATAGTGGAAATAACTTGGCACTGACCCATTTGGCATATGTGTGTGCGTGCGTACTAACGTGCATGCGTGTGTGTGCGTGCGTGCGTGCTTGCATGCGTGGGTGCCTGCGTGCCCGCGCGAATGGGCGGACGGGCGGGTGCCTGCGTCCGTGCGTGCGTGCGTGCGTGCGTGCGTGGTGTGTGTGTGTGTGTGTGTGTGGGTGGGTGGGTGGGTGGGTGGGTGGGTGGGTGGGTGGGTGGGTGGGTGGGTGGTTGGGTGTGTGTGTGTGTGTGTGTGTGTGTGTGTGTGTGTGTGTGTGTGTGTGTGTGTGTGTATGTGTGTGCGTCCAGAGATGCGCCTCAAAATTGGTTATCGGATTATGCGCAAAATTTAACACAACAATGGCTGTAACCGTGACAGAGATTCTTTCTCTCGACTTTGGCCTGATATGATAAAATACCAGATGCCGGGCGGATTAGCCTCCGGGTATACTCATATCCCGGAAATTATTGGTCCGATTTGGTATACATGTTAATACAATAAACGTTGTGACAGTATATTGAGATTTCAGAACTATGCTCGTGAAATATCCCGAAAAATCGGGGATGGGGGAGGGGATGTGTAATGTGCTCTTGCTACAGAGCGAAATGTTGCTGTTCTTAGTTGAAGAAACGAGTTATGGGCCTAGCAGAACTGCCATCCTCCTCCTAACCAGAATGTTTTGTGGGTTTTTTAGGACGACAGGAAGTTCATCCATAGGCCCCTGCTCTCATAGATAAAAAAAATATGTTAAAGACTGAAATAAATACAATTAAATTTGCAGCTGTGTGCAACATTTTTTGTGGTTCCTAATGTGTTAGTACTAGGCATGTGCGCGTGTTGTAGTGGTGCTATTCGGGTGGGGTAGGGTGGGCTAGGGTTGGGTGATTTTATTGTGTTACGATATAACTTTGGTTTGGAGGAGGATAAAGTCTATAAATTAAATCCAGAAGGAAAATCTGGAAAATTAGGCTAAATAAATATATTAAAGTGAGATGAAAATCAAACGTAGGGACCTACTGCTATGAAATCAAGAACTGAGGAAGACAATCAAATTAATGCCATGTGCACATAAAGATCAAGAAACGGAAAAATGCACATTTCCGGTTTTAGCTATGCCCGCCCATCTCCAGCTAAGCTCCACCCACATCTCGCTCGTGTTAGAATCGATCGATCTCTGAACACCCTGACTCAATTTCCAAAAAACACACAGGTAAGCTGTTGAATATTTTCAAACTAATTTGACTGGGTGCTGTTGCTGTCTAAGAAATGCAATTCATACAACGTGTCGGACCATTTGAGATTTGATGACGGTCTATATGGAACCCTTTGTGACGTAATGATTATGACGTCATCATGCACGCGCTGAGCTGATTATGACGTCATACGAGGTCAGATGATGGATGGATACTATGGAAAGGTAAGAATCATAAGCTAGCTGTTTCCGTTTAAATATTAAGTTGGTCGCGACTGTCTCTGTTTATGGATTTAAAGGGCGTAGCGTCAGTGTCGTCTGTCAGGAGGCGCAGGCGAAAAGGAAAAATGGCAAAGTTAAAACAGAATTCAGCGATATAAAACCAAATTTCGGCAGTATATAAAAGTTCGACGTATTCTACTAGGATGTTCTTAAATTAGATATTCGTTCGTTAAAAGCAACACTTGGGGGTGGGGGTGGCTCAATTTATTTAGATTGACGAAATCACTGAAAAGCACGATGGCAGCGATACGAAAGCCGGAATTCCCTCGAGTTGTAATATAGATAGATATAGATAGATAGATATTTATTTGCCACAATAGGCCATATAAAAGTTAATACCACAAGTAAAATGATTCCCTTGATGAGAAAACGGGACGGCACAAATAAAATACGGTTCAAATTTAAAAAAAAGATTATTAAAAACATCCCTTCATGTATATTTTCTCTTTTATTTCTTGTACCCTCGCTAGAATTTTTCTGCTGATTATATTCATTTCTCCGGCAGATATCTTTAGTCCAGTAAAACTACAAATTAACCTAGAACAAATTGCAACAGAATTTACTTCTTTTCTGCGGCATTCATGGGACTGCCAGGTGTCACATATCAAAAGTCCTCCAAAATCCCTCGATGGGAAAGTGGGTAAATTCGCATATTTAGCTACCGCCATTATCCGAATAATGAAACTTCCCTTACCTGCTTCATTCCGCAAATAAACAAAGTAGAAATGTTGTCTAAGCTCTGAATTTCATGGTCACGGAAGACAGTAAGCAATTGGCAATATTGCCTTGAACCACTTGTACAAATTCTCCAAACCACAGATTAAATATGGTTGTATGCACAGGGCCGGGGTAATTTAAAAAAATTATATTTAAAGTAAGTTTAATTTTGTTTTTCGCTTTTAAAATTTTATCTAAAATAAATTGCATCAGTTGGACAGGCTATTATGCAAGGAACTCGTCCTAGAGTTATTTTGGCACCTTTGCAGTTCGGGCTGTCATGTGAGATGCACCATAAATTTGGATCTAGATTTATTGTTGACACCTTGTACAAGCACGGATTTGGATGTTCATACGCGGAGATACAGAGGTTTGAGCGCAGTGCATCACTTCATGGTGGAGATCTACCACAGCCATTATCAGGCGAGTTCATTCAGTTTGTTGCCGACAATGTGGATCACAATATTTGCACTATAGATGGGCATAATACATTTCATGGAATGGGAATCATTGCATCTGTTACACCAGGAAACCTTTCGTGCAAACTTGCGCCTATTCTAGAGGTAGTCTACGCTGAGAATGCTGTCAAACACATTCTTAGCGGAAAGGCAATTTCTGGAGCAGTTCGAGGACACCTCATGGTTTTTGCTTCTCTCAGTACAATCTTGATTGCAAATGCATACAACCTACCACTACCTACAATTGCAGATGCTGAAGTTGACACAGTAGAATATTCCGCTGCAATGCATTCAAAAGAATTGTTTGACAATGATGATAATGTTGCAGGACATGAAACGATTGAAAGTTCCCTAAAAAAAAGTCTGGTTAAAGTTGGAGAGCTCTATGATGACATTATCAAAAATCCGTATGTAGCTACAAGATTGTCCTCGGGAAATGCATTACATGATGTCAAGGACAAACTAGACTCAGAGAAGGTGGTCATGAAAGATAAGAGGACTGCACGACTCTGGCTTTTGTATATGGAGTTGGTTGACATTCTGCGCAAATTCATTAACGCAGAACGAACTGGTGATTGGAACATGCACCTTCAGACCGTTCGTGAGATGCTTCCATATTTTGCAGCCGCTGGGCATAATCTGTACGCCAAGTCTGCATATGTATATTTACAAAAGATGTTAGAAATACCTGAAAGTCTTTCAGATATACACGCCAGTTTCCTCAATGGTCATCATGTCATTCATCGAAGTGATAGGTATTGGGCAGGGTTATCTACTGATCTAGTTATTGAGCAGGTCCTTATGAGAAGTGTAAAGTCAAGTGGTGGTCTAACACGAGGTCGTGGAATGACAGAACTTCAGCGTCTTGTTTGGTTGTTGTCTATGCCCACATGTGCAGATGTGTGTAATGCAATGCAAGAGCTCTCTGGGGTAAACTGTGATTCAAGTGAACAACACAAAGATTCCACACAATCTCGAATAAAGCGTGATATGGATGATACTTACAAAATTCTCAAAATCCTTAGTGAACTGAATCCATTTGGACCAGACCCTTCTCTTAGAGACTTGTTAGTGGATTGTCTGCACATGAATCAGTCAATGTTGACGATGCTAAAGATATTGGAGAATCAATTATTAATTCGATGTGTGGCCAATGTGTATCAAGCATTTCGTTCCAGAGAAAGAGACAAGCTATTACCTTAGCATCCAAAACATCTCTCAAGATTGATGATGAATGTGTACAAATTGATCCACAACTCCTATTTCAAAGACTCTGTTTAATTGCTACAAATGGATCAAAAGGGAATCCAGCATCTTATTTTGAGTATGAGTTGTGCACTCATCCGCCTGCACTCTTTGATAATTCATCTCTTCCATGGGAAGCAAATAAGCCGGCACTTGCTGATGCATTGTGGAAATTAATTCAAAATGAAGATGCAGTCCTTCCAGATTCTGTCCACTATGTGCTTGATGGAGGAGCTCTATTACACCGTGTTCCATGGCAGCGTGGAGAGACATTTGCAAATGTTTGTCAAAGATATGTAAAATATTGCATAAGCAAATATGGAAAGGCTACAGTAGTTTTTGATGGTTATGACCAAGGCCCAGACATAAAAGATGTAACACATAAGAGGCGAACTCGTGGATCAGGCGCAACTGTTGTACTGACTCCGCAAACAGTTGTAACTCTGAGTAAGCCTGATTTTCTTAGTAACAAGCAGAACAAACATCGGTTCATATCAATCTTAAGTTCATCTCTCGAACAGGCTGGATGCTTAGCGATAAAGGCAAGCGGTGATGCTGATGTCTTAATTACGCAAACGGCTATCTTGGCTTCAAAGTCAACAAATACTGCTCTTGTTGGAGACGATACCGACCTACTGGTGTTGCTTCTATACCATACTGATATGAATGGCTGTCAGCTATTTTTCAGACCAGAGCCAAAGCAAAATGCAAAGAAACCCCGACTGTAGAATATCAAAATGGCAAAGGAAAAACTCGGGTTCTGTTTGTGCTCACAGCTGTTATTTATCCATGCTATCCTTGGCTGTGACTCAACATCTAGGCTTTATGGAATTGGAAAATCTGCATCCCTTAGCAAAATCCAGTGCTGCAAAGAACTCTCTCAGATTGCTGAAGTGTTTACAATGAGTAATGCGAATAAAGATGACGTGATAAAAGCAGTTGAGAAGGCAATGCTTATTCTATACAATGGCACTTCAATGGATAGTCTAGTTGCTTTGCGGTACAAGCGATTCAGGGAGAAGGTTGCAAAAAGTTCCAAGAATGTTGAAGCACGAGATTTACCACCAACACCCGCATCCGCAAAGTTTCACAGTCTTCGCGTGTACTACCAAATTCAAGTTTGGAGAGGAGATGCTGGAGATATGGATCCAACAGAATGGGGCTGGAAAGTTCTCAACCACCAAATGCTGCCTGTTAAGACTGACATGCTGGTAGCACCTGACGATTTACTGTATTCATTTAGATGCAGCTGCAAAACTGGCTGTGAATCAAAGAGATGCACCTGTAGAAAACATGGGCTCAGCTGCACATCCGCCTGCGAAGACTGTAAGGGTCTCAGTTGCTCGAATTCAATAACGTTCATATTGAGGAAGATGACTTGGATAATTGATGCAAGATGAAATTAGTAGAAACCAGGTAACTATGCCATACTATTTCATCTTAGCTTAGCTTAGAAACACACAATACCGTGACATAATAAAATATAATATGTATTGTATCAATATCAATGATGGTATTTGGTAAATTCATGCAAGTGGCATAACACAATACATTTAATTTGTGGAGAATATGTCAATCGTATTCATTTATTACTAAAAAAAGTCCAAAAATACCCAGTCACACATATATTACATACCGGTTTTAAAGAAATAAAGAAAAATGGATTTTTCAGGTGAAATGGCCCAAATCTGGTAATAATTATGCAAATTTTACCCTTTCCCCTATTGGAATTTTGGAGGACTTTTGATATGTTGTACATGATGGCCCCCTATACACTGGGCGAGGTAAAAAAATTCTGTTGCAACTTGTTCCGGGTTAAAATATTGTTGGCCTAGATTGACTGGACTACATGGTTTCGGATTCAGGGAGATAATCAAAATGAGTATCCCTGATACATCAGTGTGATATCCGGCGCAGATTTCCTCAAATCTCAACTACAACACGAAGATCGAGTGTTAAAGCCGAGAGGTAATCCCCGGACATACACAAGGATGTTAACCAGAATGTTGAAGTGGTGATTAAATAGGCAGTGCTAGGCTGATAGCGTACCGAAAATCCCACGTTGAAATTATGTAACAGCTAATTCGTGCCGCAGGATTACCATGGACATAATGATTGCACCGTATTGAATCATAAAATGGCAGCCAATTCACCTTTCCAGAGTATCCATCCATCATCAGACCTCGTATGACGTCATAATCAGCTCAGCGCGTGTATGATGACGTCATAATCATTACGTCATTACGTCATAAACGGTTCCATATAGACCGTCATCAAATCTCAAATGGTCCGACACGTTGTATGAATTGTATGGCTTTGTAATTCTTTGCTCTTTAATATGGCAGAAACAGCACCCAGTCAAATCAGTTTCAAAATATTCAACAGAGTGCCTGTTTATTTTTTTGGAAATTGATAGTCAGGGTGTTCAGGGATCGATCGATCCCAACACAAGCGAGGTGTGGGTGGCGCTTAGATAGAGATGGGCGGGCCATAGCTAAAACCAGAAAGATCCTTTTCGCGATCTTGGCCGCGATCTTGATGTATATCATCGTTTCAAGCAGCTCTAGGCCACATCGGAACTTGAATGGATGAATCCACTTTTAATTAGCTAAGCTCTGCCCATGCTTTTTGTGTGTTGAGATCGATTTATATTCTTTGAATCCTGAATTCTCAGAAACCCATTTTCAAGAGAAGTTTTAAACTAATTTAACTAACTATTGTAGCAACAAAGCCCAGTCAAAGTAGTTTCAAAATATTCAAACTAATGTGTCAATAGTATCAATAGTAAAGACATACAACTGACGGACGATTCCAGGTTCATGACGGAATATTCCCATCAATTGTGATTGTGGTGTACTATAATAGTTATGCCCCGCCCATCTCTATCTAAGCTCCATTCACACCTCGCTCGTATTGGGATCGATCGAGAGAGAGAGGGGGGGGGGCCGAGAGAGAGGGAGAGGGCCCGGGAAGCAGGGTGCGAGTGAGACGGAAGAGATGGAGGGAGAGGCAGAGAAAAGGAGACGAAGGGGATGGGATAGGGCGAGGAAGAGAGGGAGAGAGACGATGGAGGGAGAGAGGGCAGAGAGAGGGAGATGAAGGGGTGGGCATGGGAGGGAGGGAGGGAGGGAGAGAGCTAGAATATGAGTGAGAGAGCGCGGGAGGAAGGGAAGGAAGGAGGGAGGGGGTGGAGCGAGGGAGGGAGAGATCGAGGGAGGGAAGGAAGGAGGGAGGGAAGGAATGAGGGAGGTGTGCGAATGGGGAAGGGAGTGTGGATGGGCGGTATGATATTATAATTGTCATATGGTGTACATTTTAAGATTGTTTTGCTATATTTAGCTTTATATTTTCAACTCTATGCTAGATGCAAGGCTTGTGTTAGTGAATGATATTAAAACTATACGTGGCCGTATTTAATATTCATTAATCTTATTACTGACCCGTGCATTCGTTAATAGTTGGAATTCCAGTGTGTCTATTTCAAGACATAGATAGAGGAGAGCTCTTGAATATTTTGCAACTAAATTGACTTGACTTGAACATATTGCTACCATGGTAATAAATAGCTCCCAGTCCAATTTGTTTTAGTATACATGCACATGAATTATTATCTGTATTATAGTGTATTATGTTGTTGTTATAAGTTGTTCTTATTTTCGTTTGATTACTTACCCAGCAAAACCAGTACATTAAGCACTTTGAATCATTCCACTTTTCTTTTCTCTAGCTCTCTATAATTTTCTATATGCGTAGACCAATAGAAAACGGGGTTTTCTTTGTAAATTTCCCAATGAAATTTAGAAAAATAGATTTCTGTTGTCCTGCAAATTTTTCTTGTGATTACAGCAGACGCTGTTTTAGACGGCTTAGTCAGTGTCCGTTTGCAGGTCAAGAGACCTTCCTGAAAATTGAGCACTGGAACGCCTGGCTCGCTTATTTAGCCAGTCATTCAAGTGGGCAATTTTCAAAATTGTCTATCGTCTGTAAATGAACACTGACTAAGCAAAGATTTAAATATTCTTGACCACTGTGGCACAAGGGTTTTTGCTGGCTTATTCATTGGTTACTAACTGCATGCAGATGATTACCTATCCCTCCGCACATGTTGTTATATTATTATTATTATTATTATTATTATTATTATTATTATTATTATTATTATTATTATTATTATTATTAACGAGAGCGTCTCTATTTAGATTGGAATCGTAGATTTAGGATATATTATCTAGATATCTCGTGCGCATTAAACGCATAGCCGCATTATTTGGGCTAGTTGCACTACTAGCCGGTGGCCTGGGCTAATTACTGACTGTACATTTGCATCAGAAATAAAATAGTATTGTGATCTGTCCCGCTGTACCCACGTACATCTCTGAACCTCCACTTCAACACTCGTCCCGATCAAATTGGCCAAAATGGCTTCTGTAGTAATCTTGAGAAACTACCATTTACATCTAACAGGAAGGAATCTTTTTTAATTTACCACTGGGATGACTGGCTCGATAACTGAGCCTAGCATTCCAATGGTAAAGTGCCAATAACAACGGTCTCTTCGTCTGAAAATGGGCATGGGATATCTCTATGATAATGGATGGATCTGATCTGTCACCCAAGCAGATGGCGTCATAATTATTTACGTCATATGTAGGATGACGTCACAATCAAAATACGTGATGAATGATGTAAATAGCTTCATCAGAAACATTGAATAATCCATCAAGTATACGAATTTTATGTCTTTACGATTTAATCCCCGGGATTTAATCAATCAATCAATCAATCAATCAATCGTAAAGTAATTTTATAATACACAACTTAGTAGCGACCAAAAGTTGGCAGATGCCAATAATTTACGTACCGATATCTATGCACTCTGTTTCTAACCAGTTTTCGAACATCTAGCCATGCAGAACTCAATATTCATTATTATGTACTAGTGCTGCACGAAATATTACATGATTCTACCATCAAATAATATCATAATTACCAAGTATGTCCATGTAGTTACTTATTCACAATATGTCCCCATTCAAATATAGTTGGTTCACATTAGTTACAATCGGATAGATGTCGATAGGTCCTGGCATATTGCTTGTTAAAGAGATTTGGCTTCAGAATTTCACCGATATGTTTACATAGATATATATGAATGTGCTAATAAAGTATAGAGTTTAAAAAATTCTACTAAGAAGTAATTTCGAAATACGCAATTTAGTAGCGACTTGCAGTTTTCAAATACTAATAATTTACTATATATTCAGTATCAGAATCTCTGTACTCGGTTTGTAACCAGGCTTTCGAACATAATACCATATAGAACTCACTTGATATTGCACAATTCTATCATCAAATATTTCTTGCAATAATGTGAAAATCTTTCTATATATCCTATAATTTAGCTCCAGATAGAATCTGAATTATCAAATAAAACCCCCCAGAATTTACGCAAATGGTCAACAAAATGGACGGACTGCCCCAAAATATAATCTTCTTCTTCCTATAGTCCATAGCTAATGCTATCCAAGGCCAATGCCATTACAACCATCTTAAAGATATGATACTACCAAGAAACTATCATTATTACAATCGCAACCACCATCAACACAACATGGGAAAGGTAAGAAACTGTAAATGATAGTCAGAACCTATGTAATACTGAATGTTAATATAACAAGATAAACAAATTTCCCTCTGTCCAGCAAATATATTGTCAATTTATCACATGTATAATGGCTATATCTTTATAGTACATTGAACTTAACTTGAAGCTCACGGCTTCCTATATTATATAGTGCCATGCCATTTTTACATGTTTAATTTATTTTTTGTTCTATGTAGTGGTCCAAAGTCTAGATATAGTCACTATCTTTGATGGACAATCTGTTGTGCTACTGCAAATTATATATTATATATAAAAATGAATTTGAAACTCAACTTGAATTATATAATCTCCGGCCACATTATTTGTCATTGATGCCTTGCATCAATATCTGTACTTGTTACATTAAGAATTGCCAACTATGTGCTCTATCCATGTACGATGTTGGCCACTTGTTTATTTGACGTCTCATCAATACATCTAGCTGTCAATCAATCAGATGTTCATTAACCGATGTCATCTTATGACGTCCTATCTTCCAATCAATCATACATTTATTAACACGTCACTTCATGACATACTTTCTGTCATTTAATCATACATTTATTAACACGTCACTTCATGACATACGTTCTGTCATTCAATCATACATTTATTAACACGTCACTTCATGACATACGTTCTGTCATTCAATCATACATTTATTAACACGTCACTTCATGACATACTTTCTGTCATTCAATCATACATTTATTAACACGTCACTTCATGACATACTTTCTGTCATTCAATCATACATTTATTAACACGTCACTTCATGACATACTTTCTGTCATTCAATCACACATTTATTAACATGTCATTTCATGACATACTTTCTGTCATTCAATCATACATTCATCAAATCTCCTTCATGACATACTTTCTCTCATTCAATCATGCATTCATTAACATATCACTGAATGATATACTTTGTTTCAATCAGTCATATGTTCATTAAAACTATATCTTATTGGATAGTTAATTACATGTTCCTTATTTTAACCAACGTCACTTCACGCAAAATGTCTGACGATTAGCTGTTTTTGATAAGATAATTGATGTTTCGTCTATCTGCATGTGTTTGGTTATTCTTGTTGCCCGATGAACACGCCCTCCTACCCAAACAATGGTAACACAAATACATGAAAAATGAGAGCCCATATCACCATTCACAGCAGACACATTTCAGATTTGAATACCATATGATAAATATGTGCAACAGTCCACGGAAACGATACCTCAGAAGTTGAAAAAATCATAGATAATAAGGTGCACTGTTAATTCATATTTTGTTTGAGTACGCGGCAGGAGTTGTTGTTCCGTCATTTTGCCCATTGACATTGAGTCTGTAATGTGGAAACACATTATTTGAGTCCCCTCTCGTTGTTATCCTGTAGCCGTTCTAGCGAATTCTTAACAGTGTAGTATCAAAAATTAGATGTACTTCATCATGATTCTCTAGCTTTGGTGTAACCTATTAGGAATTGGTTGAACAACCAGCAGAGGTTTTATCCCTGAAGTTTTTCTAAATACTTGAACAAGTACCATTCCATCAAGGATAGTAACTTTCCTACCTCGAGGCCATTTCTCTGAAATCACATGTAACTCAACAGCATGCTACATGTAACTTTGTCTTTCATCTGGGATAGATTCAAGATCAGTTTTATCTTGTCATTGTGCCCCAACATTGAATCGTCTGGTGTGAAGAGTTACTGCGGTAATCCAGTGCATTCAAACTGCGCGATAGATTCTTTGAAATCTACCTCTGGCCACGAGTGTGCAATAATCACTAGTCGTGCAAATATTCATTCTTGAGTTCTATAATCCGGTTATTTAAATTACATTTCACTGTTTTGCGAATTGATTAACACATCTTCAGTTTCATCTTGGGCATACGTGCCCAAATGTTCACTTCATCATTATTGATACGCTCCTTCACAAGCAGAGTGTACTTCTCAAAGCCAATCTCATCCTGTTTACAAATATCATGCTATGCATCATCTGGCATCACAACATTTGTTACAATTCTGATGATGTAATTTTTGTAGACGAAAGAGTTGACATGAGGGGTAATCAAATTCTTTAGGACACTTATGTTTTGCTACTCTACATTCATCATTGTAATTGATAGTTCATGATGTTGTCTGCGGCTAGTATCAGATATGCCCGCCATCCGTGTGCTTCTCTAGACAGTCTGCTCAGCTCAGATGTAGTTTAGAAAAATGTTCACAAACTCCACGATTTAGGGGCATGCCAATCAGGCTACCAGGAACTTTCATCGATCGGCCCTGGAATTGTTTTAGGACAGTCAGCAAAGTATTCCATTCATAAGCTGTATGTGGTCATAATGGACGCGAATCCCACTTCAGTCCACGGATGACATGTGTCAACAAAAGAATTATAGGCTGACCATGTTGAAATATGGTTCTTAAGTTGTGTGGTTTTATCAGGAAAGCGTGTATCATCGGGACATTTGGTTTGTATGTCTCGATATCGCTCAATCAACTCTCTGAGCGTTAACTGTTTCCTGGCTAATTGATGCTTGTAGTATTATAGAAATGTGTGCCGATGGTAGGCTTTTAAGTGACTATACTAATTGTTACATGGAATATAGGCATCAAATAAGCATGGATACTCGGGCCAGAGATCCACAATTTAGTTATCTAATATTGCGTCAGCTACCAATTCACTGGGCACAGCCATTTTACAATGTCTCGTGATCACGCATGCGCACCCACTGTTAACCGTAAGAACGAAGCTTTCTCTCGGCGCGCATTGCAAGATATCTTTCACGTGTGGCAAAAAGAGATCTAAATCGCGTTAGATATTTGACTTTCATGGCACGAATGAAAAAGATTATTTTGTAATTTGACCTCACATGGAAGATATCACGAATCAGCCGACAACTGACATTAGTTTCACCAGGAAGCTCTAATGCACGCTTTAATCAAACGAGAAGCCAGACACCACAATGATCAGCTATTAACACCACACTTATCTAACAAGAGCGGGCTCTTTTAGCATTGAAACATGATCTATGGTAATGTTCTTCTACTCTAACAAAAACACAATATATATAAATACATTTTTGACTATTCATGCCTATTTCTAGCTATTTTACAAGAACATTTTAATTATTATGCCTGAGACAGCAACAGCGTCCAGTCGATTATTCTTAAAATATTCAACATCTTACCTCTATAATTACCTTGAAAATGGTATTATGAGATTTCAGAATATATAAATGGATCCCAACGCGCACAAAACATGGTCGGGCTTATCTAGAAATGGGCGGGCTTAGCTAGAAATCGACAGGCATAGCTAGAAACCGGCGGGAATATATCTAGAAACTGGCGGGCATAACTAGAAACCGGCGGGCATAGCTAGAAACCGGCGAGCATGGCTAGAAAGCAGCGGTCATAGCTAGGAACTGGCGGGCATAGCTAGAAACCGGCAGGCATAGCGAGAAACCGGCGGCCATAGCTAGAAACCGGCGGGCATGTCTAGAAACTGGCGGCCATAGCTAGAAACTAGCGGGCATAGCTAGAAACCGGCGGGCATAGCTAGAAATCGGCGGCCATAGCTAGAAACCGGCGGGCATGGCTAAAACCTGGCGGCCATAGCTAGAAACCGACGGCCAAAGCTAGAAATCGGGGGCCATAGCTATAAAGCGGCGGCCATAGCTAGAAACTGGCGGCCATAGCTACAAACCGGCGGGCATGGCTAGAAACCAGCGGCCACAGCTAGAAACTGGCGGACGTAGCTAGAAACAGGCGGGTATAGCTAGAAACCGGTGGCCATAGCTAGAAACCGGCGGCCATAGCTAGAAACGGCCGGGTAGATAAGAGATAATGGAACTGACAATTACGATTATGCCATGACTTAGGCATACTTACGAAATTGACTTCGAGATGTCCGGCATTAGACAGCGCCCTGTCAGCTGTATAGATTTTAAGGAGAGCACACTCAGCTTCGCTTCCGGGCAATGTGCCAGGAAACACATACACTTATCTGTTTCCATTAAATATGATATCTCTTGTCACTTATTGAGTAGGTAATTTAATAAATACGTCTTCATATTAAATCAACATTACACAAGAGGGTTCTGGGATTGTGTCATCTAGACTAGGGCTTTAGGCACTGTGATCTGCGCCCTGTCACGTCCATGTCTATAAAGGACTGTTCGGCTACATAGAGAAAAATGAAAATTTGTACTCCAACGGGTCGACATGCTGGATGCACGCACATGCGCACGCGCGCTACCAATTCACCCGTGAACATCATAACTACTATTATATTAATACACTTTTGAAAGCTGAAATAACGATTTATGCCATTTCCGTATTTTGGCAAGCAGAATGCAGGATAAGCCTTACCAGAGCATCTAATGGCAGGCTGTAGCCTGGTGTCAGTGACAGGGAGCAAGTTGGGTGTTGGGAATGCCTATATGAATGGTTAAGCTCATCCACTTCCAATGAACATTTTTTAAAGCTCGATGCTTTAAAAGCCAGCTCTTGCATTCTGGGTAATAAATATAATCCTTTTAGACTTTTGAAGACTGTGCTCCTTGTATGCGTATTTAACAAGAGGCCCAAGGAACTTGACGCTCAGCTGCCTGACACTTAATGCATTGCTTCAGCCTATACGACAAATCCTGCTGCGCTGCCTGAATAATTACCATCGTAACGTAAGGGGATGAGGGCATTGCGACCGGCCTGTCTGTCTGTCTGTCTGTCCGTCCGTCCGTCCGTCCGTCCTTCCGTCCGTCCGTCCGTCCGTCCGTCCGTCTGTCTGTCTGTCTGTCTGTCTGTCTGTCTGTCTGTCTGTCTGTCTGTCTGTCTGTCTGTCTGTCTGTCTGTTTGTCTGTCTGCCAGTCTGCATGCATGCCTGCCTGTCCGCCTGCCCGTCCGCCCGCCTGCTTTCATGCCTGCTTGCCTGTCTGTTTGTCTGTCTGTGTGTCTGTCAGTCTGTCTCTCCGGAGCTGTATTCTCTAAAGACTGATTCGATTTGGCTCAAATCTTAATACGTGACGTGGTCGCCGTGCCTCCGACACAACAATCGAAAAGTCCATCACAAAATTATATGAATTGTCTGTATTTTCTGAAGTTAAGAATAAGCAGCCATAAGCAACAACAACCCCTAGTCAATTTAGTTTCAAATTGTTCAGCAGTTTCAAATTGTTCAGTAATTTGCTTATAAAATTAGTTGAAATTTCGATTCTGATAATTCAGGCTGAGGGGAGCTTATCCTGAAATGGTAGATGCATCGGTAGACTGAATGTATTACTCCAATGATCAGCGTCATCAGGCATCACTGCCATATCTGGAATGGCTTTGGCGATGCAGATAGATTAATCAACTACATTCTTTCTTAGCCAAATCTTAAACTATCTTAGGCTGTGGCAGCAAGAGCCTCCACTCCAATTCACCTTTCCAGAGTATCCATTCATCATCTGACCTCGTATGACATCATAATCAGCTCAGCGCGTGTATGATGACGTCACAATTATTACGTCACAAATGGTTCCATATAGACGGTCGTCAAATCTCAAATAGTCTGATACGTTGTATGAATTGTATGTCTTTGTAATTTTTTGTTATTTAATAAACATGCTGCCTTCGATCCCATCACGAGCGAGGTGTGGGTGGAGCTTAGCTAGATATGGGCATGGCATAGTTAAACCGGAAAGGTGCATTACTTTAACAATTGCCAGTAGCATATATAAATACACGATTACTAGACAGACAGACCTTTCTACCAATGAAACGTTTAGTCTTAATTGGACGCGGTTTGATTCACGGAGGTTCCTGCCTCGCCCGGCAATTCGCATCATATCATAAGTGCTCATCCAAGGCATATACCGTTATTATTGCATATTGCATATGTATATGTGGTAGGAACTAGGTTGTTGGCCTAGATAGGAGTCCCTGTGGTTTGATTGGGCATTGTTGCTGCCGTTAGCAGCTACGGCTTCAAGGCAGGTTGGTTGAAAATATATAGGTCATTATCTGGTATGCGATCTTATAGGGTTTATGAATAGTTTAAGATTAAGTATATATGTTGCTATATTGTTTTTATGTTATTTTTATAACTATAAACTGTACTGTGCTGATTAGCCGTAATGTATGATTACTGTATTCTGCGGCTGTAGTAGTAGAAACATCATACAGCTGCAATCAGCCCTTCTTCATTTTTGCCCACTGTGTCTTGTCCTGGGGCCGTATTCACCAAAGGGCGTAACTTACGCCTGGCATAAATACCTTGGAGTCATTATGACGTCATATATGTTCGTACGTCATTTAATATTATGACGTCATATTCTCCAAGGTAGTTATGCCCTGCGTAAGTTACGCCCTTTGGTGAATACGGCCCCAGGGCCATAATTCTTAGCTTCCTCGGGTCTATTCTTGACTTGAGTGTACCGAGTCCTGCTTTCTTGAAGTCACCTCGTAGTACGCTTAGCAGATTTATGCAATGCCGTCCTCTAGTGGCTTTGTATTTGCTGGCTCCGAGTAGGACGAATTTCAAGGCTTTCTGTGCTGGTGTCTCTTCTGGCATCCTTAGCACATGGTCAAACATGGACCATTTTTGCTGGGCGACTTTTACAGGCACCGCCACGTATTACACATCTTGTATAGCCATCGGTGTCCAGTGATGGTGCGTAGGTG
This sequence comes from Chaetoderma sp. LZ-2023a, assembly GCA_034401795.1. Taxonomy (NCBI): domain Eukaryota; kingdom Metazoa; phylum Mollusca; class Caudofoveata; order Chaetodermatida; family Chaetodermatidae; genus Chaetoderma; species Chaetoderma sp. LZ-2023a. The sequence goes on from CM067369.1 coordinate 194,344,157, forward strand.
TTTGCGGTGGCAGGCATCGAGTTTGTCCAGAGCTGCATTTGGAGCTGCCCAGCTGTTACAGTTATACAGCATCAACGATACACAGGTTGCCTTGTATAAAGGTAGCCTTTTAATCAAGGGCATCTTTGATCTACGAATACATAGCTTCCAGAAGGACTGGAAAGCTATGCTCCCATGATGCAGCGTGCAGCGATGTCAGCAGTACTGCAAAGCAGTGAGCCCAGGATTTTATTTTTCCTCGATGGTTCGCCGCCACGAAGTGGATCGTCATTTTCTTTAGTTTCATGCTTATCTGTAATGCACATAAGATATGTATAGTAGACTATTGAACTCCGTTTCTCTTGCTATTTGCTATCGATGCCGCTCTGCCATCATGCAAGCCAACGTTACAGTACAATGACTATCATTAGCAGGAAGTTATTCGCATGATTAGCCTATATTGAGTCTTTTTAATTGCTAGCTCCAAGTCAGGTCATATCTAGACTGGTTTACTTTTTATTTTCACTCCATTACGCCATTACCGCCAACATTTCTAATTTTTACACTGATATTCATTGAAAGCGATTGTCCATGTTTCTAACGACGACGAGATGGTTCAACACTCAGTCGCGAACCGGGTTCTTCGGTTAAGTAAGCTTAGTGTTGAATGCTTACCGCTACACCAAGCCCCTCCCCCAACCCCCCCCCCCCCTCATACTATTAGCGTTACGGAATCATTTTATATTGAGCATTGGGCAATGCTGAGAACAACAGAATCCAAAATAATGGCGGCTGCAAATAACAAACTAAAATGGTGGCTTCTTAGAAGACGATCGCCATTGATGGGGTTTTTTTTATAAATGTATCCTTCTAGTCAAGTGCTAACCCCTGGTGTACCAAAACCGCTAAAATATCACTAATCAATTAAGGTGATTAAAGCTTTAATGTTCAAGATTTTCCAAGAAAATTATAAATTTTTCCCCCCAAGAGAAGAATATTTTTGTTAAATTTACGATTGCAATTTGCAAAAAAAGATGTCTGTTATCCTGAAAATGAACATTCCTGAAAGCCACTACCAAAGGCCGTTGTGACAGTTAATGGATTAATTGTCAAGAAAATGGAAATGTTTGCTTAGCCAATGTCCATTTGCAGACCAAGTGAAGACTATTTTTTGAAGACGATTATCGAGCCAGTTATTCCAGTGGTAGATTTTCAAAAATCGTCTTCTCTTGGCCTGGAAATGGACATTGCTCAAGACATTGCAGCGCCAGGTTTGGTCGGCTTGACCAATAAAGCGGTACGTTCACGCAATGTGGGCTAATGGTTCAGTATAACTGTAAAGGATAACTAACCTCATCTCTTTATAGCTATTCAGGTGATCTAATAGGCCACTCATAAACTATGCGGGTAATTTTAAGCTTTTTATCATGCCGCCATAGAGAGATATTCAGACTTTAGTAGCCAGATGTTGATACATTTCTACGCCATATGATGTCTGCCATGATTTACTTTTCATCCAATCAGAAAAAACCTAGCGTGTCCGCCTCGGTATATACGCTCAGTCATACAGGTGTCAGCTATAGCTTGGCAATGTGATGTAAAAGCAACCATGCGGGTCAGTTGTTGGATATTTTGAAACTAATTTGACGGGAGGTTTTTGATGCCTTAGGCACCAACAACTTTTGATCAAATTAGTTCAAAAATATTCAACAAGATGAGTATTACATAATAAAGAATGTAATGCACTGGCACTTACATGAACTCACGCCCTATCGCTTGAGGAGGCAAAATGGCGGTGATCACTATTCAAAATTTACGCGATATTACAAGGCAGATAATTGTGATACAGATAAGGGAATGTGGTAAGATATGATGATATGGAATCTATAAACCATAGTCTATCAGTGTAATACAACATTTGATATGAGATTAGCATCCCTTTAAAGAATCCACATTCTATTTAGTCCGGGGGCGTGTCTCCGTTAGCGGCAGATTTTACTCATGCCAATGACGGTAATGTAAGGGCTTTTGTGCTTGACAAGTTGTGCACTGTTGTGTTAATAATTAGGCAGCAATGTCTTCCAATTCGATTATGTACAAAATATTCAACAGTAAGTTTAATTCTGTTTTGGAAACTCATTAAGTTATTTCTCAGCTATACTATACCCTCCAAATATTCTACATAATGCTTGATACATAATAAATACAATTGTTCGTATCTGCTTGTTTAAGCTCAATTGGTTAATGAACGACATGGTTCGAGTCTAAAACGTTTCCTAAGTGTTATATATCTCTTTCAACTCCCTTGATTGTCATTGTCATGACACTTATTACCGCAGAGGCAATTATTGAAAGCGCGTTTAGTGACGACCAGCGCGCATCTATTTCCATGAAAAATGCATCAATCCGTGAACGGTTTACGTAATGCTACACACACTTCGAATAACAATTCCTTATAAATCAACCCTTTTCCTGATGAAGTTACACATTCCATTATATACAGGCTCATGTTACTCAGTTTACCTCACTGTTGCCGAAACACGTTGCTATGTAGACCCACGGCAGCGCAATGGAAGATTCCGTCAGTCATATGTGGTTATAATCAACTATGTGACGTATAAGATGACGTCATGATCAATTACATCAAGAATGACGTAGCTCAGTTTGTCACGAACGCTTGATGACGGACTAAGCGGTGTTGTACGAGCTGTCTTTCGTATTTAATAAACATACGTACCTGTATAGTCTTTTGGAAATTGATATTGACACTTGCGAAGCGTGGGTTGACCTTAGCTAGAGATTGGCAGGACATAGCTAAAACTGGATTCCTTCATTCTTCAGCAACAATGTTACCATGTGATTCAAATAGGCCTATGTCATCGGTTGGTTGATTGGTTGGTTGGTTTGGCTGGTTGGTTGGTTTGTTGGTTTGTTGGTTTGTTGGTTTGTTGGTTTGTTGGTTTGTTGGTTTGTTGGTTTGTTGGTTTGGTTGGTTGGTTGGTGGTTGGTTGGTTGGTTGGTTGGTTGTTTGGTCGGTCGGTCGGTCGGTCGGTCGGTCGGTCGGTCGGTCGGTCGGTCGGTCGGTCGGTCGGTCGGTCGGTCGGTCGGTCGGTCGGTCGGTCGGTCGGTCGGTCGGTTAGTTAGTTAGTTAGTTAGTTAGTTAGTTAGTTAGTTAGTTAGTTAGTTAGTTAGTTAGTTAGTTAGTTAGTTAGTTAGTTAGTTAGTTAGTTAGTTAGTTAGTTAGTTAGTTAGTTAGTTAGTTAGTTAGTTAGTTAGTTAGTTAGTTAGTTAGTTAGTTAGTTAGTTAGTTAGTTAGTTAGTTAGTTAGTTAGTTAGTTAGTTAGTTAGTTAGTTAGTTAGTTAGTTAGTTAGTTAGTTAGTTAGTTAGTTAGTTAGTTAGTTAGTTAGTTAGTTAGTTAGTTAGTTAGTTAGTTAGTTAGTTAGTTAGTTAGTTAAGAAATTTACTATTCAAAACGTGTACATGCTATAGGCTATATTATCTCTTGATGGAGGCTGTTAAAAATCCTACTGTACAATGGTAATATTACCGAGTAAGCAAGCATCAATGAATTCCTGACAATTTCTAATTATCCTAATGGATGAACCCAAAGCATAAGTCAAGTATATAACGTCATAATCAATTACGTCACATGTAGGTTGACGTCACATTCTTAATTGACAGACAATACTCCATCAAGAACCTGGAATAGTCCGTCAGTTGTACAAATTGTATGTCTTTACCATTTAATAAACGTTCTATTGAATGTACTGAAACTAATTTGACTGGATCCTGTTGCTGCCTATCCCCTCAGTCAAATTAGTTTCAAAGTATTCAACAAGTTAGCTGTATACTCTATATAGTTACTATGAGACTGAGATTCTGTGAATTCGGGATTCAAAGTATTTAAATCAATCCAGACACGCTCTGCGCATGGGCGGAGCTTAGATAAGGATGGGCGGGCATAGCTAAAAATGGATTCCTCCAGTAACTTAGAGTAAGTATAACCTCTGATATGTATAGTGTCTGGATAGATCAGCTGCTTGGAAATGTCTTTGTATTGCTGTGTTAATTGTTCCAGATCATGATTACGTGTGCGACAAACTACTTCTGAATGATCTTTCTCCAGATACTTAGCCCACGTCTACATGGAGCACTATGTTTCTCATCTCGGTCTACCTACTATAGATCATTGTCCCTGCCGAACATTTATCTTCCTCTGGGTGGCATTGCTGCTGTTCACACAAATCTTTGTCCCGTTGCAAACACAGTCCTCATAATAGACAGGTTCACCTGACTGGGTTGGACTGATTATGGCTTCTTTTGGCATAGCTTATTATGTCGGATAAAGAGGATGAAAGATGGGAGTTGGGGATGAGGGAAGGAGAACAGGGTTTGAGAGGGAGAGGACGTTGTGTAGTCTTTATAATTAGATGACAATCAGACGAAGTGGCTGCCAAAACAAATCAATGGCGTAATCAGATGAGAGTCTAGCTGCGTATATATTCATTAGTCAATGTCAACGACTAAGTAATGCCATGGTTACACATTGTTTACAACTTTAAATCTGAATTCAAAACGTGATATAGCAATCACGAATAGAAAATATTTCTTTTAACCATCGTAGAGTCAAGCGACCATGTGTGACTTTCGTTGTTCTCTCGGATAACCTCCGACATTGTAGGAGGTTATCCGAGAAAAACTCGAAACACAACACGCAATGGATAAATTTACACCATATCTTAGTTGTCAGAGATAACTTACAAAAGAAGCATGAGACTCACAATCGCATACCTGTATGACGTTTATAACATTCGTTTGCTAATATCTCATTTGGAACGGGCTTTCGCGAGTTCTCAATAATATCTTGCTAAACGAGTGTGGTAAATTTGATACGAATTGGATATATTTCATTTTAACGGCGATTTTCACTTTCTCAGGGTTTATTTTTGTTTTCCTATAGTGATCAGAATTCTCAATAAAATACATTGACAAACGAATCTATATTTTTAGCTTACTTATGTGATAAAGTGATATAATTTGATGATGGCCATGACGCTAACTGAGTCTATTAATACACAGTCTTGAATTGATAACTGTATCACTAGCGCCGCGTTTACCAACGAGGCAGATTAACAAGATTATAATAATATATTAAAAGCCACTCGCCAAGTACAATAATAGTTTAGATAGAGGGATCCGGTCTGTCACTCAAGTATCTGACGTCATGATTACTAATCCCATTGATACGTCAGATGTTAGCTGACGTCAGAATAAAAATAACGTTGCTCCATCATAAAAATCAGAAAGTCTGTCACTAAGGTGTACGAAGTGTATGTCTCTGATGGATATGTAATATATAGGTGCATATTCACAGTAAAATTGCTGAAAATAAAATTGTTTAAATTATATACTTTTAGAGGCTTAATCTGTGAGCCTATATGTAATGAAACGAAATAAATCTTAACATATGATGGTTTCATTCCATATAAATTCATATAATTTGTTTAGTTGCGGACAAAGCGTGGGTGGAGATTAGCTAGAGATGGGGGCGGGGGGGGGGGGAGGCATAGCTAAAACTGGATTCCTCCATTTCGTCAAATCCGGACATTTTAGTTAACAATCGCTTTTATATTTCAAAGTTATCTTTATATAATCTAGTATCGGCATGAAAAAGTCCGCTCAACTCATAAATGATGAAATGACCTCGAATAATAGAAGCACCGCTCTTGACATTTTATGACGCAAAACAAACGCAGCTGCATATTTTTATCCCTACGTTTTTCGAAGAAAAGTGGTGATTATGTCATGCAAACCGAGTGCGTGCGTCCGTCCGTCCGGCTGCGCAGTAAATCGACCGTAACGCATTTCTTCTGGAACCGTTGGACGGAATCCAACGAAATTTGGTGTGCATTTTGCCCATATGAGTGCAGAGTGCAAGAGTACATGTGTATTTGGATCCGCCCACATAGGTCGGGAGGGGGCAGCGGTCAACAGGTCAAATCGATTGTAGCGCAACTCCTCCGAAACCATTAGACGGAATTAAACGAAATTTGATATGTGAGTTACTGATACGAATGCCGAGTGCTTGCGGCCATTTACGTTTGGCTCCGCCCCAGGGTGTGGGACAGGGGTCAAAAGGCCAACTTTTAATATGCGGAAATTGATTGTAACGCAACTTCTCCGAAACCGTTAGACAGAATTCAACCAAATTTGGTATGTGAGTTACCCATATCAATGTGGAGTGTATGGGCACGGATACATTTGGTCCCGCCCCCAGAGTTGGGTGGGTGGGTGGGTCAAGTAGTCAAGAAATAGATTGTAATGTTGTAAACCAACACCTGCGAAACCGTTGGACGGAATTCAACCAAATCTGGTTTGTAAGTTACCCATATGAATTTAGATTTGGCCCCTCCCGCAAGGGTGGTGGGTGGAGTTAAAAGGTCAAGAAATTGATTGTAATGCAACTACTCCGAAACCATTGGATGGAATTCAACCAAAGTTGGTATGTAAATTACCCACAACAATGTGGAGTGGATGAGTGCATTTACATTTGGCCCCACCCGGAGTTCAACCAAATTTGGTATGTGGGTTACTTATAACAATGTGGAGTGGCTGGGCAATCTAGTATTTTATGTATTTCAGTCAGATAAAATTGTTAATCCAGCTGTTATCTGATGTGGTGTCTGGTTCTAGCTTCATTTCTTACTGGACTACAAGTATGAATGAGGGCGCATAAATGGGTACCGGTACGTGTTGTTGCACAAGGTCTGTAGGTATCAACAATAGTTAGCATATTCCAGCATTATGCAAATATCTGTGATACTATTTCATTAACGGTCAAGAGACCATGCTGCCTCAATGCAATTCAAATATCTCTAAACGTTTAATTTAATTAAATAATTTCTTTGTAAAGACTATACATCCGGTTAGGTTTTTTAATAAACTGGATCAAATTATGTTTAATAGTAGTTGAATAATCGGACTAATATTTTTTACGGTTTTCCGAAAATATTCACAAATTTCATAATAAATACAAAATTGGCGTAAATAATCAAAATCGTGTTCTGTTGCTTGTTCTAGATATTAAATTAAAAGCGGTTGCTGATGTTTATAAGCATAGTTGAAATTGCAATGCTTTCCATTACAGCTGAAAAAGTCGGTTCATGGAAGTTGAAACTTTTATCTGTAGAGAAAATGGTGCCTTTCACAAGCTGCCGATCACACAAATTATGCAAAATGTGAGCATTTGTATCTTCAAAACTGTCAGTAGCTGTGTGGGTATTTTGAAGAACCATTACAAAATGGAGACTTTGCTAAAGGGAGGACCAAAACACTGTTCTGGGGTGAAATATTGGTAAGAAATTACCATTGACCAATCAGTGATGAGATCAGTGAATGCCACAAGAGAACGCATCAATATCACATACAGAGACTCGAAACGTATGACTACTTACTGTTTATATTGTAGCTGTATACACTGATGCTCTACGTTCCATTACCACTAACTTTACGACATGTAGAAGCCCCCCCCCCCCACCCCCACCCCCCTCGTCCCCTTAGGAACATTCAAAATGATGGTGAAGACATGAAAACATTCAGAGAAACCCTTTCATATTTGATCGAGATAATGAATTTATGAACATTGCAAAGGTTTCTGTGGCTGGTGAGCTGGTCAAAGTGGATAAGGCTAAATCATCGAGACTGATATTTGGCGATGTAAAGTTTAGGAGGATAGAATAAAAGTAGAAACATTTGCTGGTATCCGAAAGCTCCGAAAGATATCAGGTAATGAAGTGCGTATGCCATCATGTGAGATATCACTGATTTGTGTCCATGTTATATAGCAATGGCTTCCCTCCTAACGAATGCGTGATTTCACATGAACTTTCAACAGTATCTCTTGCTCTGTTCAAAAATGAAGGGTGAAGCAGCGAAAAAGGCACACATAGGTAAGTACATACGTGAGATGAATACAGAAAACACTCCAGAGACAGTTGCATCAGCAGCTAACGTGTTCTTTGAATATGCCATTTTGCACAAACTCCCTTTGGCCAAGACTTAAACTATATGGAAGTTGTTTGCAATGCATATGTGCTTTCTGTCGTCTCACAAGGTTCAAATGGGTGTCACCTTTGGGTAAAGAGTCGCAGCTATAAAGTGGTAACAACAGAATATCAGGGGCAATAGTGGCGGAGAAATAAGAAAACATTTCTAGATGTATTTGTGAAGATGAAAACACCAATACCTGGAAACACGAAGATATTTCTTGGAGACAAAAAGAACAACCATGGTGTGATGAAATTGTTGTCATGGCAGCTCGAGAAGACAGACACTCCTCTAGAGTATGCTAGTGAAGAGAGGGGTTGCTGGTGTCTGTATAGTTAAGAAAGCAATTAAAAAAACATAGGTAAATGTTGTTGTCATTGCTGATGATGCAGACATTTTTGTAATGTTGCCGCACAACATAAACTATTGGGACCATGTTTATTTGCCGAACATGCCCAATATAATTCCCATTGCGGTTGGAATGGAGGCTTTAGAAAGAGAGATGTAAACGTGTTTGCCATATGCTCGTGCTATGTTAGGCTGTGATACACCATCTAGAATGTATGGAATTGGTTGGAGGAAATGGTGAAGCTTATGTAATTGATTCAGTCATCACAGCAGCTACGTATATATGTAAAGAGCGCTGCTCTTTGGTGATACCGAAGCCCTAGAGAAGTGCTTCAACATGTACGAGAACCCTTTTCAAAGATTCTGTACACAAGGGGTGTGGGGTGTGTGTGTGGATATAGGCAGAATGACTCTATGAACTGCACTAGTTAAAGGTGGTATCGACCAAATATGTACCTTTTGAGAAAATGCCTCCTCCCAGCAGCGCTATATACTTCCACTCGCTACGTGTATATCACCAACTTAGCACATGGCGTCATCTTCAAACGGTTCTCGATAAGGAAGTGTTTGGATTCAAGGCTGAAGGCGATGCGTGATGTCGATAATCACAGCTAAAGCAGCAGCACCAGTAAACATGTTATCAGAGTGCATTAGTAAATATCGATTTGAACTCACTACATCTCATTCAATGTGCTATTTCGTAAGCTATGGGTTTCTTTCAACCCATGTGTGCGCCTGACTAATTATCCCATGGGTGTGGACATCTGACATGTGTCAATTTATATCAGTGGTTTATCTAATGGAAGAGTTAATCGCTGTACTACCAGAGCATCATCTCGTCCCCATTAGTCCTTTCAACTTTACAACGAAGCGAGAAATATTGCTTATTTATTTAATTATATCACTCATTACTTGAAGCCATACCGACAAAGCTCTGTCTCACTATTAGGGGGAGACGAGATGGCGTGAATTTAAATCGAAATCGGTGTTGACATCCAGTGCTATGGTAGCGTCAGATGTTCGCGAACACCTAATAATAAGGAGGTATCAATTTTGACAAGGAGGCAACTAGTGGCTCTCAATAACATCAAAGTCTTGCGGTATTCCATAACGATGCTAATCCAATGCTTAGAAGCGATCTTAAAGTTTGAAACGATGATATATTGATGGCCTGATTGATGTAGACCACAAGACAAGAACTTCAATGGGCATTACCTCTGAACCAGTTGAAAATTCTGAAAACGAGTTGTTGGTGGCAATGCATCATAATATTCGTGATATATTGCAATATAATTGAACACCCAACCTTCATCTAAGCTATGCCACCAACAACTTTCAGCCAAATTGTTTTCAAATTTTTCAGCAAGTCCAGTCAGACTCCATGCAAAATGTAGTCTGCAGAAATTCATCAGGCAGAGAGTTAAAGGAGCTGAATAATAACGGGATCCATTACTATGTACGCTCTGCCCATTACTAGAAAAACTCTTCCCATTTCTAGCTAAGCTCTGCCAATTTCTTGCTAAGGTCTTCCAATTTTACCTACGCTCTGCCCATTTCTAGCGAGGCTCTGCCAATTTCTAGATAAGCTCTACCTATTTATATTTAAGCTCTTCCCATTTCTAGCTAAGCTCTGCCAATTTCTAGCCACGTTCTGCCCATTTCTAGCTAGCTCTGCCCATTTCCACTTAATCTCTGGCCATTTCTACCTAAGCTCTGACATTTCTACCTAAGCTCTGACATTTCTACCTAAGCTCTGACATTTCTACCTAAGCTCTGACATTTCTACCTAAGCTCTGCTCACCTTTTTATGCATGTTGGATACGATGTGAAACTCTGAAACCTGACTTCCTCAGAATTTAAATTTCAAAGTAACTATACAGATAAGTCGTTGAATATTTTGAAAATAATTTGACTGTGCACTGTTTCCGTATATGGAAGCTACAGCTCACAGTCAGATTCGTTTCAAAATTTTCAACAGGATGTTTATTAGATTGATTTCGTACTATTCGTACACTTTCGTGACATACTTTTGATTTTCGTAATTAACAAACGGATGGATGGACAAACGTCATTTTGATTGTGACGTCAGCTAATAAGTGACGTTTTTATTATGACGACAAATAATTGAGTGACAGATGGATAGATCCATCAATTTAAACTATCAAAAAACTTGCCCAGTGGCGATTGTCACGTGTCACATATTATTATAACAACGTTGATAATATATACTTATTTGTCAACATGCTATGTTCGGGATACAGTTTTCAATCCAAAACGTCTTTTTAATAGGAGACACTTTTATCGTCGTGGTGAGAATCAATTATGTAATTTTAGCACATGAGTAAGCATATAAATGTTCAGTAAATTATACATTAAAATAATTTAAGTATATTTTATTGAGAACTCTCAGTGAAGGGAGGGAAAATATAATTTAACACCCCCACCCCGTCAATGGATGAATCCATTTTTAGCCATGGCCTGCCCATCTCAGGCATTTCAGGCATCTCTAGGTAATCTCTGTCCACGCTTGCCCGGATTGGATCGATCCAACACTGAACTCTAGGAATCTCAATTTCCAGAAAACTATACGCTACTGATAAGCTGTTGAATATTTGAAACTATTTGACTAAGTTGATTGTGTTGCCTATGGCAACAGAATGGTTATTAAGTAGTAAAGATATACAATTCCTACACATGACGGGATTTTAAAAGCTACATCATTCATTACGCATCTTGATTGTAACGTCAGCCTACATGTGACGTAATTCATTATCACATGATATAACGACAGATTGGATTCATCTATAACATGAGCAGAATTTAGTTGAAAATTAAAAATAATAACTTATGTCTTTGCCCTGTAGGTGAGGCTTAGAATACACCTTCCGTATCCTCTGCGTGTCGTAAGAGGCGACTAAAGGAGGTAAGGGTGAGGTAACCCTGACAGAAACCTCGAGTGCTAAAGACGGAGGTTCCAGGCCGCACGGCGCACTAGTAAACCATGGATCCACGCACTTAACGCTTATGATCATGTCGATAGTCACTTACAGGAGTGGCGGTATGATCAGCGAACGAAAAGAAGAAGAACTTATGTGATAAATACTAATAGCTCGTCGCCATTTCGTATCAAATTCACATTTCCAGAGTATCTATCTATCACCTGACGTCATATTGCGTCATAATCCGCTAAGTCGCGTGTAGGATGACGTCATAATCATTACGTCATAAATGATTATATTTGGCCCGTTTTTAATGCTTAATAGTCCGACAATTTGTACGAATTGTATGTCTCTACTATTTAATAACCAGGCTGTTGAATATTTTGAAACTAATTTGACTGGACGCACCAGCGTTTTCTGGAAATTGGTAGTCATGGACTTCAGGGATCGATCGATTCAATCACGAGCGAGGTGTGGGTAGAGCTTCGCTAGAGATGGGTGGGGCATAACTAAAACTGGAAGGGTGATTTGGTTACACTCCTTTAACAATATGCCATTTCAAACTCGCGAAAGCTCGTTCCAAATGATACCCTAGCGTGTTAGATTGCATACAGTAGTGTGTCTGAGTAATTGCCATATAGTATTCCGAATTCAGCGTTAAAGCTTTTAACAAATGTGTGATCTTAGCATTACAGACACCGACAGGTAATGATATATGCAGCTAGACTCCCATCTGATTTCGCAATTCCTAAGCACATTAATTTGCTTTGGCAGTCATTTCGTCTGATGTGTATCTAATGACACAAGTCTACAGCCTGCACCTCCCACCCTGCCCCCTCACCACCTCTCGCTCTCCTCATTCTCGCCCTCCCTCTACCCTCTCTTTCTATCTGGTTTCCCGTCATATAATATAATACAAACGTCACTTAACACGGGATGGTGTGATTCTATTATTACTTTAGAGCAATTTAGAATGGTATCTTTTTCCAGTAGAGACTTCATTTATTTCATATTCGAAGGAATTGCCTTTTCTATCGAGTTCAGTATTATATTTCGACCTGTTCGTAAAACTTATATTATAACGTGGAACTATTGAATGACGTCTAGGAAGTTGACTTGGAAACATAACATCCCGTGAATGCGTGATTGGTGCTAATTTTAACAACTGTTAGCCACGGGCAATAAATCAAATCATCCATTGGACTATTTTCTTTCTGAAGGCACGTAGAGAAAACAAAACACGTGAAATGTCATCGGCATTTTAAATGACCTACAATAAGGACTACGAAGAGATTGTAAATATGGGACGATTGTCAGTAAGAGAGGTACATTTTGTGACAACTTTCCAAAAAATTATCTCGTCAACAATAAGGTACAAGAGAATAGTTTTGTTGCAGATGGCTTGTTTGTGACGCAGGAGTATAATGTATCATCATGCACTGCTTATACCAAGTTGAACGGGCTATATAGCTATTAATCGCGTTTTGACTTAGCACCTTCCATTCTGTTTTAGAGCATTCTTTAGACTTTTGAGACTAGTAACTTTCCATTGCTGTAGACGACATTTAACCATATAACCCTCGAATTTGTTCAAGAAAATTTCAATTTTCTTATAGAAAATGTCAATTTTCAGACGAAGAGAAGACTATTGTTGAAAGTCTTTCACTGGAATGACTGGCTCGGTTATCGAGCCGGTCATACAAGTGGTAAATTTTCATAAAAAAGTATTCTCTTAGTCTGCAAAAGGACATTTCTCAAGACCAATGCAGAAACCGTTTTTCGCTGATATCAGTGTTATTGAAGGGGTTAACTAAGAATACAACAATTGCTCATTTGCATGAGATGGCGTCAGTTGACTTTGGCATGCGCCCATCTTGGTTTGTGAATTTTACACTCATAAGTATATAAAACTGTATTTTGCAGTATGGATGGTGGGGTTGTGCTGCTGAAGAACTAGGTTCTTTTTTGCCCTTGAAAGAATTTAGGAACATCATTTTTCATAACATGCCTGGTGTTTCCATAATAGCTAGTCACCGCCCATACGATAACATACAGGGTAAAACCACAGGGTTCCATAAAGTGGACTAGATTGGCGAATCGGTACGCCAATCTGACCAACTTTATGGAACCCTGAAGGTGAACCCGTCCCGCTTTAATAAGGGAGCTTATGTAATCATATGAGCGTTTCGTGGGGAAAGCAAGCCACAAGTCTAAATCTATTCGTTAATAGAAAACACTTGATGGACATCTTCAAACTCATTACAAGTCTAATTTGTGACGACATCAACATGACCGCCATAGGCGTTAAGATTAAAACCATATGTTAGGCTATAGACTAAAAACTACTCAATCAAACAAAACAATGTTGGTGTCAAAATGCGTAGAATGGAGTGGTATATCGTCTGATAATCATTATTCATTCGCGTAATTATTATCCCGAGAGTTGATGAAATATGTTTAGTACTAATGAATCGGTTGATGTCATGTATACAAATATGATGTATTTTTAAAAAAACATAAAATTATCCAGCAGCTTTAATGCACTCTCAGAAGGTAGATGGTGAGGTTCATGAGATGCTGACAAGAGAAGTATATCTATATCTTTCTATGTCGGCCACGTTGAACTAAGCGAAATGTCGATGTGAATCAGAATCAAAGGACCTGATCAACATATGCCCATATGAAGATTTGGCCCACATTCCTCTATCACACCAAATTGTATATGTTATCAGCTGATAGAAGGAATTGCCATGCTTAATGAACGGAATGCAAGGCAGCCACTGTTCTAAGTTATGCATATAGGCAGATTATAATAGGAGATATCTTTGTTCATCAGAGCTGACAAGGCATATTATGGAACATTAAGCCTAAGAACTATTGAGACACTCAGCAAATACGTACATGAACAGCGACAATTGTGCGTGCGTGCGTGCGTGCGTGCGTGCGTGCGTGCGTGCGTGCGTGCGTGCGTGCGTGCGTGCGTGCGTGCGTGCGTGCGTGCGTGCGTGCGTGCGTGCGTGCGTGCGTGCGTGCGTGCGTGCGTGCGTGCGCGCGCGTGTTTCCGTGCGTGCGTGCGTGCGTGTGTGCACGTGTACATGTGTGTATATACACGCGTTCCCCTGCGAGCAGGTGTGCGCACAAATGTATGTGTGTACACATGCACAATACGCATGTGCACATATGTATGCACATACACAAGCGTGTATGCATATGCATGCTCATACGCGTTCACAAGCCATGTATGCAGTGCATATAAGCGTGGTTAAGAAGAGGCAGCCACAAATATATTGCCTCATACCCTGTAGACAACGGTTCGTGTTGAAGCTGAATTGCAGATCCGTTTCCTGGACACCGATTACATGGTTCCTTGTGATAGACTCAGAACAAGCTATGATATACCATTTGTAACTAGAACCAGAAAATCATCTTGACTTATGATGATTTCCTTCCTGAGTGTCATGCGTAAGCTATATAGCCGATTACTTGGTAGCGTCATGGGAATGCGTTAGTATCTTAAAATAGCATGTTTCAATGTGCCGGATATGCCATTCTCTCAACAATGGACCGTTCCACTTTATCCATCCATCGTATATGACGTCATAATCAACTACATGACGTGTAGAATGACTTCATAATGAATGACGTCATGAATGACATAGATAAGTACGTCACGGACGCATATTTTTTTTAAGACGGACTATGCGCTGTTGTACGAATTGTATTTATTTTCTATTTAATAAATATTCTGCTTAATATTTTGAAACTAATTTGACTGGGCGCTGACATAGGCAGTAACAGCACCCGGTCAAACTAGTTACAAAATGTTCAACCGCCTACCTGTATAGTTTTCAGAAAATTAATAGTTAGGGCATTCGGGATCGATCAATCCCAACACAGCTAAGTGTGGGTGGGGCTTAGCTAGTGGTGGGCGGGGCATAGCTAAAACTGGAAAGGACCATTGAAAATCAAGGGAACCAACTAAGCCAGCCAAGGCTAATACTGAGCTAGTGATTGCTTGGGAAGACACTAACACAGTCTGGGAAACTACCATCAATATATGATGCATTGCATTATGCAATCACGAAGCTCGGTAACAATTAACATGCTAAGATTGTTATCTCAGCGCCAATAATACCATAGGAGTGTCGTTGGGATCTGGCTAATGGGCACTGGTTAGAAACACACGATAATACCACACCATACCTGGTGCAATAATCCCATTGAACAATGGAACTTTCCACTCTATCCATCCATCATATGACGTCATAATCAACTACGTGACGTGTAGAATGACATCAAAAAGATTGACGTCATTATAGCGCCATGAATGGCGTAGATAAGTACGTCATGAACGCATATTTGAAGACGGACTATGTTGTTGTACGAATTGTATGTTTTCACTATTTAATAACTTTTCTGTTGAATATTTTGAAACTAATTTGACAGGGCGCTGATGCTGCCATAGGCAGCAACACCGCCCAGCCAAATTAGTTATAAAATATTCAACAGCTTACCTGTATAGGTTTCAAGAAATTGATATTTAGGGCATTCACGGATCGATCAATCCCAACAGGTCAAAGTGCGGGTGGAGGTTAGCTCTAGAGATCGGCGCGGCATAGCTAAAACTGGAAAGGTAAATTGTAGATAATAGAGGAATCCAGGGTTGGCTTTAACCCAACCCCCCCCCCCACCCGCCCATCTCTATCTAAGCTCCACGTACACGTCGCCCCTTTTGGGATCGATGGATACTCCCTGACTATCAATTTCCAGAAAACTATACTGGTAAGCTATTGAATATTTGAATATGGAATCATCAGCGCCCAGTCAAATTAGTTTCAAAATATTCAACATAATATTTATTAAATCGTAAACATACAATTCGTACAACAACGCATAGTTGGTTCTTGACGTACCTATCTATGGTATTCATGACGCCATTCATTATGATGTCATTCTACACGTAATATTATGGGTGGATATTCTGGAAAGGTGAATTACTCTGTAAGTTGTGTGAGAGACGCGGTAATAAGACCTGTCTTATCGCGCGCCCTCTCAGACAAAAATTAAATTCTGTTCAACGGAATATCCCCTACACCCTACGCCGTGCGTCTGATGTGTGGGGTTCAAAGAAGTAGTAGTGACGTATGGGTTGATTAAGACCAGCCTTGGAAACTGCTGAGATGCTAATTGTTGCATTATAAATTATATAGGAGGTGCGAACAAAGAGAGAACTCCTGCTTTCAACGTTTGGTCCCCTCGGACTTTGTTGATCGTAAACAAGAGACTGGAAGCTAGTTGATCTCCCATTACGAGGGCACGAGTTCCTGAATATTGTTCTTTTTGGCGTATAATTCGCGTTGGTGAACATCAATAAGTCAATCTGTTGGCGTTATTGTTCCCAAATGTGCATCTGTAGAATGCCATGTGATGGCAGTTTTGATTTATATATGAACTCATGTAAGTGTTAGTCACTTAGAGAATGGCTGTTGCTATGCTTGGTCAAGATCATACAGGCACGCAATGCACTCACTCACTCGTCCAGCGGAAAATGAATCAATCACGCGAGGTCACAGCGACCCTCTTATGTCGACGTACATCGTGTGTGGTCAAGCCGGCCAAAGCTGCTGCCGTAGTTGTCTTAAGGAATGTCCATCTGCAGGCCAAGACAAGACTATTTTTCGAAAATCTTTAGTAGCCTTCTTGGAATACTGCTATGCAAATGTGCTAAAGATTTAACTCTTTCAAGACGAAGTCAGCCAAAACCGACCTCTGTAGATGCTTTGAGGAATCTGCATTTTCAGGCCAAAATAATACTATTTTGAAGATTTATGACTGGAATGATTGGCTCGGTAACCAAGCCAGTCATTCTAGTGGTAAATTTCCAGAAATAGTACTCCTTGGCCTGCAAATTGACATCCGATAAGCAGATATCATTATTTTCTTGGCCAAATTTAGCCTTTAAAGGGTCAATATAAATATTCTTAGATCATTTGATGCGCATGCCAGATCGCATCTTCCGCTTCAGTAGACCTTCCTCTCGAGAACGATGTACCAGCAATGACCCATATAACACGGGTTACTGGGCCGGTATTGAGCTAATACCGGGCCCCTATCAGAGTGACACGCTCTGATGTGCACACACACGCTCGCAGAAACGCGTACATGGAATGCGGGCCTAAGGTCCGCTTTCCATGTGAGATTTTCTGCTGGTGTGTCCTCGCACGTTTTTCTGCTCGCGGATTTGTCGATTTCCATGCGGGCGAGTTTGGTTTAAACAGAATTTTTATTTTGTGCAATGGGGGCACAGTAAGACATAAGTCTTATACACGTGTCTCCCATACATACAAATACAATACATTCATAAATACATCAAGATGGGGTATAATAAAACGTAATTAAATAGTAACGTATGTATAACTAGTTAAATGATAATTTATATCAACCACTGATTACAATTGTCTAGGTAGTTCGCACGCTTACGTATGTGTACGTGAATATGTGCGTGTGCGCGTACGTATTGGCGTGCGTGTGTGCATAATGCGAGAGAGAGAGAGAGAGAGAGAGAGAGAGAGAGAGAGAGAGAGAGAGAGAGAGAGAGTGGGAGAGAGAGAGAGAGGGGGGAGGAGCGGGAGAGAGAGAGAGAGAGAGAAGGAGAGAGCGGGGGAGAGAGAGAGGGGGGGGGGGGTGGGAGGGAGGGAGGGAGGGAAGTAGAGAGCGAGAGAGGGAGGGAGAGAGAGAGGTTGGGATGGAGTGTGTATGTGTGTGGGGTAAGGGAGAGTTAGGGAAAGAGACACAAAAAGAGAGGAGAGGAGAATATGAGAAACAGGGTATAAACTAAGAATTTGACAAGAGTGAGAAAGGTAAGGTGAGGAGCTCTTAATACTGCGTTCACCATGCTTGTATATGTTGGGCTGTTTGCGGGCAAGTTTACCAGCGAATTAGGCTGTTTTCTTAGCGTAGACAAGCGAATTCCAGGTTCTAGTTCTGCATATCTTTGAAAAAATTTTGCTTTCCTACACACTACATGTGACATGTCGCAAAAAGGCCAGGTCCTGAAGCTGAGCTTTCAAAAACAGGAGCAGTTAATTGATCTGGTAGAACAATATCTGCACCCAAAATCCATGCTCTCTATTTTGGTTTGTCAACTGCGTTAACTGCATCACACGAATGCGAGTTCTTTGTCTCTTGCACACATAATACAAAAGAAAATGACTGTTGCATGGCATCATTATTATATATGCATAGCGTTCAAAGTCAATGTTGCAAAATAACCTGCTTATAAGGCAACACGCATGCGCACAAGATCAACATGCACAACACTCGCGTGTACCCGCTGCACAGAGACGCTCCCATGGAAATGGTTCTATCTAAATGCACTAGACAGACCCCCAAATTTGCGTGAAAGCCATACAACGATTCTTAAGAATTCGTTTAAAGAGAGCGTTGATTGATGGATGGATGAATGATGACAGATGGATGTCAGACAGACGATGAATGGCCGTGGTGACATAAGCTCACTTGACCATTCATGCCTAGTGATCTAATAAATGATGGAGTATTCCCCCCAAATTCCAGTAATTATTCTTTACTGCTTTGCAACATAACACAAGAGGAACGAGGGCCTTGACGCTCATCTGGACCATTAGCATTTGAACCGAATTACCAATTGACAATCTGCTTCCACGTGTTTTCAGTCTATTACTATGGTATTCTACCAGATCAATTAACTGTTCCTGTTTTTGAAAACTCATCGTCAGGACCTGGCCTTTGCACTTTTGCGACATGACACATGTAGTGTGTAGGGAAGCAAAAATTTGATCAAGATATGCAGAACTAGAGCTTGGAATTCGCTTGCCTACTCTAAGAAAACAGCCGGATTCGCTGGTAAACTCGCGAGCAGAAAAGCGTGCGAAAACCCGCGAGCAGAAAAGCGTGAGAAAACCCGCGGTAAGAAAAGCGTGTGAGAACACGCAAGCAGAAAAGCTCATATGGAAAGCGGGACTTAGAGATGCGCTCCGCCGTAAGGCCTAGGTCAGGAATTGCGCTGCTTTTCAGGAAGTCTCTTGACGATTTCAATTATCAATGTGATGCGATAACACAGCAGAATCATAAGCGTCAGTTGTTGCCTGAAGGAAGAACTATCTAGCAGTAATTAAAAAAAATCCATTGCTCCAACCCTATGCTGTGTCAATTAATGTCACCTATAGTCGGTCAGTTATTTGTATAACTCACGGCTGCTCACATAACTTCGAAACGAACGAATGACATCACCTGCATTGCGTAGGTGAAGGGAAGACTAAACAAAATGAGTGATTTTAATTATTCATCATATTCTGTGATATAACGGATATAGACTGGTGTATCGTATCTGTATGGGCGAAAGTGTTACTTATTATTCACGGCGTAGAGAGAAATGTTCGTGCCGTAATTGCGGTACAATGTTCGCGCGGTTGTTCACCTCACCTCAGGCTAATGGTGGCAAGGACAAAGACATATTGAAAAATATGCAAGCATGTGTCTCTGTTTAAGTGAATTAAATCTATTTCGCTTGGAGAAAGAAGTTATTGGTTTGGTTGGCGTCTATCGAGTCCCTGATTCCAGGTCCCATTCACGCCATTCTAGGTTGGTTTTATTTCAGTATATTATTGGTAACTTCCCCAATTTTAAACTTTATACTCCTGGGTGGAGAGGCGACGAGCTGCGAAGGAGATTGCCTATGTTTCCAGCGGTTGTCAATTGGTCGCTGGTTTCACATCTTTGCCCGTTACCGCCTGAGCTACCGCATCCTCACCGCTGGGAGAAAGATCAGGGGTTGCATATATTACGATTTTTCGCTAAGATGCGGTCACTTTCCGGCTCCCAGACAATTCTAAGAAGTGTAGGCTGGCCTTGGTATGGCGGTAACCCCGATTTAACCCTCTAACGACTAAATGTTGTCAAAAATTCTAAATATTTGCTTATTGAATGTCTATTTGCAGACCAAGTGAGGACTATTTTTGAAAATTGACCACTGGAATGGCTGGCTCGGTTACAGAACCAGTCATTCCAGTGGTAAATTTTCAAAAATAGTCTTCACTTGGCCTACCAATGTACATTTCTCAAGACCACTACAGAGGCCGGTTTGGGCCGGCTTCGTCACAAAAGGGTTAAAATCAGAAACTCGATACATATTGTAGCTCCCATAACGTGATCTCATGGCCCTAAGTAATTAAAATAATTTACACTTGACTACTGAAACGTATGTGCATCAACTTCCAGCAAATAATACACGTGCTCAAAGAACGTGAGTCTGCCGGGAAGTACCGGGAAGTAAGTATATATATTTTTGCTTCTTGATTTTTGAGGCCCCTCAATGTCTGAGGCCCTAAGCTGTAGCTTAGTTAGCTTATCATTAAATCCGGCACTGACTACTTCAAGTCATAGTTGACTCGGGTACCTGCCCGAATTGGCTATTTAGGCGCTGCGATAGTCACTCTGATTGTGATTTATGCATGGGCAGACGCTACACGTCTACTTGATATTGATATCCATTGTTTCGGAGTTAGATAGAACAGATCGATCAAATCGGGAAAGTTGCTCCATGTTGAATCCTTGGAAACAACAGATATTTGTACCATCTTTTGATTAGTTATGTGTGCATGTTATTTAAATATGCAGAACAGCTCAGAAAAAACTACCATGTTTCCAGAAGACAATAAAACGTACTGTAGAATATGTTGTACATAATTGGATTGGAAGCAATGTCTTCCAATCCAATTATGTACAAAATATTCAATACAACATAAATAAGTTTCTAAATTTTCAAACATACAGTATATAGGCATGCAGTTCATAAATAAATCAACATGTTCCCAACGCAACCCCCCCCCCCTCCCGTAGAAGCATATGTTGGAAAGAAATTACAAACATGCCTCGATGGTGGGGTTTTTTGCATTGGAAGCATGCTGACTTATTTATGACATGTAGGCCTGTATACTGTATGCTAGGAAACATAATTATACATAGTAAACTTAGAGAACTACATTGCCCATGAAATAAAGGAAAGCGGAGTTACAGGCCAGTAGATCCAGAAGACCAAGAACGAAGTTAAAGGTGCATATTCACAGTAAAGTTTCTGAAAATAAAATTGTTTAAATTATGCACTTTTAGAGGCTTAAACTGTGAGCCTATATGTAATGAAGCGAAATAAATCTTAGCATATGACGATTTCATTCCATATAAATTAATATAATTTTTTAAGTTGCGAAATTGAAATAGAGACTTAAAAAATTATATTAATTTATATGGAATGGAATCATTATATGCTAAGATTTATTTCGTTTCATGACACATGGGCACATAATTTAAGCTTATTAAAGTATGCAATTTTAACAATTTTATTTTCAATCATTCTGGTGTGAATATGCACCTTTAAATAGACAAATCTGACTAAGAGGCCCGAACGGTAATTTAGAACATACAGATATCTGGGGAAGAAAATACATAATATTGGTTAAAATAGGGTAAGATTAGAAAAACAGAATAGGGTCAGCATATCCAGGAAATTAGAATCACTATCAGAAACAAACGTAAAAGATAAGAAGCAATCGGTCAGCAGCAAGCAGCAGTCACCCACCGCTTTGTTTTTCTGCACACCACACCACAACGGGTTGACGCCAGGGCTATACTCAAGACAATAGGGCAAGTGCATTTGCGCAGGGCCCTTTAAGCGCCGATTTTCGTTTGCTAACCAGGTAAATAACACGATCTGTTAAATTATTTCTCATTTTACCTCGATACATATGCACGAATGTCTGTCAAAACAAGTCTGTGGTGTTTTCCGCAGAATCTTATGGGGGCATGGCCCCCACTCGCATTCCCCTCCAACCCTTGATGTCGCCCCTGACCTTAGTTAGAATTAAGATCAAAAAGAATTATGGCCATTAGGAAAACTTGGTGCACCCGTAGACTGAACATATATACATATACATGTACATCAGCAGTAAAGCCAGAGTAAATACTGGGCTCCTATCATGGTATGTCTGGCTACGGCTGGGCCCCAGAGACGATCAAAGGATGATGTTCATACGCCGGTGACTTCCGTTTTGCTAACAATCGGAGAATCGAAGGAGGTATTGAGGACTATGATTACGTGCAACAATCTATCACGCATCACATTCAAGCTGGGTTACGCTAAGGAATAGTAATAATAGAGTCATATGACAGCAGATCTCAGACCCTTAACGGTTTGCTCGCTGAATTTCTACAGACGACATTTTAGATAGGGTTTATTTATCTCTCGGCATGTTGAATATTTTGAAAACAGCTTGACTGAAAGTTGTTGATGAATAAGCCACTAACAACTTTCAGTTAAATTGTTTTCAAAATATTAAGCAAGTCCAGAGCATTTATTTTAAATTCCATTTCATGGAAATAGAGAGCCGAGTTTCCAGGGAAATGAACTCCATATAAAGGCGAGTTTCCATAAATAGAAGACAGCGATTCTCACGGAAATCTTCAACGAGAGCAGCCGTTGCTTGCTGAGCAGCGATGTACGTAGCTTGTTTAAGTGGCTATAATATAAACTGTTCGAGCGTAAGTTTAGAGGTATTTATTGCGTCGGATATTACCAGCTGATATATTCTCTATCTACTATCTTTCTACATAAATCTTTCTCTTCCTATCTTTCTCTTTATTAAACACCTTTTCACACACATTTATTTAAACTCGGGAATTTAGTAAGAAATATAGGTTGTGTAAAAACGGAGCTTTCCACGACGTCCTCGCGGATACGTAGAAAGCTATATAATTACGAAAATCAACTAATTATTAATTAATCCTCTAAATACACTAAAATCACCAGTTTAAGCACAATTACACACATGAACTATAGCAGTGAATACTTACCATATTCAAACTGCTCGTGCACGCCATAGGAACGAAAGATAGTGGATAGTGAGGGAGGTGGTGAGGGACTCCATACCCCTCCCCTTCCCCCCCCCCTGAAGTCCAACAGAATGGGCCCAGCAAAAGCAGAAATCCTCGCATCGACCTTCGCCGCATCAGCAGCAACACTAACTATGACCCTGACTTCCTACCCAAAAAGAAACAGACAGACGATTATATCGAAAGTCTGTTTCTGACGAGGGAATGTGAGGGCAGGAAAAACAAACACATTAACGCACGTTTTACGAAAATAGAACTCGAACATGCGTTAAGTAAATGGAAAAGTACATCTCCAGGAGAAGATGGCCTCAAATATGAACTACTCCGTCAAATGCCAGAAGAGGGTAAGCTCATGTTGCTCAACCTCTATAACCCGGTTTGGGGTACAGGCACGCTACCTAAAGGCTGGAAAATGGGGATTGTCGTAGCCATACCAAAACAAGGGAAAGACAAAAACTACCCCCAAGTCATATCGACCAGTCTCCATGACGAGCTGTCTCAGCAAGGTGATGGAGAGAATGATTAAAAACCGTTTAGAATATGACTTCGAACAAAACAACATGCTCCACCCGTGGCAGAGCGGCTTTCGTAGGGGACGACGCACTACTGATCAGGTTGTCCATCTGACAGAGGCTGCCAAAATGACCGTCGATTCTGGCAAGTCGGACAACCTGACGATAGGGCTCTTCCTGGATGTGGAAAAGGCGTTTGACATGATGTGGCGCAGTGGAATGGTTAAAAAGCTCCATGACGCAGGCTATGGAGGACGTATATTATACTGGATACGCGATTTTCTAGCCGGACGGCAAATACGGGTTATGGTAAATGGCCAACTTTCAGGGCTACATACCCTAGAAGATGGCACCCCCAAGGGGGTGTCATTAGCCCCCTGCTATTCAATGTCATGATGAGTGGCCTGCCTATAGAAATAGAAAAGCTCCCAGCGACTAAGATAGGAATCTACGTCGATGAGACTGCACTGTGGACCAGATACGCAACCACGCAGCTGGCACGCATGCGCATACAAGAAGTACTGGACACAGTATCAAGGTGGTGTAAAAAGAACGGCCTCAAGCTATCTGCCCAGAAGACGCTAGAGATCAACTTCTCCTGTCAAAGGGACGATAGCAATAGCATCCCTCTGTATCTTGATGGGCAGAAAATCAAAACTGTAAAAAAGCCAAATTCCTTGGACTAATATTTGATAAAAGGTTGACATGGACCCCACACATAGACAACCTGATAGACAGGTGTGACAAACAAGTCAACCATCTAAGAACAATAACAACCAGAGCTTGGGGCCTGATCGTCCCAACATGCTAGGTATACATTCTCCCGTAAATGGGTCCACAAGACTAAACCACCTGGGCTTCAAATGCGAGAACTAGCTCAAAACACAGAGCTAAAATACATCCATATAGAAGCCGCACAGCTGGCCCAAAAACCACCCTGAATGCTGCCTCAAGTAAATGCGCACGATGATTTATCCAAAATCATAAGAATAAAGGCCTACCATCGATAATCAAAAGCTGTGCCCTTGAAAACATCGACACCCGATGAAAAAACACTGAAAAATATACACAGACAACCACCGTGCTGTAACCGGACAGTTCCATGGTTCTTCTGTCTGGCCCTGATGCTGAAGTCCTTCAAATAAGATTTGAATTGGGAGTACTGACATAATACAGTTAAGATACTGTACTCCTTTTAGAAATGATGTTGCTCAAAGATATTGTTGTGTCGTAGACCACAACATCAATCAGCAAGACAATTTTCAAAATAATTCCGAATTACCATCTTAACAGAAACTGAACACTAGCAATAGGCCATTTACCATAAAAATGCAAACTACCTATAGTGCGCACATGCTAACTTTGTCCTAAGCTACTTAATATTTGATGGCTTATGGCCAGAAGTGATTTAATATCATCCGTGAGTGGGTAGTGCAGGGGCATATTTTTGTCGCAACGGACTAGTCTTTAGTACCAAACCATAATTGATACCAAGGACAAATATATATTATCCAGCGACTGAAATCGTTTGCCATTACTCCTAGTCCCGAAGGATATAGCTACGGTAACTGTGGTGCCGACACATTGAACGGTAAATCTTAATAGCGGACTGCGTTTATAACCTCACAGGTTATTAGCTCCTTAACCATTTCAACGACACATCCTGAAATAGTAAACATTTTACGCTTTATAGCATACTCTGTTGAATATTTTGAAATTAATGTGACTGGAAGCCATTTCTGCCTAAGGCAGAAATGGCTTCCAGTCACATTAATTTCAAAATATACACGGACTTTCCTGTCCTGAGATCGAGACACGAAGAATTTATCGGTGAAATGATTAAGGGCATAATTTAGACACCTGCCATGTGTGTCACCCGGGCGTACGTAATGTAAAAATAATCTAATCCATAGATTCTTATAATACTTTATATTAGAATGCTATGGGCCAATCAGAAATTGCAACCCCTGCCTGTCTCGCTTTTGTCACATTTTTTCCACAGATTTTTTTCTATTTTACCGTGTTTTTTGGATCATGATAAAAATTGTTGAATCCTAGACCTTTAATTCTTGTGTTAACATTTGAGCCAAAATCTGACAATCAATTTCCGAAATACCAGAATTTGATCGGATCCGGATCTGGAGTTTTTTCGGAAGTCCGGAAAACCTCTTTAACGATAAAATCGTTTAGTGCGTTAAAATTACAGCTAAATCGAATCAATAGTTTTGTAGATACAGATCAGGGCACCATACGCGCTGGAAGAAAAGGGGACAGGGATGGACACGCACCCTCACAGTCCCTCCCCCCCCCCAATCATGACCTTCACAAGGGCGCTTATACTGATATCCCCCACCGCACCCCGAAAACCCCACATTCGCGTGAGTGGACATCCCTCCCGGGTAACCACCAATGTGCCCCATCCACCCAACCAATATTTCGTTCCACCGCCGATGCGCGGCACTCACGTACGCACGCACGTTGGAACGTACAATATTCTCTCCTCAATTGTGCCGATGTTAATTAGAAGAGTAGTATAATTGCGTTTAACAGATATATTCAGCCCAGTAGAATAGAACCGAGAGAAATGTCATGGGTGCTATAGCGTAGACCATCTCAGAGACATTTACGAGCGTTTGAGGCGTGTGGACAAAAACAGTTAACACTTTAAACACGAAAGACAAAAAAACTAAAAAGTCATTTGCTATTGTATAATTATTATGTTAAATATTTTAAAACCAATTTGCCTGAGAGCTTTTGCTGCCACAGGTAGAAAAAGCTCCAAGTCAAATTAATTTCAAAATATTTAACAGGTTATCTATATATTATAACATTGAAATTGAGATTCTGGGAATTCAGGCTTAAACTGGTCAAACAAATTTCTAAGAAATAGTTATATTGGCAAGCTTCTGTCAGATAGAAGACGTCAACGATTAGCGGCAACTATTCCAAACACGCCATTATGGCATTTAACGTTAACCCACGCACATCAAAATGCTATGATTGCCACGGACAATGGAGGAATCCAGTTTTAGCTATCTCTAGTTAAGCTCCACCCACAATTCGCCGTGTTGGGATGGATCGATCCCTGAACTTCCCGACTATCAATTTACAGAAAAACTATACAGGTAACCGTTGGATATTATGAAACTAACTTGCCTGGTTGGTGTTGGCAGCAACGACGCCCAGTTAAATTAGTTTCAAGATATTCAACAGCATGTTTATTAAATAGTAAAGACATACAATTCGTACATCAACGCATAGTCCGTCATCAATTAGGCGTTCGTGACGAACTTATCTACGTAATTCATGACGTCATTGATTATGACGTCAGCCTACGCATCACATAATTGATTATGACGTGATATGATTGATGGATAAACAGGAAAGGTTCGTTATTTAGAAAGAAATGCACGCCCAACGTTATTGGTGGCGCTACATCTCACATCATCACATACAATGTACAGAAATTAAGATTGCTGACGACATGAGCATACTGCAACACTATGAAGAGCATAACTGAATGAGACCAAAACAGTGGGTTGTTTTAGGTAAACGATGGTCTTTTGTACATGCCTCATTACTGGATAAAACAAAAGATAGAGGAAAAACAAGACTACGATAACACTACAACCAGATAACGCATCTTACTGGACCGATGCTGAGCCGATACCGTGCCGATACTTTCAATATCGGCCCGGTATCTGCCCAGCATCGGCCCAGTAAGATGCGTTATCAGGGAAGATTACGACCTTGCCAATTTCTAGCTGAGTCCCATCCACTTTCTAGGGGAATGTTGGAATTGATTTGAAACTTTGAAACGTGATTTCCCAGCATCTAAATTTCAAGGTAATGTTGAATATTTTGAAACTACTTTGCCTGGCGTTTTATGTGACTAACACTGGATTGAAAAATCGCAAGTAGATTTTATGCAACCGAATGGTCCTAACATACATATGAATGAGGGATGATTTTACACTAATTTTTAGGTGGGAAACCGGATGGAATGGTCAATTTATTGGTTGGGGTCATCTTGACCTTCAAATTCAAGATGGCCGCTGTTGACCCCTTATTCATTTATGATCCATATGTCAAGGTCCACGCAGGAATATGGATTCCAAGTCATGGGCAACAGACCACATTCCATATGTGTTCATCAGGATGATTGTCAAGAACTGAAATGAAGTCTGAAAGTGCCGTCCATGTTTGTCATCCCATCCATAGCAGCATGAGTTTTATTGAAGATTTGAACTCATGTCAGTTTCGAGTTCTAAGGGCGTGACTGCTCTGGGTCAGAATCTCCACTGTCCCCAAGAAAGATATTCAATACTTCTTCTTCTTCTGCAGTTCTTCCACAGGCCCATATAGCTTTTCAAGAAAAGAGGATGACAAAGGCCAGATCTCCTCTCTCAGCAGCTGATACGTACTGCAACATTGAAGTATGTGCACTGTGGTCTGTTCTGCTTCTCCACAAGGACAAGCGGGCGATGTCGTAAGGTGGAACCGCCTGAACATGTGTTGGTTTAGTCTGTTGTGTCCAGTTCTGAGACGAGAAATGGTCACTTGCCCTGGCCTCGAGAGATGATGGTAGGCATCTGCTGATTGAGGTGTTCTATAGAGTGACTTGATGATAGTCTTCATCTCTGTATGGGTAACCATCTTTTCTGTCTGATTCTCTTCTGCACCCACCTTTGCCATCTTGTCTGCTTCCTCATTTCCTTGGACTCCACAGTGTGAGGGGATCCACTGCAGTGCTATCCGAAATCATTTGATGGTTTGTAGTGCTTCTTCAAGTTGTGGCAGCTTACCTTTGGTGATAGCCTCAAGGACGGAGCGGGAATCAGATAAAAAGACAATCTGTGCAATAGGGTCTGCTTTTCTGATGATGGTATTAGCTGCATGAACCAGTGCTTCGACTTCAGCTCTGTAGTTTGTGCAGTGTTTGCCCATCGGTATTGCAGCTGACTCGTGTTGTCCGTTTGGATACTGTATGTGCAGTCCGGCACCTCAGCTCATAAATGCATCTTTGGCTGATCCATCTGTGTAGATCCTTATCCATGACTCCTGAGGGTACATTTCTTCCAGCATGGCTAGGGTCAGCGCCTCCTTGCTCACATCACTGTGTTCATCTTTGGTTGTGAGATGAGGTACTGTGGTGCGAATAGCTATGCGCTCTAGTTTGTTTTCCCAGGGTGGAGGATCAAGGGTGTGGTTTGGGTCTTCTATTTGTGCTGGCAACATTTCTTGGTGTTTCCTTTGAAGTGCTTTTGTCTCTTTCACAAAACCTGATATTTTAAGTCTTCCTGATGACAGTTGTGCTTGCCTGATCTTCATCGGGTGGTTGTTAAACGATTTGAACTTTGCAGCTTGGATCAGTGCTTTGCATTCCCTTCCTTTGCTAAGTGGTGGATGCCTGCTGTCTGCTCCATTTTTCTATTGGTGTTGATCTCATTTCACCAGTGATGATGCGCAGTGCCTGGTTTTGTACTCTGTCGAGGTTCTGTTGATGAGATTTAGCTGCTGTCATCCATGAGCTGGATCCATACTCAAGATGTGGTCGTACGGCACCTAGGTAGATGGTCTTGAGGATCATTTCATTGGCACCCCACTTTGTTCCTGCCAGCTTCCTCATGATGTTTAGCTTTCTTCTGGCCTTTGCCTCTGCGTTCTGGATGTGCTCCTTCCATGTTAATCTTCTGTCATAGGTGACTCCCAGGAATGTCTGCTGATCCTTGTACTCGGGTGGAGTGCCCCCCAGTGTCAGATTGCCAACCTTGGTTTTGGTGGACAGTGAGAATAGCATGGCTGATGATTTTTCTTTGTTGATGGTAATACACCAGCGATTGGCCCAAGCTGTAATTCGGTCCAAGGCGAGCTGCATTCTGTACGTGGCAGTCGTTGTGTACTCCTCGGTGCACCAGAGTACAAGGTCATCTGCATAGAGGGCTGCTTGGATCCCATTGGGCAGCTCTGCTACAATGTCATTAGTGAAGAGTATGAACAGAGTTGGTGATAATACTCCGCCGTGTGGCACCCCTTGTCTCAGCAATACATTCTGTCCAGATTGTCCATCCACCAGCACCCTAGCTCTGCGATTGTGTAGGTATGACTTGGTTCATCGGAACATGTTGCCACCGATGCCTGTGGGCCGGAGCTTCACGAGGAGGCCATCCCTCCACACATTGTCAAATGCCTTCTGCAGGTCGATAAAGGCAGCTAGCATCACCTTCTTGGATTGAAAAATGTCCTCTATGACCTGTGCAAGATGTGTTGTTTGATCTTCTGTGCTCCTGTATCATCTGAAGCCGGCCTGCTGTGAAATGCGCTCCATGGTCTTGCATATGCAGCTTATAAGACTGATAGGCCGGTAGCCCAGCACTTTCGTCTTGTTCTTCCCTTTTTCAGAATAGGAGTCATTCTGGCTTCCTTCCATCACTGAGGAACCTCTCCATTGGTCCAACTGAGATTAAAGATGTCTAGCAACTTACGATTCAATACTGATTCTGTGGGGCGTCGTAATAGTCTTTGAAGAATTCAATCAGCTTCTTTAACACCTTACTAATGTCGACGTATTTGTAGGCTTCCGGCAGTTCATCGGAATGCATCGATTTGCTGGCGTAGTTTGGCAATAGATGCGTTGATTTTCTCAAACATAGGCGAGACATGTTTCTCACGCAGTCCCTGTTCAACGGGACCCTCAGCGATCACACCGGCTGTCAGCCTGATGTCTGATACCCCCCACCCAACCTTTGAATTGCTTGTAAATAGCATTAATGAAAGACATTTGGCTGTGAAAGAGCCACAGATGTTGATGTCTCGTGCCAGTTCTTCCAGTGATACATTTTCAAAAATAGTCTTCTCTTGGCCTGAAAATGGGCATGCATTCGCTGAGCAAAAAGTAAATTTCCGTGTACGATCGCATTAAAGAGTAATTAAAAGGTGGGTTTTGGAATATTTTATGCTATTAACTATTCATGATTATTCGAGTATTTAATTTTTAATCATATAAATTCACGATTTAAAAAATAATCGCGATTTTCGATTTAATCACATAATCGCGCAAGCTTAATGTCCATATTTGGAAATTATGTGTTTGTAATCAGTCAAGAGGCCTTGCAGTGTGCGTAACTCACGGTCTTTGAAGCTTACCTCACGCAATACGTGATTGCTGAAAAACGTCTGTGCCTCTCGGAGGTTCACTCGTTGAAGATGCTGTGCAGTTTACCCTATAAGAGGTTTATGATCACAGACATACTTGCGCCAGCACCCACGTTAAAAAGGAATCTTCATTCCAAAGGTATTTTCTCTGGCAACGGTAGTATCAATTCATGAATCCATTTCCCACTCAATCATATGACGTCTTATTCAACTACGCGACGTGTATTCTTACGTCATAATCATGACGTCATGAATGATTCGATTAATCCCGTCTTTAACGCTTAATAGTCTGACACGTTGTAAGAATTGTATGTTTTTTCTATTTAAGAAACATGTTGTTGAATATTTTGAAACTAATTTGACTGGGTGCGGTTGCTGCCATATGCAGCCATAGCACCCAGTCAAATTAGTTTCAAAATATTCATCAACTTACCTATGTAGTTTTCTGGAAATTGATAGTCAGGAAGTTCAGAGATCGATCGATTCTAACACGAGCAAGGGTGGGTGGAGCTTCGATAGAGATGGGCGGGTGATATCTAAAACCGCTTTTGTCTCGTTGGTGTTCTCTAAGATAAGCAGTATGTGTCTTGAGCCTAATCCATGCATAGCAGGTGATAAGAGAAATAACTGATTGTCACGGCTGAGTTTATGTTTTATCTGAACCTTTCATACACCACACACAACACGTTTTATGATGTACAAGACAGATAGTAGAACTAAGTCCTTTATATACACTGGATTCATCTTGTGATATTTTCCATGTAATAATTTTTAAGATCTCGAAAGGTGTTTATTGTATATCAAGGTGACATCAGAAGTGATAAATAACAGCCTACCTATTCCCCCATGCCAGAATTAATGGGAATATACATTGAATTTGTTGTGCATATAGCGCGTTTGGTTCCTAATTTATAAAATATTTTGATTTTCAACATGACCCACAGTCGCCATCTTGTATTTGACGGTCAAGATGTACCCAGGCAAAAAATTGACCATCTCATCAGATTTCAAACCTGAAAAGTAGTGAATGACCACTCATTTATGATTCTAGTATGCATGTAGCTAGCTTGGTTCCTACATTATACACATTTTGATTTTCAAAATGTCCGACATTGGCCATCTTGGATTTGGATATTAAGCTGCCCAAAAACAAAATTGACCATCACAAAAGATTTCCCCTCAGAATTAGGCGGTCATTTTGGAATTAATTCTCTAGCTGAGTTACAGCCAATATTTCGAGACATAGGAGCTCAATCTCTTCCAAATAGCCCAAGGTGCTTAGGCCTAAATCAACAAGGAAAAAGGTAGGAACATAATGGTCACCGATTCCATGAAAATCACGAGTTACCTGACAATAGCTTCAGCACTGAAACCTTTCCTATAATTTGTTCAAGCTGAACAACCCATATATAAACTGTATCTGATCCCGCAATTTACGGCTCGTGATTTCGAGTGCATTCAGTGAACATAGCGTACACTAATGCGTAACAGGAAGCCAATGGCTACACCTAAACATCAATTATCGTCCCAGCAATATAAATTATCGCTGGCTTAGGCCACTGCACAATTAAACAAGGAAGCGATATCCGGCGACGGCGGTAGCATCATTATAATTAATTGCTTAACACATCAATTGGAATCGGAAGTAGTCATCATGACATCAAATAGCAAAAACCCTGATAGACAGCTTTCTTCTGAATTACAAAACGTTCATAATGCTGAATCATTCAAACAAACCCCACACCACAATCACCAGCACAAACGTGCCGCCACCAGAAATGGAGGAGCTATTACCGACACATCCAGTACCACCACCAGCAGCGGTATTAATTCATGCACATTTCCAGCGGGCGGGCGTGCTGACGGCGACGAGGACGACGACCATATCACCACCATAATCATGACAACAACTTCGACACCATATCAATCAGGACAACTTCAAAACCATGTCGCCCTTTTGTACATGAAGAAGGATATCATGGATTGGACATGAGTTGTTAAGTGTGTGAATAACTGTAACCTCCCGCGCGCCTTATGGATATCCGTGACATCTAAGATGTCTATTTATTGACCATGATTAGGTAGAAATCAGTATTACACAGCTGAATTACCCCACATATCCAGGCCCAATAGACACGACACTTCATCACACCCAGCAAGCATCGAGTCTTACATGGGCTGCTAAAGTGAAACATACTGAGCCCAATTATACACTAATCATGTAGACAGCCAAATCAAAACAAAAATCGCGCCACACTACACCGCCCACGTGTACACATATACGCAGATTGCGCACTAGTGTTAACAGAAGCAATAGACCCTATATACCTCTCTCAAGATGAGAGAGGGGTGGGGGTATGAGAGATGAGAGTTGGGGAGGGTGTGGGAGAGATAGAGAGGTACATTAATGGACGTATCGAGTGACGGCGGGACAGTGTGATGGATGGATAGATGGATGGTTGGATTGATGGACTGACGGGCGGAATGACTGGCGGACAGACGGATAGATGGGTGGATGGATGGATGGATAGATGGAAGGAGGGAGGAGAGATGGAGGGAGAGAGAGGGTGGGGACCTTATCCATAGTAACCCTGACAGTGAGGATGAGTGGATCATAATCGTAACTCAGGCTCAGACAGTTAGTGAGGAGTTGACTCAGGTAATCATTGTAGATGTGGTCATCGACTTATCCTCAAAGGACCGTCCTTAATTTAGCGTCAAAAGTTTAAACGTCAAGGCCTATAAAACGACTTGCTGGTGGGCGAGACTAGCTTTTTATATTTACTGTGTCGACATTAATTGATTGGGGCAATTCCCGAATTCAGACGAGAATATTTAATATTGGGATTATTCATTTACAATTTAATGCGCTGATCTGCGAGTAGCAGGTCCTTAAACTGGCATGTCCCTTCGGTTGGTTGGTTGGTTGGTTGGTTGGTTGGTTGGTTGGTTGGTTGGTTGGTTGGTTGGTTGGTTGGTTGGTTGGTTGGTTGGTTGGTTGGTTGGTTGGTTGGTTGGTTGGATAGTTAGTTAGTTAGTTAGTTAGTTAGTTAGTTAGTTAGTTAGTTAGTTAGTTAGTTAGTTAGTTTGTTTGTTGGATGGTTGGTTGGTTGGTTTGATGGTTGGTTGGTTGGTTGGTTGGTTGGTTGGTTGGTTGGTTGGTTGGTTGGTTGGTTGGTTGGTTGGTTGGTTGGTTGGTTGGTTGGTTGGTTGGTTGGTTGGTTGGTTGGATGGATTGTTGGCTGGTTGGATGGTTGGCTGGCGACCTGGCTTGCTGGTTGGTTGGACGGTCGGTCGGTCGGTCGGTCGGTCGGTCGGTCGGTCGGTCGATCGGTCGGTCGGTCGGTCGGTCGGTCGGTTGGTCGGTCTGTCAGTTGTTTGGCTGATTCGTTGGTTGATTCGTTGCCTGGTTGGCTGGCCGGCTGGCTGGCTGACTGACTGGCTCGCTGGCTGGCTGGCTGGCTGGCTGGCTAGCTAGCTGGCTGGCTGGCTGGCTGGCTGGCTGGCTGGCTGGCTGGCTGGCTGGCTGGCTGGCTGGCTGGCTGGCTGGCTGGTTGGATGGCTGGTGGTTGATTGGTTGGATGGTTGGTTGGTTGGTTGGTTGGTTGGTTGGATGGTTGGATGGTTGGATGGTTGGATGGTTGGTTGGTTGGTCGGTTCGATAGTTAGTTAGTTAGTTAGTTAGTTAGTTAGTTAGTTAGTTAG
Organism: Chaetoderma sp. LZ-2023a; assembly: GCA_034401795.1. NCBI lineage: Eukaryota > Metazoa > Mollusca > Caudofoveata > Chaetodermatida > Chaetodermatidae > Chaetoderma > Chaetoderma sp. LZ-2023a. The sequence goes on from CM067369.1 coordinate 194,378,767, forward strand.
TTAGTTAGTTAGTTAGTTAGTTAGTTAGTTAGTTAGTTAGTTAGTTAGTTAGTTGGTTAGTTAGTTAGTTAGTTTGTTGGATGGTTGGTTGGATGGTTTGTTAGTTGGTTGGTTGGTTGGTTGGTTGGTTGGTTGGTTGGTTGGATGGTTGGATGGTTGGATGGTTGGATGGTTGGATGGCTGCCTGGCTTGCTGGTTGGTCGGTCGGTCGGTCGGTCAGTTGTTTGGCTGATTCGTTTGTTGGTTCGTTGGCTGGTTGTCTGGCTGGCTCGCTGGCTGGCTGGCTGGCTGGTTGGTGGTTGATTGGTTGGTTGGTTGGTTGGTTGGTTGGTTGGTTGGTTGGTTGGTTGGATGGATGGTTGGTTGGTTGGTTGGTTGGTTGGATAGTTAGTTAGTTAGTTAGTTAGTTAGTTAGTTAGTTAGTTAGTTAGTTAGTTAGTTAGTTAGTTAGTTAGTTAGTTAGTTAGTTAGTTAGTTGGTTAGTTAGTTAGTTTGTTGGATGGTTGGTGCTTGGTTGGATGGTTTTGTTAGTTGGTTTGTTGGTTGGTTGGTTGGTTGGTTGGTTGGTTGGTTGGTTGGTTGGATGGTTGGATGGTTGGATGGCTGCCTGGCTTGCTGGTTGGTCGGTCGGTCGGTCGGTCGGTCGGTCGGTCGGTCGGTCGGTCGGTCGGTTGGTCGGTCGGTCGGTCAGTTGTTTGGCTGATTCGTTTGTTGGTTCGTTGGCTGGCTGGCCGACCGACCGACCGACCGACCGACCGACCGACCGACCGACCGACCGACCGACCGACCGACCGACCGACCGACCGACCGACCGACCGACCGACCGACCGACCGACCGACCGACCGACCGACCGACCGACCGACCGACCGACCGACCGACCGACCGACCGACTGACTGACAGTCAGTCAGTTCAAGTCGACTGGCCTAAAATTAGTCAGTTAGATTGTTTACTGAACATGCGCATGTGCTGTGCTCAGACGAACGCTGATTAGTTGATACCCGATTCCCAATTGAATTGCTACTGCAGAAAATTTGGAGATAGGTACCAGTCTCGATTGCCTCTTTCCATCGTCTATGTTGGTGGCCTACGAGAACGGTACGGTAAGACGTCAAAAAGCATCCATATGAGATCACGTGGGAGGGAATTGGGCCTTATAAACATTGACATACAATAAGAACGGAATGGCATTTTCATCAAACCTAAATTAATTAATGAAATAGTTACACGTTTATATGTATTTATTCGTGGCAGGCGAACCCTATTGTCATTTAAAATTTGACGGCAATGTTGTATTACCCATTTAGTGGCTGGTCTACTATAGTTACCTAGCTAGTTAATTATTTCAAATTCGATTGGGATTTGGGTAACTATAGTTAACTAGGGTTAGCCAGTCGAACTTGCACATACCTAGCTAGTTAGTTAGTCCGTTACTTGGTTGATTGATTGATATATTGGTCGATTGGTTGGTTGGTTGGTTGGTTGATTGGTTGGTTGGTTGGTTGGTTGGTTGGTTGGTTGGTTGGTTGGTTGGTTGGTTGGTTGGTTGGTTGGTTGGTTGGTTGGTTGGTTGGTTGTATCGAAGGGAATACGTTGACGATCAAACCATAGCTATTGTACCAGCGTGTTTCTTTGCTTCTGATTCCTTTATATACAGTACAGCGAATAAATAAGTTAGAATGTTTCCAACACAAAAAAGAGAAACAAGTTTGTTTGAACACGATGTAAGAAATGTTCTGTTGAATATTTTGACCATCATTTGATTGGAAGACATTGCTGCCTGTCAAATTATGTTGGAAACATTCAACAGTACATTTTATGTTATTTTGGAAACAAATTAGGATGTTTCTGAGATGTACCGTCCCTAAAACAATAAATCACACGCACACACGCACGCACGCACATATAATACGGGTTTATCAGCAATTCGAATACAGACATATTTAATTAATCTAGATGCATTTTTTCACAAATGAAAGAAACATTTCAATCTGAAATGTATTAAACAATTTTCCAATACGCGAAGCTAAGGGATTACCTCCACCGTCTGGGGATTTTTCGAGAACATGGTCGATGCTATTCTTCTTGTTTGATAGAAATCCGATGATTGATGCTTCCGTGTGCTGCATTAGTCACGCCAATTCATAGCGGAATTGGCCCAGTACAGTACAATTTAATATTCTCACATGTGTATTTATTTCAGTACAATTAGTCCGGGGCTGGACTGGCCCACCATGCAGTCAGGCCCTCCCCTCCGTGCCCCACCCTACTGATTGAGAAACGTTTGTTTTTCTAAGAGCATTCGATTTTCTAACTGAAATAAATTATATATGCTAATGTGTGGGACTTGTTTTTATGGGTTAAAGTTCTGAGTGACTCACAGCAAAGTCAACCAGATTAAGGGATGGGCGCAACATAAATGACCATAACACTCGATACAATCATAGTAGCCTAACAAATGGCTACTCAAAATGTCGCTCGTATTATCCTCTTATTTCCTATATGATATATGCAACTAATCAGGTCACCAAAGGTCCAAAGGTTACCAATTTTTCTCCTTGCTTAAAATCGAGTAAGTGTGCACTTTTGTGACTGCCAATGTGTTACAATATATTTAGGGTGACATCTTAAAAATCGAGGATTAAATACCACCTGACAAATCTAAAGGACAATAGTTCATTTCTTTCACAAGATTTTACCAAAGTGGCAACTGACAGAATGCCCAAGGTTTGAAAGAGCATCTCTCATAAACCGATTTTGACATTGTGCATCATATTCAATGTTACTTGAATTAGAAACAGCTATTTGTAATAACATTGTAGACAAAAATAGTATTCTTCTACCACCAAATACAACACAGATAACACAGCGTACTGGGCCGATGTTGGGCTGATACCATGGCGATACTTGCCCGGTCTCGGCCCAACATCGGCCCAGTAAGCCGCGTTATCAGGGAATGTGACACAAATATTGTAACCCATCTGTGGTGGGATAACGTTGAGCTCAACGAGGAAACGTAGTTTGGTCCATGCACTACTCATACTACCCACGGGATAGTGATACAAGAGGCTTCAGAAAGTGATAACACCATTCCATTGTATAGTAGTGAATCTAGGTACAGAACAAAATAACGTCCAGTGTCAGATAGATCGCAAGGCATTGCACCCTGTGAGTAATCTATGAACAGAACAAAACAACGCTCACTTTCATATAGACCGCAGGGTATTGAACCCTGTATTGTCAGTAACAAACCAGAGTCCAAGCGTATCAATGCCATAATTATGACAGATATAAAAGCTGTCGACGAAGCGGTAGATGTTGATCTATCGGATATATTGTCGGTTTTCAGTAGGACTCAGTTGCCGTATAATAGTCAAACAGAACCTGTCTGGGCTGGATGTCTAGCCAAAACCAGAAGAAGCACGAAAACCCCTGAGAATGTGCCAACTGTGACTTACACGAAGCCTATAAATCTTCCAGTTACGGAAAATTCCACAGTATACGTCATAATATGAAAATCAAGATTTAAGTTAATCAGCAGTAGATAGTTGTGACATTTGATTTAGCAGTAGCAGGAAAAGCATATATGCTTGCGTATCAGCGTTCACAAGTGCTTACTAACATGATTGGCATACTCGTTCAAATGGGGGTGTTCTACACTACATGCTGAAAACACATATTGAATCTTTTGGCAATGTCTACAACAGATGAAATGGTGTGTGAAGCAAAATTTATCGACAGTTTTGCAAATGGCCCATTCCAGTTTATTCCTCCATCATCTGACGTAATAATCAACTACGTGGCACGTAGGATGACGTTATAATCAATTATGGCATGAATGACTCGATTTAGTCCGTCTTAAACACGGAATAGTCCGGCACCCTGTCAAATTAGTTTCTAAATATTCAACAGCTAACCTGTATAGTTCTCTGGAAATTGATAGTCCGGGAGTTCAGAGACTGATCGATACCAACACGAGCGAGGTGTGGGTGGAGCTTAGCTAGAGATGGGCGGGGCATAGCAAAAACTGGAAAGGTCTATTACATAACAACCTGCACTGAATTCAAAGAAATCTCGTGCTGTTGAACTTAGTGAAACAGTACAGTTTTTGGCTAGGCTATATGGACAAACTCTGGCTCATTTTAAGGTTCTCAGAGGCATCAAGCGTAATAATCTAGATACGAATATCGCGACTTATTACAGGTGAGGGTAGCATGGATAGGTATTTGAGAGCAGAATAACCCACGAAATCATGAACATAGTTGAAATAAATAGTTCAGAATGTACGGCACATAAAGATTTAAGGACATCAGTGATATTACATGTAATAATGAATTTCATAACAAATCAACAACAAAGAAGCACTCTACTGTCTTTCCTCAAGAGCACAAACCTCAAATGAATTTGAAAACAATCTGCTATCAGCTGACAATTTGGGGAAAGAAGTTTACCAATCATGTGTCCAAACACGATTAGTGAAAACGGTCAAAATCTTTCATACACCAATAGACCTTTCCATCCTCGCCGTGTTGGGATTGATCGATCCCCCAAATGCCCTAGCTATCAATTTCCTGAAAACTATACAGGGAAGCTGTTGAATATTTTGTAACTAATTTGACTGCGTGCTGTTGCTGCCTATGGCAGCAACAGCGCCCAGTCAAATTAGTTTCAAAATATTCAACAGAATATTTATTAAATAGTAAAAGCAAACAATTTGTACAGCAACCCATAGACCGTCTTCAAATATGCGTTCATTAAAGATGCTTATAACCATTATCAGCTATCAAGCGTCCACTCGTACTAAGCCGGGGAAAGTAGTGCCAGATATACAGACCCCATGTGACATGGTTAGTATATAGTAAATAGAAATCTGGGTTAACAGTGAACACATGGCAATGTAACGCCAACAGAATTAGTGGACATGTTGGTGGTATAACTAGACGATTATGTAGATAATGAGGAAAATAATGATGAAAAAGTGCCAGAAATAGTCAACTTGATAGGGATAATATTTTACACCAATGATTATTCAATTATTATCACCACGATCAGACCCTTCACTCACTCATCCAACCGGTTTGTAATTTTTATGTTTCTGTGACCCGCTGACCCGCACACGGCCGACATTTCCGTAACAAAGGTTGGTAGTGTGCGCTAGGAATTAGTGCAAAGAAGTCACCCCGAATCGTTCACTCAAATATCTGACGTCATAATCAATTATGTCAGATGTAGGCTGACATCACATTCATTATGACGTATATCTAGCTCCGTCATGAACATTGAAAAAATCCTCGAGGGCTACTAATTGTATGTATTTGACGTGTTTAAAATGTAATAAACATTCTGTTGAATATTTGGAAACTAATTTGAATGGGAACTGCTACTGCCTATGCCACAGGCAGCAACAGCATCCAGTGAAATTAGTTTCCAAATATCCAACAGCGTACCTGTATAGTTACCTTAAAATAGCGATTCTGGGAAATCAGGGTTCAAAGTATATAAAGCGATCCCAACACGTGCAAAACGTCCGTGGGGCATAACTAGAAATGGGCGCGGCATAGCTAGGGATTGGTGGGCATAGCTAGAAATGGATCCCTCTATTGTCACTAACAATATCGCGATATTGCGTACAGCTCATGATATATCGATATATCGTATCTAACACTATTGGAAAAGGTCTTTGGGGAGGGTGGTGGGTCAGGACATATACATACATCGGTAATAGTATCACTAAACATCAGCGTAAAACTATTAAATATTTTGAAATTTCTATTACTGAAAGCTGTTGCTGCTGAATTTTGAAATTACTATATATGGAAGCCGTTGTTCCCTTAGACAGCAACGACTTCCAGTCAAAGTAATTTAAAGATTTTCATGTTGACGCAGTAAATTGTTCACGATTTTCAGATTTTCTCACCAGATTATCATTATATGCAACAGTTTCTAATAGAATTAATTTCAAAATATGCAACCTAGCGTCGTAAATTGTTCATAATTTTCTTATTTATTTTCAACTTAACTTCGTAAAAATTTTGATTATTGATCGAATGTCAATATATCGATACATCGCAAAATCTCGATATCCCTATTCTTACCTGGAAAAACTTGATTCCTTTACAAAGAACCAGTCCTAGATACCACGTTTCCCATATGTCCTCAACCAGAGTAGGAGGTAGGCAAATCAAAATAACAAGCAGATCGGATATAGCCAGATTCAAAAGATAAATATTCGTCACCGTTCTCATCTGTTTATTCCTCCAAACGGCGAGTACCACAAGACTATTTCCAATTATGCCAATCACGAAAATTAACACGTATAAAACAATGAAGGCAATTTTGAATGTGGACATTCGCAGAAAATCTTCGATATCGAGTCTCAGTTCTTCCCAGCTTTGGTAACATTTGTCCCCCGAGAGCACACACGGGCTGCTACAATTCAACAACGTTCTGTTCGCTGATGTGTTCCCAAAGAACCAACGATCATTGCATATATCGCACATGTCAACACGAATAGGAAGCCTACTAGAACTTTCCATTTTAGAATATATTTATCTCTGCAGTATGTAACTCCAAGTTCTCTTAATTTGAAAAAATAAAATTTAATATTCGTTCAGTCTATTTTATGTGACAAAATAATATAGATAGGTCTAACACTACTATATTATATATAATATATATATATATATATATTCATTTCCATGACTATTCTTCCTGAAAAAAATAAAGCTTCAGATCCATATTCGGTCGATATGATCATATAAGAGAGTGATTCACTTGAAATACTTTCTCTAACATAATACCTACACTATCGATTAGCTATCGAACATTCCACACTCGCGACGAGTTCTTTTTATCATACAAATTACATTTAAAAATACAGACAAGTAACGACGACGAGCCATTGTTATTAGTTTTCCAAGCCCGTCCTATGGTTATGCCAAAGGTTGGATACTTGTTAACGTTATACGTATTACTTGGACCGTACTAGCCGGTCAATGCATCTCAGATACTGATCCAGTGATCTAGACCTGATGCGGCCTACACGTTTACTAACTCCTGTCGCAAGTTATCCCTCGACGTCTTGGATAGCCGTCATCGCCTCCGTTAACAACACCAGCTTTGGCGAAGTACCAATAGCATCCACCGGAATGTGTACGATTAGAACTCATAGTACGGCGATTGAGTGGGTGGCGCTTATATCCTAAACCTGGATACGTTTAACTCCATAATGATCCAACTTGCTCGAGACCTCATAGTAAATAGCAATTTGCAGTCTAAGAGATTGTTTTTAAAATATTGTTCCTGGAATGACTGGCTCGGTTATTGGACATTTAGTTACGCAACCTTATTTCTACTTTTACTTTATTCTGTCTTCAGCCAACTTCCCACAATTCATTGCGCTTACTAGGCCTACTAACACTACCGGAGGAACAGGTTTCTGATAACGTTAAACAGTAGTAAGCTCAAGGAATTATGGGAAGTTGGCAGAAGAGCGAATATAATCAAAGCAGAGATTATTCATACGGTCACATGGCTAATCAACAAACCCGTATAATATGTGTGACAATTTTTCAGTTGTTTTTTTACCAAGACACGATGGTTGATGAGTAAGATCCATATAGGCTATGGTGCTTTGTTGTCCATGAAATAACATCTCGCAGTTACCATTAACCCATGTTACCAAAAACAATCCAGGAGAAGCCGCGCCAGAGGTTGGCACATGCAGGCATGCCGCCGCCGCCGCCGCCTGTCTCGAATGATCCGTCAACTTCCAAGAAATGTTCACACGGTCATCTATGGCGGCAACGCATACAAGGAAATCGGAAAGAGTCCGAGTAGAAAGAATTTACATAACCATATCCGTTCAGCGGTTCTGGATAAGACGTTCTCGCGAAAACTAGGTCATCCAAGATGACCGCCAAAGCATTTGACCAATCAAGTCCCCTCGAACAAACTTGTTTCAGCTGTCACCCTAGAAGATATTGTATGAGTTTTGGATCGCTTTAGTATGGGAGCGTTTGGCGGGGAAAATGATCCAAGATGGCTGCCAAACCATTTATCCGACAGTTTCGAAAATGGCAAATTTGAAATCAGAATACCCAAAAACCTACATAAAACCAATTTCGGCTTCAAAATCCATCAAAATAAAAAGATCCAATATGGCCGCCAAACACGCTACATTTTGATTGTCCCACGCCGGCCATGTTTTCTGATACATCAACTTCCCTTGAACAAACTTTAATGGCCCCTATAGCCCCTAATAATATCTCCCAAATTTCGGCCCGATCCGTTGAGTGGTTCTGGAGAAGTCCTTTTCACGAAAACTTAAGGTCATCCAAGATGGTTGCCAAAGCATTAGTCAAATCAAGTTCCTTGAATAGACTTGGTTCAGCTTTTGCCCTAGATGATGTTTTATGAGTTTTTAATCGACCCCCAAGCGGTTTCGGAGAAAACGACTTTTACGGACGTTTCTAAAAATCAGTCCAAATCCAAGGTGGCCGCCGGCCAAATTGGCCGATCGGCTTCCTTTGAACAACCCTGGATCTCTGTGCCCGAAAGATGTTTTCTGCCAAATATAATTGAAATCGGTCAAGCTGTTTTCTAGATGAAGACATTAAGAATTTCCGATTAACCTAGTATCAGTAGCCTCAACAATGTACTTTAACATGATTATCCTCCTCAAGCCTAACATATAAATATGAATATATTAACTAATCTCCTCCTCTAAATCCAAACCTAAAACTGCTGTTTATCCACAGCAACCGGTGTTAATCACCTATAGCCGCCCAAAACCTTGTTTGTATGTATTTGTATTGTTTGTTTTGTTTGTTTCCATATGCCAGTCAAGTTCCCCTGCGTATCTTGTAGCAAACCAGTCAAGACCAACTAGCGTGCAATACTCTGCGATTATTGTGGCAACTGGGTGCACCTAACTTGCTCCAAACTAACCATATCTGATTACCAATCATTAGAAAATACTGAAGAGCCATGGTGGTGCATAGAATGTAATAAAAGCTTGTTCCCATTCAATCACTATGAAAATGATATCGATTTTATGTTGACCATATTAGGTGTAAATTACAATGATAGCTACTTGAACCCTAATACACACACAATTTCAAATATGCTTATAAATCTATTTCAGTTAAATACAGAAGACCAATGCACATTCTCTGAAGCCGATACTGAAGACGGAGAAATTGATTTTCAACAGCCTGAATGTAACTACACACTACAGAATGAATTCAATGAAAAAATTACTAAGAGTACAGAATCTGTTTCCTTTTCAGCCCTTCATATTAATACTCGCTCTATTTTAAAGAATTATGATAAACTAAGTAATTTCCTAGATTCTAGTATTCATAAATTTGGTATTGTAGGGATTACTGAGACATGGCTAAAGCCGGACTCTCCACTCAACTTAATTAATATTCAAAACTATAAATTCATAGAGAAGTTCAGGCCTATTAAACCTGGAGGTGGTGTAGGCATCTATATAAAGAACAACATACAGTATATTATGAGGGAAGATTTGTCAACAACTGAAGAATTCATTGAAACAATATTTATTGAAATTCCCGTGGAAAAATCAAAGAATAAAATTATCTGTGTCGCATACAGACCTCCTGCAAGTGACAATGATAAATTTATTAAAACCCTAGAAAATATTTTAAAAACAATTCAAACTGAAAATAAAGCAGCCTATATATTGGGAGATTTTAACATTGATTTATTGAAACAAAATAATTTCTATACCCAGGATTTTTTTAACTTACTAAAAACATTTGGATTCTATCCATTTATATCAAAACCAACAAGAATCACTGAGTTCACAGCTACTGTTATTGACAACATTTTCTCGAATGCCTCTGTAAGCACCAAGAACCAAGCAGGTATTTTCGTTGTGGACATTTCAGACCATCTATCTATTTATTATATGGAGAAAGAAAAAATAAGACAAAAATCATTCATAAAGGAAGAAATAACATGCAGAGATTTTAGAAATGATAACATAGAAATTTTTGTAATGAATATGGCAAATATAAACTGGAATCAGATAATAGAGTGCCAGACATGTGAAGATGCCTACAACGCATTCCATACTCTTTGCACTAACATTTATGAATCAAGCTTTCCACTAAAAAAACTAAAAAAGTGTAAACAAAACCCTACTAAACCCTGTTTAACAACAGGATTGATAGCTGCCTGTCATAAGAAGAATAAGATGTATTTAAATGTTATAAAATTTCCAACAAGAAATAATGATGCACAATTTAAAAAGTACAGAAACAGATTAAATCAGATAATCAGGACGGCAAAGATAAACTATTATCATTATAAATTTGAAGAGCAAAAGAACAATATAAAAGAAACATGGAAATTAATTTTTAAAAACCCACTATTGAATAAACAAAAAAGCAGCTCAGAAACATCCCGGTTCATTTATAATAATACAATTATAAATGACAAAAAAGAAATTGCGGATAAATTTAATGAATACTTTATAAATATTGGGCCTAATTTATCTTTTAAAATACCGACCAGTCCTGGAATAAATGTGCAATACTATCTGACAGGCGACTGCCAATCCTCAATGTTCCTGACCCCTACTGACAATGAAGAAATTTACAAAATCTTAATGAAAATTAACCCAACTAAGAGTGCCGGCATTGATAACTTTAAATGAAAAATCTTTAAAAACTGTGCTAGAGAAATACTAACACCACTGAATCACATCTGCAATCTATCATTTTCACAGGGTATATTTCCATCCCGATTAAAAACTGCATGCGTAACACCTATATTCAAAGCTAAAGACCCATCTGATTTTACTAACTATAGGCCAGCTCAGTACTTCCGCTTTTCTCTAAATTTCTGGAAAGATTATACTACAATAGAACTATAAAATATCTTAATAAAAACTCTTTAATCTATGAATCCCAGTACGTCTTCAAAGAAAAACACTCTACCATGCTTGCCATTGTGGATATGCTTGAAAAAAATAACCACATCCCCTGAGAGAAATGAACACACTCTAGGTGTATTCTTGGACCTCTCCAAAGCATTCGGTTCTATTGCCCATGAAATATTACTTTAAAAACTAGCCCACTATGGAATTAGGGGCATTGCATTAAATTGGATATATAGCTATTTAACTAACAGAACACAATGTGTAAAATTCAGTGGGGCCATGTCAGGAGAAAGGAAATTAGTCTGTGGCGTTCCACAAGGATCAATTCTTGGACCTCTGTTGTTTTTATTATACATGAATGACCTACCCAAAGCATGTAATCACCTCTCACTAATATTGTTTGCGGATGATACCAATGCATTTTGTAGTCACAAGGGCATAGACACTGTATACAAGTATGTGAATAGTGAAATGAAAAAAATCATAGACTGGTTTAAAGTGAATAAATTATCTCTGAATGTCGATAAAACCAACCATATACTTTTTACAAAATCTAACAATTTAAAACAAATAGCTCTCCCCAAAATGCATGTAAATAATCAAGAAATTCACGAAGCACAATATGTCAAATTTCTCGTCGTCTATCTGGATAAAAGCTTAACCTGGGAGAAGCATATAGAAATAGTGAGATCCAAGGTAGCAAAGAACATCGGTATCATGCGCAGACTTAAGCCATATCTTCACCCTAATATTCTAAAAACTCTATATTGTACACTGATCCTTCCACATATCACATATTGCAATGTAATATGGACTAACACGCATACAACTAAACTAGCACATCTAAAATCACTACAAAAGCAGGCAATCAAGTTATTCGCACAGCCAGCAGAGGGCGAGGATGTCTTTAAAACCGAAAAAATGCTAAAACTTGAAGACATTGGAGCTGTCCAACTATACACTATCCTAAGGGACTACCAAATGGCAATCTACCGTCCTCATTATCAAACCTTTTTAGGAACAACTCCGATAACACACGAACTAAGAATAACTTACACCAAATCTATTACAGAACAATGACAGCTACACAAAAACCATCCCACCAAGCAATACAACTCTGGAACAACACAGATATAAATATACGCACACAAATTCTTACACAAAGCTCTTTTAAACAAAATATTAAAAATTAATCTTAGAAGATACTAACAATCCAAACCAATGACATGAATGCAGAAGTCACCACCATGGCAGTACAAAAACAAGTATGTACCCAGTTGCCAGGATAACAACTAGAATATAAAATACACATTTGCAATAATAATGATGCAACCGTAATTGTTGATGTGGATGATGCAGTTGTGTATAATAATAATAATAATAATAATAATAATAATAATAATAATAATAATAATAATAATAATAATAATAATAATAATAATAATAATAATAATAATAATGCACCAAGAAATGTTGATACAAACTAGGCCGTATTGTTATATATGACAATAATAATAATAATAATAATAATAATAATAATAATAATAATAATAATAATAATAATAATAATAATAATAATAATAATAATGTAAACAAGATATGCATGTGTTTCCCCATTCCCATGTGTGTGTGCGTACGTGCGTGCGTGCGTGTGTGTGTGTGTTAATTGTCTATTGTCTTAAATGTATACATGTAAATATTATATTATCTTCACCCATGATCCAACTATCACTGAATTATATGTTTATTATATGTTAAATGTAAGGGGTCCACCGCTGTATAGGCTCAGCCTTTGGTGGACTGCCTGTTGTGTAAATGTAAAATCTATGTGTTATATGAAAATAAATAATTTTGAATCTTGAATCTTGAATCTTGAATTGCTTTAGTATGGGAGCTTTTGGCGGGAAAATGATCCAAGATGAACGCCAAACCGTTTATCCGACAATTGCGAAGATGGCAACTTTGAAATCACAATAGCCAAAACCAAACAATAAAACCAATTTCGGCTTCAAATCCATCAAATGAAAAGATCCAATATGGCCGCCACACACGCTACATTTAGATTGGCCCATGGCGGCCATGTTTTTCTTTACGCATCAACTTCCCTTGAACAAACTTTAATGGCAATTGGTCCCTAATCATATCTCCCACATTTCGCCCAATGATTTGTTCGTTTTCCAGAAATCCTGGGGATAAACAAACAATCCAACAGATGGAGAAAAAATTTAATCAAAACTTCCGGTCTTAAATTGAAGATTTTGATCCATAAACATTAACTATGTCCATGTCTTTGTGTGGCTGAAGTTAGTTAATTCATGTATCTGTTCAGTAACACAACTCACTAGCTCTCACCGATGCGCAGGTATTTCAGAAATATATTTTCCTTGTGCACTTTAATTAATTTCGCTGTACAGTTCGTTGCTATATTTATTTTCTGGCGTACCGTCCGTTGCTACATATAATTGTTGACGTTTCGACAGTATAGTCTATAACTACTTCTATACGTTTCGGCTTGGGACCTGAGTGAATGTGTCATGTGGACACCGGTGTTGGTCACCGCTGGTTACCGTGTATACACGGACATTTTGGTAACGAGTTGAGTCATTCTACGGGCAGTCGTCGGAGTGTCAACAAGTTTTATTAGACCAGGCCATTCTATATTTTCTCGACGTGTACTTTCTCGACTGTTTTCGTGTCTTCTACACAATGGCCGTGGATTTAGATATTTTACTTACAAACTGACTGTCCGGTGTACATGATTAATTAGCTCGGAGTTAGATAGCAGTCCCGGACGCTCAACTATAAGCCATTAACAATTTACAGTTGCTGATGCGGCTAGTGTTTAAACGAAAGAGGAACAAGAGCAAAATAAGTGCAATTTACAAGTTTCCAAGATTTTAGAATAAGTCAAGCCGGGTTTGGGCGTTTCGTTAAGAACACTACAGGGCAGATTTGGTCATTAAGCTGGTCAACAATAAACATATATAATTCGCCTTGCTGATCACAGTAACGCGTGACCGTCGTGACTAAAAACGACATGGATGGTGAAAACATATCTTCAAGGCGGACACGTATATACAAAGACGGTTCAATTTCATGGCCACGTTGTGGTTCGCATTCAGCGAGAAGGGGGCGTATCCGGAATCTCAAGAAGATGCAATTGCTTTACGTGCTGAATGCCTGATTACTACTTGGTCGAATACGGTGCAGTTGCGGATACACAGGAAAAGATAAGTATCAATAGCGTTGATCATGTATCTGATGCATCTAATTTTGATTTAAATAATCGAACGCTGCGATTTGCTATGCTTGATTTTCAAAATGAAATGCCCTTGCTTTCTGCGTCAGAGCAAGTGAGAGAGAAGTGGGGGTGGGGGTGGGGTGCAATAATATGCGTGCACACACAGTAGATCCCATGTGCGCGGCAAATGGCGAAGGTCATTTGTTCATATAAAAACGTTCTTACGAAAGTTCGAAAGAATCTGTAGCTGTCACCTATGTACTTAACACTATAAGAGATGGTTACAAGTTACTAATTTTTGACAGACATAACATGTCTTCTATAGACAAATCGGAATTTGTTTCTCACGAGATTGAAAAGTTTACTTGAAAAGGGTGCTTTGCACAAGCATCAACGGTGCCAAATGTGGGTAATCCCTTGCAGGCGGCTACTAATAGGTATGGAAAGCAGCGTTTAGTTTGAGATTGCAAAAGGATAAATTTGTTTTTTCAAAAATATATATTCAAATTCAAAGATATAGCAATTGCCCTGTACATGGGGCTTAGAATACACCTTCCGTATCCTCTGCGTGTTGTAAGAGGCGACTAAAGGAGGTAAGGGTGAGGTAACCCTGACAGAAACCTCGAGTGCTGAAGACGGAGGTTCCAGGCCGCACGGCGCACTCTAATAAACCATGGATCCACGCACTTAACGCTTATGATCATGTCGATAGTCACTTAGGACTGTCGGTATGATCAGCGAACGAAAAGAATAAGAAGAAGAAGCTAATCAGTTATTTTCCCGAGGCAATTATTTATTTACGTTCGATCTAGAATCAGTCTATCACCATGTGAAATTGTATTTATTTTGGGTTTTTTAGAACATAGAGCGTATTTGGGGGATGGGGGGGGGGGGGTGTTACATGGTTGCAAGACAATGAAATTGCGCATTACGTTTTCAGTGTTACCATTTGGCATCGGCCTATAGGGCCTATATTTACAAAACTATTTAGAGTTATAGTAACCTATTGACGCAGTCACGGTTATTGTATCGCCATGTAAGACATGGTGGGTGCGGTGGTGTTAATACATTTCCAGAGGCAGTTGCCGCGAGTATCGATATCAAATGCAGCATTTCAAAATTTTGTTGTTTTTTTTTTCCTTCATTGCTTACGAAAAACGTAAATGGTTGCTTAGCAACAAAACAACATGGTTGGGTCACGTCTTATAAATAGGGACGTCGAATCTATGTTAGGTTCGCTAATAGAGTGGTCAGTCTGTTATAGAGGCTTAATTACCTGTTAATGAAAATTTGACAGTCGCATTTTGTTAATGCATGTTGGGTAGCGCGCATTGTTGGAAAGACAGCTTCCACAGGTAAGAGTCCATAGGCGCGTCCGCGTCTAAAATCAATTCTATACATTTTAACGTGTGTGATTCCATAGGCGCTGACGAGTCCGCTACTAGCAGCGCCTGTGCTCGCTAAAATCTTTCAGTCGCTCCATGTAGCGATCAAAACCGTAGACGCGGGCAGGTAGTCCGAGAAAATGATGTCACGCTGTTGTTTCATGCACGATTTCCAACACGTGTTTGAGCACACCTGCACAGGTTCGTTCGTTTGTCAATGATTAGCAGATTATAAAATATATCGAAATCCAAACGCCTCAGTTGTGAAGAAGTTAAAAATTTCCTAGAAATGGTTCGTCAAAATCCCGTCACCTCCCCTGACCATCAAGACGCGAAGATGCTCACAAATGTCTGGGAGAGCGTCGCATTATCTATGGGAAGGGATGATATCACTGGTGAGCATTGACAGGCACTGCGTGTGCGTGTGTGTGTGCGTGCGTTCGTGTGTGCATGCGTGTGTGTGGTCGGACAGGGATACGGGCTGGTGGATGATCGGACAGTGGTGTGGGCGTGAGGGTGGGCTGGATGGTGTGTGGGCGTATGGGCAAGCGAGTGGATGGCTGAGCAATCATGTCTCATGTGATTATAGGAGAGTACGTTTAGTGCTGTTGTATTGTATAAGAGAAAGACATATGACATTGTCCAAACACATTATTGATAATAACAATGCGTACCACTAGGTTTGAAATTATTCAACACATGCCCATTTATATATTTTGCATTGAATGACCGTTGCGGTCTGTGGCTGTACGGTTTGGGTGTTGGGCTGATGGCGGTGGGTTAGGCCTACAGAGGGCACGTCGACACATCACCAGCACAATTCTACCCATAACGTCCGTAATCGTATATACATGTGTGGTAATTACCTTCTTTGTTATTTTGTACATTCTAGCATGTGATTGGCGGTAGAAGTGGAAGAGCTTCAGAGATATATACGTCAGAAAAATGAAGGAAATAAAATCTATCAAAAGTGGACAAGCATCTCAGCGGTGCCTGAAGTGGAAATACTACACATTGCTAACTTTCCTTGAGCCATTCGTTGCCGAAAACAGGTGAACCATTTGATAAATTACAAGTATAATTGTTGGTTTGAATACAAAAATGTTTTTTATCTCTACGTTATATCTTATGGTAATATATATATATATTGTCATACAAACGTGCATTTCATCCTAGTAAAATTGGTACGCCTTCGCTGAAACATAACCATTTTACAATGACTGATAACAAATCAAATATAATTCAGAATTCTCAATTTTATCAATCTAAATAATAAGATTATTAACATTTTGTTGTAGAAAATAAAATAAAACTGTACAAACAATATATATTTATAACATTGACATAGTGCACGCCGAAAAATATTTGTCTGCTTCTTGATTTCTAGAACTGACAGCAATGTTGCAGACCTAACTACTGAGGTGATGTCTAGTGGCTCAGATGATGAAGATGCAGTATCCTTAGCAAGATAGTAACTTAAAATTTAATTTTGGGCTGGCAATCCCCTGCGGACATGTGCATCCTGCCACGGCAAGGGCGCAACACGAGAAAAGTACTCTTTGAATGTATTCCGTATCAGCATTGCGTCGTCTCCTGCCCGATTACCAACTCTATTAAGTCCAGTCACCTCTGTGTCATCTATCTGCTGTAGCAAAGTAGCCACCTGGCCTGGCGTGCTTTCCTTTTGCAGCATATTGTGAAGAACGCACGTGGCTTTGATGATATTATTAACGTTGTCTGGATGCATAGCCATCTTTGTATGGTACACTCGCCATCTGGCTGCGAATAGCCCAAATAGCCCAAATGCATTTCCACTATCCGACGTGCCCGACACAATCGATAATTGAATATTTTCTCCTCTAGAGTACATTGCCTGCCAGGGAATGGTCTCATCAAGTTTTTCTGTAACGGAAAAGCTTCATCTCCCATGAAGACATAGGGTACTGGACCGGCATTTTCAGCTCCCGGTAAAGGGCATTCAGTAGGAAAGTTAAGCGTATTTACTGCAAGGGCCTTTCCGAGATTGGAATGGGCAAAGATGCCACCGTCACTATTGCGGCCAAACGAGCCAACATCAATGGCAATAAACCTCAAATTAGCATCTACTAATGCCAAAAGAACAATTGAAAATGTACCTTTATAATTTTAATAAAGCGATCCAGAATTCCACGGAGCTTTCAGTACAACGTGTTTCCCGTCTAGCGCACAGAGACTAGCTCTTCCTCAGCTCAAGGAGACCACCACGGCATGAAGCCATTTACCATTTCATACGAATTTGAGTATTTCTGTGTCGTTCTGTCCACATCCAGATCCACACGCACGCACGTATCATTATTGTAATATATTTTGAATAATACACTTTGTTAAGCATTTTTCATCTAATTGTCATCAGTGTCGTGAATTGAAGGTATCCAGTGGCAACCCCGTTACATTTTGGATTGAATTACTCCATCTCTGTGATATCGTCCCGGTAGTGGTTTGGGGTGGACTTCTTCACCTTTTTGTCTATTAAACGTGCTTGTGAAAAACAGGGGCGTTTTAATATGACAGTCGCGAACGCGGATGCGCCTATGGACTCTACTCCGACGGTTAGTGGGCCACGTGTAAGTTTGAAGATGATATGTTTGTACAATTTCCTTCAATCAAGGTCAAATTGGGAAAGTCTGTTAAAGATAGACAGCGATAATTTAAACGGAACTGGGTGAGAATCCGGACATTCCGCTTCGCAACCACATGAAACATTACAGGACATGGTTTACATTTCACGGAAGCATTATTAGGCCATATTTCCTATCGTTATTGTGGGGGTAGGAGAGACGAATGCACACCGTAAATGTCCTTCCCATAAGGGCGTGACAGATCTGAATATCATGCCCAGACATTTTAACAGAATTCGGTGAGAATACGTATCTCGCCCGTCACCGGGTCCTATGGAACTAACCGTTTAACCTGTCGTTAGGTTTATATACAAGTTGCCAGTTTTGCACTGCAGTGCGGGAGGGTTGTCATAAAATAATAATTAATACATATATTTTCGCAGTGCTTTCCTACATTGGCTTAAAGTATTATCTACTAAGTATCAGAAGATACACGGGAATGTGTATGTGATACCGCACCCTAGCCATCACCACTCCGAAACCCCAATAGTTTCCCAGAGTCGGATCAGTCCATGGTGCGGATAGGGACATCTAAACAATTAAGAAGCCACAAGGCTAAGAGGAATATGAAGAGAGACAAAATATTGGAGTTATTAGTCTTATCGGAGTGTGGGGCTAGATTATCGCACTGCCGGAAGAGAAGAGTATATTACACAGTATGTAATGAAGAAATTGTTTCTAATCATTTTAAACCTATCCTATCGAGCTGAATAGAAAAGGTTTAGTCGGTAGCATGCCGGGCTAAACAGAGTTATAGCACGGACAGTGACCTTAGTGAAAAATTGTTGGTGGCGGGAGAAAATGCTGCATATATAAATGTTGCTGTATAGTGTTTCCTACGTGCACTGCGTTCCAATATTTTCTATAACTTAAGCAAAACAGTTTAACGGATGGCCACTGGCCATACACATACGTAATCTAACCAGAACAAACAATGCGGTGGCAATGATTAAGATATATATATATATAGTAATACAGGTTAACGAACCTACTATAGTGCAGTTAGCAACACATTGAGGAAAATGAAAATAACTATTTAACAAATACAGAAATTATAACTATTGGTCCTAAGACCGTCACGGTTCCTTTTAGTCATCGGAACCGTAAATACAGATACGAGATAACGAAACCTATATAGAGAAATAATTAAGGGGTGAAGTATAGTTACTTGAATACTTGGTAGTCATTCCCATGTTAGGCTACCGTGTCACTGAAATTAACACGTCAATCTATAGTCGACGTGAGATGATGCGCTCTCTGAAAATTCCCGCAGGCTGGTTCCCGCAGGTTGGTTCCCGTAAGCTGTTTTCTGCAAACAAGAGTCCCGTAAGAACGTTCATGGCGGGGGAAGGACATCACTTAGTGCTGTAGGCCTAATAGAATGTCTAACGAGCAGTCAGTAAAAGATACGATAGTACTATGTGGTGAAGAAAGTTCCCGTACACCGATGGCACAGATGGAAGGTGTAAACAACCCGATCACTAGCGGAGGTTGTTAGAGGCAAATGAAGATACAAAACAAAGCTTCACGGTGCTGGATACGTCAACCAGCTCTAAAGACACACCGGGCAGAGTTTACTTGCTGCGGTCGAAAGTTGAAAGAACCTACGCAATTGGTGCGGCGGCGTTTGAAATACCACTTTTAGGCGTGGCCGGCAGATCCGGCGAGTCATCCATCAAAGAACATCTTGCCTCTACACCTGTAGACTCACATATTCAGGCCGCAGAGGCCTCGCCGCAAGTTTGTGTTCCAAATGTAGATGTAGTATTCGTGAACGATTATCAAAAGTTCCAAATTACTCCCGCAGATGTTCTAGTGCAGTGGGTTGGCTACTGGTAGCTACGGAAACGTGACGGAAACTGAAGTCATATGCGTAATATCTGTCGAACGTAGATAGTACAGGTTCAACCTGTTCGGCCCCTGGCCGAGGATGCTCTCGATCACTGGATCGCTTCTCCTTTTATACTCTCCATGACGTCACAGGCGCAGGCTTCATCTAATCATCGTTCCAGCAACAGCCAATCAGCGCAAAGCTAATAATAGCGTCGTCGAGCGTTCTAGAACATTCTAGAAGCTTTACGTCCATGTGGTTATGACGTCAGGGCAATATTTTGAAGATAATCAAGAAGAGTTTTTCCTGGATAACTCAGCCATTTCTGAACCGATTTTGAAATGGTTTACAGATTTGGAAAGCCCATCGAATTTTGGTCTTGAGCAATGCCAGATTTAACGGGAACAGACAATCAATAAGGATTACAGAGTACCAGCTCGGTACACTATAAGCGGCATCCTATCTAAGTCACAACTACGTGCTCCATAGAAACAGCGTCCTGGCGCGCGCATGCGCATAATGCGTTTTAACGAACTTAGTCGTTTTTAGACACGCTCTCTCCCATAAGCCTATATACGCTTATAGCTCTACCCAGAGGGGCGTGTTCAGGAAACGAATCCTAGACGGGTGGCGCGTACCCAGTTTAGCTGGTACGGCCGGTACCCATCCGGTCGATCAGAACTACACCACTCCCTCCTAATTTGACATCCATGGCAAACAATCGCGCATGGCGGATCGACGCATGGACGTACGCTAGGCGGGAATCATAGACTTCCCGGGTAGGCGCGTGGCCTGAGAGGAGTAGTGACGCATAGACGCGTATTCAAGAGACAGAGCACATAGGGGTGCCAAGATGAGGGGAGGCATACTTTCAGTTTTCAATTTTTTACCTGGAATTATTTTTCCAGGCCTTTTTTGTGTTCTGTTTATTATTAATATTACGGTGTGTGCTATAACTTTATTTAGTATATGATCCTAAACAATAGCTCGCATGGGTGTTCCCGTTAGTGCGGATAATCATAATCTCCGCAAAGAACACCCAAGCTCCAACGTACCACAATTTAAGTTTAAATATATATAAAAATATAATAACAAAAAGACAAGGTATATAAATAGTACCTATGTAACATACCCGTATGAGGTATGTTTTTATTAATCACACCGAATTAATTGCGTACCCCGGGTAAATAAAGGGACACGCAACACGTATCACCAAGTATTATTATTATATATATCTAAAATATATATTTGTGGCCCGTCCTTGCGCGTCCGCAACGAGCAGCTCTCGCTGACCCCATATCCATCCTGACGTCTAAGACAGGAAGAAAATTAATAAGAAAAATAAGATATATAATAATAACTTAAAACTGGTTTATCAGGCAGCCTCAGCTCGGCTGAGACTGCATGACGGGATTGTGACGTTATTACACCGCGGGAGGTTGTATTCTTTACATCGCACACGACGTCCTTACAACATTAGCGTCCACAGTGCTCATTTTGTATGAGACACAACCGGACACTTAAAGTGCGCAGCTGTGTAGGATAACCGTAGTCATCGGGATCCCATTGATCTAACATATATAATAAGAAGAAAAGTATGTCAAAAATAAAGTAATAATTAACACATTTCCACGAATCGCCTATTAACATTTCTGCTGAATTACACATGATTACACCTCAGCAGCGAAATCTCCCCATCGAGATTGGGTCCGGCGACTAACAGTGGTAGGTCACGGTGAAGGCACTGTCATTGCTGAAATGCTCTCATCATTATTATTATTGGCACTGTCCGAAACATCCGAAGTGATGGTGGCGGAAATATCGCATCCATGATGTCCCTCACAGTTACCGCTGGTTCCAGGATATCCGTCCGTGTAGCAGCGACGGTACTAGTAGTTGCCAATGTTGCTGATGCAGTGATGACGGGAGCTGACGTGATGATGGCGGTTGTAGCTGACGTGGTGGTCGCTGTAGTTGTCATAGTGCTGGCGGTGAGCTGTACCGTTGGCTGAAAACGTGGTGCGGGAAGGGATACGGCAGGAGATTACATCTTTCGGAACTTAGCATACTTTAGCAGATGACTAGCAGTAATGTTTGTTACGGGATGGATATCCTGTGTGTGTCGGCGATCCGTTTCTTTCCCGCGTATGGACGTTCTGGCATGGTTCCCTTCCTGACTGTTGGGTCAGAAAGGCAAGAAGGCGGATGCCGAATAACACAGGTCTGAGTTACGCTGATTGTCACATGGTGTGATGGTCCCAGTCCTTCGTCTATGGTAAGTTCAGGTGGAGATGGAGACTGCGGATAACTGGAAATGTCTATCTCCGCAGGTGTCGTAATCACCACTGAGATTGGCTGGCTGGCTGCTGTTGTCTGTGATTCTACGGGGGCGGGTGTGGTAAACGTAGCTGACTGGCTAATAACTGATGCGGGAGGTGCTGCACTGGATTTTACGGGAGATTTCTGCTTCCTACTTTGCTTCAGGACTGGTGTGGATGAAGTGATAGGTACCGGCGTAACACTTCCAGACACGACTGTGGGCAGAATTGCACGTCTGGCTGTCGGTACGTTACTTGCTGTAGCCGCGGGATGACGATGTCCAATGGGATATCTACAAGTAGTGTTCTTCGTGCGGGCCATTTTCTCGGTCCGGGAGCCGAGATTCGAAGCGGCTGGCTAGAACAGCACGATCCTCGTTCTCTTCCCCAGGAACTAACGTCACTTCCAACACATGATGATGATGCCGGAGCGTGTGAGTGATCCCGTAGCAAGTAGCGGTGTAGAGGTACTGGCACGTCACACAAAAAGCTGACTGAAAGTGATGATCCTTATTAATATGAAGGGTGCGGTCGCAGCATTAAAGTGCTGGTACATGGCTCTCCGCTAGTCAACAATGAGTTACACGGGAACCGCTTCCGAACTGGCACCGATTCTTTAGAGGAATCCGACAACGCGAGATCTACAAGAAATGACATCTCATTCCTGCATCGTAGTTAGTTGCAGGAACTTTATTCGAAGCTTAATGCCCTATCTCTTGATGGTTTATAACTTTCCAGGCCAAATATAATAACAAAATAATAATAAGAAAGACAGCAGAATTTAGTTTGCGACACGAAAGAAGCCTAATGCTATGTTCTTCCCTGGTGTCGAGTTTTGATGGGAAGACAAAGTTTCAGAGCGCGCTTCCTCCTTTTATACTATTTGGTGACATCAAAGGCGGTGGATGACACACCTAAAAAGTTTTACAGGTGATTCAGTCATTGCTATGTGAATATTTCCTTGCTCTTTGCCTGGACGTCTTAGGAGTAATTCTTCCCATATAAGGGGAGTAGTTGTAGCTATAGGAAGAATGGCTCGTTAAACCTGTCTTTATTTCGCACATTCAACAGCCTCCGATCAACATAAGAACGCCGTACTAATTTGTCCTTGCGGCGCCTCACCTTTTAATTAGCGTGAAGCAGTTTTCCAGGTTGGATCTTTATAAACTTGCCTATTCGAATTTTAGGCTGGAGCGCCTGATGGGGTGCGTGGGAACCAGGTGACGTCAGCGGTAATCTCCCGGACTCACCCTCGCCACTCCTCCATCACGCTGTGGTAGTTGCGTTTTTGGGCGGCTCTTTTGTTTAAAGCGTTTGATCCAACTCACTTGGAAATAGTAGTAAATGTCACATGGCTCTAAAAAGCACATGGTTGATCGGAACCGTGTATGCTGTCTATGGCGACGGTCAAAATACTGTTGCTGAGATGTAGTCCATTGCAGAGGCGAGAGATAAAAATATATATGTATTTTTGAAATTCTCTCTGTGATTTTACTGCAGGATTTTTGATGCCACTTTACCGGCCCGTGTGCTAATGATTTGTAGCACGGTAGAGCAGTTGTGCTCTTAATCAAAAATTTAACAGGAAAGTTGCAAGTAATTTTTATGTGTGGTTTAAACAGATATATTCATGCGGTAGATCAACGTTACTGATTCCGTCACGATAGCTGTGTTTTCCAAGTGGGAGGGCTGGCCAAGCATTCTCATTGATAGATAGAACTAGCTCCGTCCCGGCTTAGACCAAACATATTTGTGCCATTTTAGTAATGGTTAAATTACAGTACAACTCACAAACATGTGTGTCACAACTTTTACGATTACAATGCCGTCGTACGGAGATTGTGAATACAGTCAACCTGAGTTTCTGTGTTTCTGTCATGTTGGTGATTTGAATCTGTTATGCGTGACTGGTTCCCTGTGGATGGTACTTGCGCTGTGGTGATGGTGACGTGTTTATGGCCGCCGGGTGCGGGAAGTGGGAGAGAGAGGCGACGTGATTGTCAACTTTATCGAACCCTGATGGTATTTCACTCTGTAATGGCAGAGGCCGTGGGTGGGACAGAGTTACTTTAGAGTGAAGATGACCTGTTGGATGCTGTCGTAACTTTGATCAAACCATTGTCGAATTCAACTTTTTGGTAGCAAAATCCTACTCGTGACTGACGACAATGAGGGCATCGTGCTCTTTTAATAATATTGACTGTTATTACGTGTAGATGACGTATGTAGTTTAGCTGTTTCCGTATGAAGTCGGGAAAAAGGGGCAGGGGAGGATGCTGGGCAGGCGTCTCTCCCGTGACGCTTACTGTAGATGGCTGTGGTGCATTCCTGATATCCATATGATCAGTTCTCCCATAACTGGATAAGAAGGTGCGTGTGGGAGATTTGATGGTTGCGTTCTGTTGATGATAATGCTGTTGTCGGGATGTCCGGGCTGCTGTATGATGCTAATGTTTTAGGCGAAGTGGGCGCATTCCAGTTTTCCATGCTGGTGAGCGCCAAGTCTGTTGTTATTTACGGGAGATATAGTCTGCGGGAGGTATTACTTCTCCCGCAGTTTTGTGCGGGAGGAATTTGTTGCGGGAACATTTATGTCTTTACCGGTAATTAATCAAGACCGGTAGGTGCTGCTAAATGCTGTTGTTGCCGATGTTGAATGTCTCCATTATGCTGAGTATAACTGAGCAAGTATGTGATGTAGGCGCAATAACGAATTGACGTATCCAGTCTTGAAGGCAGGCGTGTTCTTTGTAAGTGTTGACCTTCTGTCTGTTGTGTGATGTTCTGACTGCTCACAGGGGAGTATGGTAGGCCTATTGGATGGGACGGCCTTTGGATAGGGGAATGTGGTCATTTCCCAGTACACGACGGTTGGTGTCCTGTCATAGTTTTTAGACACTGGGAAAATTCGAGCCGAGAGTCTGCTGAACAGGCTGCTTCCCTGCCCACCGCGGGGGGCAATGTTGGTTGGTGCAGTGCGTGATGGCACCTCCTCTGTTGCAGCATTCTCTCTCATACCTGAAGATTGATGGTCAACAGATGATGAGTGGAGCGTGAATTGGACCGGGCTGCTGATGTCCTAACTTGGTGTGTAGATAAGGGACACCAATTGGATTTGGGGTGTTGGTGCGGCGGGAGATATGGTGCCTTTTGGGGGGGGGGGGTAATTGGTTTGGCGTTTTTGGGAGGTGGTCGGGTACACCTTGTTGTATGGTTCTGCGGTTCTAGACACGCCAAGGCTTCATCCAGCCTCTTCACTTCCATGGTATTCACCACAAGTTTCACCCCAAAGGAAGCATGACTTGGGTCAGCCTCAGCTTCCACTTGTTGTAACTCTATGATGGGGGGCATAGCATGAAGTCGGTGGGAGTGGGAAGAGATCAGAGGAACGACTTTTCCATCCAGTCCCTTGGACAAAACAAACACAAAATTCTTCAGATACGACTTCCCAGATCTAGTAGACCCACGCTCAGGAGGGAGAGGGCGAGTATGTATCACGTCATCGTTGTCAGTGTTAGCCGCTTGTTCATCCGCATTCTGGCTTGGTAGAACTGGGGCTGAACTGGCACCGCAGTACTCTGCGCTAACCATGGGAACTGCGGTAACCATGGGAATACTAATTTCCGTAGCTGTCTGGGTACCGGTGTCATGAGAAATGCCCAGTCTGAGCTCTGGGGCTGGGTCATCACTGATACAAGGATTAAGTCGATCGAAGTGGATGGCTGAGGTCAGGCCATCCGAAGCACGGATCTGGTAGGTCATGTCCGACGTCTTACCTACTACCACATAGCCTTTCCACTGGTAACTCAGTTTACTTGGCACGTTTGCAGACCGTCGTGAATCGTGTACCCAAACCATTCGTCCTGCTTCATATGGATCTCCATGTACTCTCCGGTCGTGCCATGTCTTTTGCCGCTGGTGTGCGGTGGATAGTGTTTCTCTCACTAACTCATGGGCTTGTTCTATCCTTTGCCGCAAGAGTTCGACATAGAGAGATGGTGAATTTTTCTCCCCTGGTATCTGTGGCATGGCTAGGTCTAGGGTCTAATTAGGCTAATTCATGGCCTAACATTAGCTGAGCAGGGGATGTAGCCCATGCTGGAATGTTCCGAAGTGCGGTAAGCCATGAGCACATATGGGAGCCATAGATCACAATCGCCACAATCAAGGCGTGTTTCCTTGGTAAGCATCTCCGCGAGATTTCTGTTGAATCTCTTTACCATCCCGTCGCTCCGGGGGTGGTATGGAGTTGTCCTTGTTTTGACGATATGGACTAATTTGCAGAGCACTGATATGAGCCGGCTCTCAAAATTACTTCCTTGATCAGAGTGCAATTCATAAGGCATACCAAAGCGGCAGAACACATTGCTGGCCAAGACCTCCACTACGGTGGATGCCTCTTGGTCCGGCAAAGCAAAGGCTTTTACCCACTTCGTAAAATAATCTTGTAATACGAGGATGTATTTATTTCCGTCATTCGTCATATTCAATGGTCCGAGAACGTCGATAGCCACTCGCTCCCACAGTGCACCAACAATCTTAATTTACGATGGAGCGATATGGTGTTGGCCAACAGCGCGTCTTTGGCATGGGATACATTTGGCAACCCATGCCTTGACACTATCCCGAATCCCGATCCAGTAGAATCTCAGTTTGATACGAGCAACAGTCCTTTCCATGGCCAAATGTCCGGCGTTATCGTGTAGTTGTTTCAATATAAGTTCTCGATAATTTTCCGGAACTACCAGATGGTCATTAATGTACAGAACATTATTTATTTATTGACATTCTTCGAACCATTGGTAATAATATTTAGCTGCGGGGGATAAAGGTGTCACCAGTTCCTTAGGAGGACGTACCCTCTCCTGAATCCACGCGTATATATTTCGTGTCTGCACATCTGTTGTTTGGTGGTGCGCAATTTTCTCCGGGTTCCATTCTGTGCACCTCAACTGTGTCACGGTGTCGGCCTCCATGCCAATTCTGCTAAGGGCATCGGCATTTCCATGCAGTTTGCCGGGATGGTGAACAACGTTAAAGTTATAGGCCTACAGGGATTCCTGCCATCTCGCTACCTGGCCCTCCGGATTTTTTAAGTTCCTGAGCCACTGTAGTGACGCATGGTCTGTACGGAGTGTAAAAGCGCGCCCGTACAGGAAGTGTTTATAATATTTGATGAAATGGACCGCCGCCAATAATTCTCACTTGGTGGTCGTGTATCTTTTCTCTGTTTCATTCAGAGTACGTGAACCATAACCCAACACCTGCTCTGTTCCGTCTTTAGTGACCTGAGATAGAACTGCACCAATAGTGAAAGCTGATGCATCAGTGTCTAAGATGAAATCGAGGTTTGGATTAGGGTGAGCAAGAATCGGGGCGGTCGTCAAGAGTTCTTTCAGCGCCTTGAAGGAGCCTTCACAGTCACTCGTCCACTCAAAGGGTCGATCTTTCTCGGTGATCTGGTAGATGGGTGAAGCAATCCCACTGAAATGTCAGATATAACGGCGATAGTACTGGCATAAGCCGAGGAAATTCCACATCTCAGTAAGGGCCGTGGCCACTCTGCTACTGCCTTAGTTTTTGATGGCTGTGTAGCCACTCCATCACCGGATATGACGTGTCCCAGGAACTCGACACTCTGTCTGAAGAGATGACATTTTTTTGGTTTGAGTTTCAAATTGGCTGTGCGGAATCGATTGATTAGTCCAAATTGATTAAGGTTTGCTCAGAAGTGGGTCCGAAGACGATTACGTCATTGATATAACAGAGACAGATCTCCCATTGCAGTGTGGTTAGTAACTGCTCAATGAGTCATTCAAAAGTTCCGGGAGCGTTGCACAATCCGTAGGGCATTTTGCGGAATTGGAAAACACCGTCCCTACAAACGAATGCTGTCTTTTCCATATCAGCTTCATCCATGGCTACTTGCCAGTAACCACTAGCTAATTCAAGGGTACAAAACCACTTGGCTCCGGACAAGGAATCCAAGGCCTGATCTATCTGGGGTAACGGATAACCATCTTTAACGCTAAGATCATTAAGGCGGCGGTAGTCGATGCAAAACCGCAACGTTCCATCCTTTTTGCCTGCTAGAACTATAGAGATAGCCCATAGAAAAGCTGAGGGTTCGATAATACCCGTTTGCAACATGTCATTTACTTGTTGGTGTGCTTCCGCTTCTTTATGAATGGGAAGATGTCGTACCGGTTGTTGTATGGGGCGATTATTGCCTGTATCGATGGAGTGTCGTACGAGATGAGTCTCTCTGAGATCCATATCTCCGGAGGAAAAGCTATCGCGATATTTATGCAATAATTTCCGAATTTCTCTTTTTTGTGATTGCAATAATCCAACAGTGGCACGCAGATATAAATTGTGTAGATGTTCGGGTAAATCATCAGTCAGCGGTGGTGTTGTGTCAGAAAGTGCAGGTATTTCCAGTGAAATTATGTCCACTAATGGCCGCAGCGTACTCCTGGTTCCAGGGCGATGGGATCTGCAGTACCATTGAACACTCTAAAGGGTATCTTCCCTTTATCAGTAGAGTCCACTATTATGCGGGGAATTGCGCATTGTGAGGCGATCGTATAATCAAGGTTGGGTTCCAGCATGGCGATGTGTGTGGTGCTTCCCAACTGTGATGCGGTGGCCCATAGGATCCGTTCCTGTCCCGGTTCAACCGTGGCAGTACTTGATAGTATTACTGCACACATATCGTATAATGACGATGCTGGTCCGAGAGGTATTCGTCGGCCGTGTATGTCGAATTCCTGTTGTCTGCAGTGTATGATGGCTTCGCTGGTACTGAAAAAATCAGAGCCAAGTAGGGCGTCGTTATGAATGGAGGCGATGACAACTCTCTGAATGAATTGCATTTCCTCTATTTGAATGACTAAATTAACCACACTGGCCATGGGTACATCTGCTCCTGTAGCCGTCTGTAGGTAAATATATGTAGGCTTAAGGGTGGGGGGGGTTGCTTTTTATGAGGTGGGATGCTCTCATACAAGTGCTGGTTAAAATCTGTAATAGAAGCTCCGGTGTCGACGGTGGCGCTTGTAGAAAAACCACTAAACAGACAGGCACATTTGTAGATTACTTTACTATGAACCTGCGGAAGAGTTTCCAATGATACTGTCTGCGATAATGGCATGGGAGCAGTATCACTCTGTATATATTCTGACTGTCTCCATATTGCTTCCCGCAATGTTGCAGGTGGCTGAGTGAGGAATGGGCCAGTTCGTCATCTCCGCTGGGGTGTAGGCTGTGGTGAAGATGGAGCTGGGGGTAGCAATGGTGGTGGCGTTGTTGTCGTTTCTGTGTGAGTAGTATTAGTATAGACAGCGGCGCGTACGGGATGATGGATAAGTTCTACCTGTGCAAGCCATTTCCGGCAATGCTTCATAGGATGTTTTGTTGAAGCACAAAAGAAACAGTGTGGTTTCCATGGATGTGCGTTCTTCCATCCATGTCGGCGCTTGTGAATCCATGAGGCGGAATGAATTGTCTCTCCCGAATCGCTACTGTCTGTGGATGCGGAAGATGCTGCTGATTGGGGTGGTGTTCTGCATACCATCAGAGGGCACCGACATTATAGTGTCTGGGTGGCGGGACGTGGTGCTTTCAAAAACGTTGTTTCAGCGGAGGTACTACAACCTACTAATGCCGTTTTACATAGGAAAGAAGGTTTGTCGTGTGTGGAAAAAGAAGGGGATGTCCTTGCTGTGGATGGGGGGAGGCAACGTAGGTATGGCCATATTGGAAGCCGTGCATGTTGGTGTTGGTGCGAAGGCGGATTTCTGTGGATGATGGTTAGTCACTGAATGTTGTTGCGTGAAAGCCGCAGTTGAGCCAGGAGAATGATACGGGTACCGAGGTGGCTCCATGTAATTAGGTACCCTTAGGAATTTTACTGTTTCTCTGGTTGCGGTGTGCTGTGGTATGGAGCAGGCGTTGTGGAGGGAGGTTGGTTAGGACACTGCTCCCTCCAATGTCCTGGCTGACCGCATCCGAAACAGGTGTTCGGTGGCGGTGCGGTGCTGGTAGTGTTTGCTGTTCTAACCTGTGTGGTGGCGAGGTTGGTGCTGAGTGTGGTTACCAAATTGGTGAGTGCGGAGATCTGTTTATTAATCTCGTCTATCCGCTCTCTCATGTTGTTGTTGTTGTGCTGGTTTCCTGGGGCTCCACTGTACCCTACTCTGCGGGCACGGGTGCTTGATTCTGACTGGTCTTCTGTGTATCTGATGGTGGTGATGTCTATGCGGTTGGTGTTGCTGATCTGGGGGGAGCACTACTGGCTGGGGCGATAGCTGCACCCTCTATCTCATTGATAGGATAGAGTTGGTGCCGGTTATTTTTCTCCCGCTCTAAAAAGTTCTCAATGCAAACTGCGGTTGCCGTTATTTGGGCCAAACTTCCGTGGTCGCCGAGAAATAGTTTTCTTTTAGAGTGGGTTCACTGCTTAATGCATCGATGAAAGTATCGAGATGCAAGTGAAGTACGCCCTCCGTATTGGTGCTCGGATATGCGCGGGTGACTAGCCTTCGAATACAGCTAGCTAACTCAGGAAGAGTTTCTCCCACGCGTCGTCGAAGATTTTTAAGTTGCAGACGACTAGTTTCTCCGAAAGTTGTGTCGCCAAATCGCTCCATGAGTGCTCATTCCAGTTGGGTGTAGGTAGATGTACAATCCGGTCCCAGATCCGCAAGAACTTGCAGGGCTTTTCCCGAAAGTTTTGCTGCAAGATACTCACCCATCTGTCTATAGTCCCAGCGGTTAGTCGGACTTATTATTTCGAACTGGATTTTATAGTTGGTCCAGTCATTCTTCCCGCTAAATTCGGGAGGGAGGATGACTCGGCCAAAACCGCAGGAAGAGTGAAGTGGTTGAAATCCGGGTGGTGCGGGTATCTGAGAAGGTGAGGATTGTACTATAGACGGTCGTGGTGTCGGTGGTGGTGGTGGTGGTGTCTCCCGTCGATGCCAATGTCGAGGAGCTAGGATATGCGTACCCCAATTCACTGAGTCTGCCCCATTTGTTGAGCCATAGACCGCCATGGGTCTATGAACGGGAGGCGGATTGCGGTGAATAGTGCGTGATCGTTCATCCCGTGGTGAGGATTGTCATTCCTCATATGGCGGTGGTGCAAGTGGCTGACGGTTATGATATGTGGCATGACTAATGTACCAGCGAAATGGTGGTGCCGATTCCTCCCGATGACTCTGTGGTGTTCCCCTTGAATATAGCGTTTCGCTAGAAGAGGGCGGTGCGGGAGGTTGTCTATGTGGTGGATTATTACCCAGCCATACTGTCTCCGTAGATGACACGGGTGAACGATAGTAGTCTGAAGGGCTGTAGATATGCCCGTAGTCAGCTCTTTGTCGGCGGCGTCCACGATTCGGCCCTGATGGAGTTGGCCTGTCGCAGACGTCCGAGATGGTTCTAAATTTTGTTCCTGGCTGTGAGGCATCTCGAAAGGTGCCATCGCTAACAGGTGAAAACAAGTTATAGTGCAGAGTTGTTGATTCCGCAGAATTTCTAGCATAGTCGGTGAGCATGTGTGCTGAGAATTCGTCGTATGAGGCTACCTCTTGATCGAGGGAGTCCTCGCTGAACGGAGATGGTATTGAACTGAGCTTACTATATGGTGTGGGCGTGAGTTCTCTGCGCGTATTTACTGTTGTCCTTCGAGCCCCACATCGGGTGCCACTTTTAGCTCGCCGGGTAGTGTCGGGCCGTTCTGATGTCTCATGTCTACTCACCGCGCCATAAGTGCACGATGAGGGATGACGCTGGTTAGCCTCCAGTCTCGGTGTGACGGACCTTGAACGAGACTGCCCTGCGGGAAACAAAAACCGGCTCCTAAGGCCGGTGGAACTCAATCGTTCTGGTGGGGCCGTGCGACCATTGTCGTGAACATTAAACACAACGGTCTCATCCCAAGAGTTTGTGTCACCAGTATGCCTGTCCATAGCAATTTCGTGATTTATGGACTTACAAGATTTGATTTGGTCACCTAAAAATATAAGTCTATACAATGAGTTTACCTAACTAATTGAAAAATATGCTAGATAAAACTGCAATAAGAGCATATGAAAATACAAGACTTAGAGGCAGGTAGATGGACTTTTAAACATGGGGCTCCCAGAGGTACCACACAGACTCGTAGGTCCGCAGAGGTATCCCCGCAAGGGAGGCTCCCGTACACGAAACATAGCTCTTTAACTTAATATAAGTTATTATACCTCTAAGCTGAAAGGAAGAAGGCTATCTCAGACGAAAAAGTGATGTGCCTCACGCGGGCACTACTCCTAGTGCTAGTTTGGGTGAGGAGTATTATCCTGGCGTGGACCGTCGTTGCTGAATCCTTGCGAGAGGCAAGTGCCTCACACGGGCCTCCGTCTTGGGAAGGTGTCGTCACGGCTTAAAGTGGGAGAGGAATAGTAGGCAAAGATGGGCCTACTCTAATATTTCAAACAAAAATGCTGTATAAAGAAAAGACCATACGTAGTGAGACTATGTCTATAGGGGTGCGTACTGTTTTATGTGAAGACGGAACGGAAGATTCCTGATGGATTCCTTCGTTACCGTCTTATTTGATTGCTAATATGCTGAATTAGTAGTTGCCGCTTTATTTATGTGGGCCTTCTGCTTTGCTTAATTCCTTTTAGTTGTTTTCAAAACAAGAATTAGTTTAGGCCGCAACTGGCCGATATTTACCTAGCTATTAGACAAGGCTGTCATGGAGAACAGATGCCCGAGGACATCAATACTCAAGACAGCGCTCATACATGTTAATTAACGGGATCTCCGAACTGGGTGAGAATCCGGACATTCCGCTTTGCAACCACATGAAACATTACAGGACATGGTTTACATTTCACGGAAGCATTATTAGGCCATATTTCCTATTGTTATGGTGGGGGTAAGGGAGACGAATGCACACCGTAAATGTCCTTCCCGTAAGGGCGTGGCAGATCTGAATATCATGCCCAGACATTTTAACAGAATTCGGTGAGATTACGTATCTGGCCCATCACCGGGTCATATGGAACTAACCGTTTAACCTGTCATTAGGTTTATATACAAGATGCCAGTTTTGCACTGCAGTGTGGGAGGGTTGTCAGAAAATAATAATTAATACATGTGTTTTCGCAGTGCTTTCCTACATTGGCTTAAAGTACTATCTACTAAGTATCCAAAGATACATGGGAATGTGTATGTGATACCGCACCCTAGCCATCACTGCTCCAAAACCACAATAGTTTCCCAGAGTCGGATCAGCCTATGGTGCGGATAGGGACATCTAAACAATTAAGAAGCCACAAGGCTAAGAGGAATATGAAGAGAGACAACATATTGGAGTTATGAGTCTTACCGGAGTGTGGGGCTAGATTATCGCACTGCCGGAAGAGAAGAGTATATTACAAAGTATGTAATGAAGAAATTGTCTCTAATCATTTTAACCTATCCTATCGAGCTGAATAGAAAAGGTTTAGTCGGTATCATGCCGGGCTAAACAGAGTTATAGCACGGACAGCGACCTTAGTGAAAAATTGTTGGTGGTGGGAGAAAATGCTGCATATATAAATGTTGCTGTATAGTGTTTCCTACGTGCACTTTATTCCTATATTTTCTATAACTTAAGCAAAACAGTTTAATGGATGGCCACTGGCCATATACATACGTAATCTAACCAGAGCATACAATACGGTGGCAATGATTAAGTTATATATATATAGAAATACAGGTTAACGAACCTACTACAGTGCGGTTAGCAACACATTGAGGAAAATGAAAATAACTATTTAACAATTACAAAAATTATAACTATTGGTCCTAAGACCGTCACGGTTCCTTTTAGTTATCGGAACCGTAAATACAGATACGAGATAATTAACGAAAACTTTATAGAGAAATAATTAAGCGGTGAAGTATAGTTACTTGAATACTTGGTAGTCATTCCCAAGTTAGGCTACCGTGTCACTGAAATTGACACGTCAATCTGTAGTCGACGTGAGATGATGTGCTCTCCAGAAGCTGGAAAGTTCCCGCAGGCTGGTTCCCGCAGATCGGTTCCCGTAAGCTGTTTTCTGCAAACAAGAATCCCGTAAGAACGTTCATGGTGGGGGAAGGACATCACTTAGTGCTGTAGGCCTAATAGAATGTCTAACGAGCAGTCAGTAAATTATACGATAGTATTACGTGGTGAAGAAAGTTCCCATACACCGATGGCACAGATGGAAGGTGTAAACAACCCAATCACTAGCGGGGGTTGTTAGAGGCAAATGAAGATATAAAACAAAGCTTCACGGTGCTGGGTACGTCAACCAGCTCTGAAGATGCAGAGTTTACTTGCTACGGTCGAGAGTTGAAAGAACCTACATGATCGGTGCGTCGTCATTTGAAATACCACTTTTAGGCGTGGCCGGCAGATCCAGCGAGTCATCCATCAAAGAACATCCTGGCTCTACATCTGTAGACTCACATATTCAGGCTGCAGAGGCCTCACCGCAAGTTTGTGTTCCGAATGTAGATGTAGTATTCGTGAACGATTATCAAAAGTTCCAAATTACTCCCGCAGATGGGGGAGTTACAAAAACTGTTCTAGTGCGGTGGGTTGGCTACTGGTAGCTATGGAAACGGGATGGAAACTGAAGCCATATGCGTAATATCTGGCGATCATAGCTAGTACAGGTCCAACCTGTTCGGCCGCTCTCGATCACTGGATCGCTTCTCCTTGTATACTCTCCATGACGTCACAGGCGCAGGCTTCATCCAATCATCGTTCTAGCAACAGCCAATCAGCGCACAGCTAATAATAGCGTCATCGAGCGTTCTAGGACATTCTAGAAGCTTTACGTCCACGTGGTTATGACGTCAGAGCAATATTTTGAAGATAATCAAGAAGAGTTTTTCCTGGATAACTCAGCCATTTCTCAACCAATTTTGAAATGGTTTACAGATTTGGAAAGGCCGTCGAATTCTGGTCTTGAGTAATGTCAGATTTAACGGGAACAGACAATCAATAAGGATTACAGAGTACCAGCTCGGTACACTATAAGCGCTATCCTATCTAGGTCGCAACTATGTGCTCCATAGAAACAGCGTCCCGGCGTGCGCATGCGCATAATACGTTTTAACGAACTTAGTCGTTTTTAGACATGTTCTCTCTCTCTACCATAGGCCTATATACGCTTATAGCTCTACCCAGAGGGGCGTGTTCAGGAAACGAATCCTAGATGGGCTGCGCATACCCAGCTTAGCTGGTACGGCCGGTACCTGACCAGTCGATCCGAGCTACACCTACAGGTAACCACAATGTTGTAGCGATTCTTCAGGCTGGTAGCAAAGCGTCGCATTTGCATGAGAAGGTGCTAGATATTTATGACAGTTGTCAAAGATCCAGCATTGGGCCTTCGCCTGTGTGGATACCTAGAGGGTTGAATAATCGAGCGGATTATGTTGAGTAAATGTGGAGATTGTGACGACTTGAAACTTTCAGATGAAGAATTTACTTGAAAATTTCAGATGAAGCATTTGCTTTTATGGACATTGTGTTTGATCCCCATACTACTGACAATTTTGCAAGCGACTATAATTGCAAGTGTATGCGTTTTACCTCTGTAACGGTCCTTTGAGGAACTGTAAGTACTTGCACAATTGTGCAGTCCTGGAGGAAGAATCATTATTGGGTCATGCCTCCACCACAGTTGGCCATTTTGTATTTTAAAACCTCGAAGCTGAATCAGCGTATGTGTCGAAAGAATCCAGTGGCATCAGAATGGAGTTATGCGCCAGATTTGGCAATGTTATCCAGTACTCGTGTTTAATTTCACAAGGTCGTGAAAGGATGCATCGTTTAGAGATGCTAATGGTACACTTATTAAAGGTAGATGTAACACTTTTCATTACCCCTTTTCCTTCTAGAGTCCCAAGTACACGTTTGCTTAAATGTATGTTAACGTTATTATCATGTTTTGGCAGGATTCTACCTAAATGACCAGATAGAAGCCACCGTTGATGCGAGTGACACTGAACTACATCGCATCGCAGCCATCTTACGACCAAGAAGCATTGGGTACATTTTGTGAAATAAGAAGCCGTTTGCGAAGGGCAGAGGTCAATTGTCGCCAATGCCAGATAATGCAATATGTGTGACATTGTACTTGACCAGGACAATTGACAGTGACTCTTCACTTGACATTATATCAGCGTTATTTTATGCAATTAAATGGACTCTAAATTTGGATAGCGAGCCAGATACCTCTACTCATCTTTTGAATGAACGTTTTAGATAACGCAAAATGTAGTTATAGCAAGTCAGTTGGCAAGACGGTATGCCGTCAGTGTTAATCAAGCTCTGCCGAAAGTGTAATGAATTCTAGCAATTTATTGATTTTCAGAGACCTTACCTTACCATGATGCTTTTGTGTTTTTTGTTGATTCATTAGTTGAAATGAATTGATTAGTCTAAAATGCTCTCGTATTTCTTTTATTGAAAGCATATTTCAATACACATAATAGTAAGATGGATCAGTACAACAAGTTAGTCAGAATATCATTTCAAAATTAAATTGGGTAACTTGCCATTATAGTACGCTGGCACGTTTCGCGAAGTTAGCTAGTATTGATTTGGCGAGCGACGTGTCTCTATTTAGAGCCATTGGTTTAAACAAATTTTATTTTTTCTGCTAAAGTGGGAACACATTAAGACGTATCTTATTAGTGTGATTCTCACTTGAGTTATGTACATTCTATTACTAGCAAGAGGCGGTTACATAGGTATAAAATGTATATAAATTTACGGCATTATACAGTATATAAATTAAGGAGATATACTGAGATAGACATATAGAGTGGGAGTGAAAGCGTGATTCGTGAAGAGTTGGACAAAGATAGAGTTTAGATGGTGGTAGGAAGAGAATCGCGGAGATAGAGTGGAAAGAAAATGAGGCTGGTTTCCGCTGGCGCCTGCCAATGTACTGATTAGTAATGTTTACTAGTGTTTACATCATGCGGTGGGATATTATTATAGGAGCATGGGGTCATAGTTCAGTGTCATAACATCATTATTGCGATTTCATTTAGTATGGCAGCTAGTTAGATCATGAGGGTTTGTGTGTGTGCAGACGGCAGGAAAGAATAGATTAAGAACGGACGTGTATTATTTGAAACGTCCAGTATCAGCAATGTATTGGCAGAGGATTGTGGATATTTGCATATTTGTGTTCGGATCTAAATTCTCATTGCCAAAAAGTAATTCTTTAGTGGGAGAGACATTAATTAGTGTTAACCCATTGTTAAATGATGTCCTTTGGTTATTGTATAATGGACAATGGAAAATATAATGAACAGGTGATTCGCTTGGAAATCCATAGGAGCACATACGGGTTTCCGATATGAAATTGTCATTTAGGTAGCTATTTAGGCTGTTGCAGCCATTACGGAGTCTAGCAAAGGCGATATTGGCAGGTCTTATGCCTGCATAATACCACCTACGTGGAGATTGAGATGGAGACATGGCTTTCAACTTGCGCATGAATTCTGCAAGTGTAGCAGATGATCTGACAGGATCGGGGAGAGCGTGCCATGCGCGTACAGTTGATAGGAAGAATGACCTGCTGTAAAGATCTGTTCGACATCTTGGTGGTGTGTACATTAATTGATTATGGATATGATATGGGTTTGTTCTTTTGTGGGACCGGAGATAGCTATATAAAGTGCTCTTAATTATTTTGTATAGTAGTACAAGTTTCTGCGTTTCGTGTCTTTCAGAAAGTGTTTCCATGTGGGTTTCGATGTAGAGGTCCTCAGTTCTGGCGCTGCATGTGAGGCCACTTACAGCCCTTAGGGCATCCTTTTGAATGTGTTCTAGTCTTGCTACGCAGTGTTGTGGAATGTTATCCCAGACGGGCCTTGCATACTCTAGAGGTGGTCTAGCAAAGCTCTTGTACATTATTTCGAGGGAGTCTCTATCAAGAATTTATTTAAGACCCTTTAGTAGCGAGACTGTACATTGCGTGCGTGTTCAACATGTTCAAGACAGTGACCTTTATTGCTAAACGTTATACCAAGGTGCTTGTGCGAGACAGATGGTTGGATATCAGAGCCTTTAAAATGTATAGGGAAACCTGTTGGCTGATGGCGTAGGGATATAAATAAAGAGGTTGTTTTAGAGGAGTTAAATTCTACGAGCCAAGTTGTTGACCATTGAGATATCGCTTCAAGGTCATGGTTGATTGCTAGAATATGAGCCTCGAGGTTGTCCGATATCATGTAAAGACAGGTGTCATTAGCAAACAGTCTCAGACTGATTAAAATATCACCTGGTAGGGCATTGATAAAGACTAAGAATAGCAAGGGTCCAAGGACCGAACCTTGTGGTACACCAGTCTTTACCGAGAGGAGGGCGGGTTCAGTTCCACTTAGAACTACTTTTTGGTTTCTCAGAAGAGAGAAAATCGTTGAACCAAGCAAGGAGATTTCCTGAAATTCCATATTGTTCTAACTTATGTATCAGACCGCGGTGCCAGACTGTCAAATGCCTTCGAAATGTCGAAAAATAAAAACATGACTTCTTTTTGTTCATCAAGAGCCTGCACTATAGCACAGTAGATATCTAATAATTGATATAGTGGCGAATGAGAGGGGAGAAACCCTGACTGGTATGGTGTTATAAAATCTTTTATGTAGTTGTATCTTTCCATAACTTTACTAAGGCAGCTTAATAGGGATATTGGGCGGTAGTTAGAGCATAGACTTCTATCGCCTTTCTTAAAAATTGGAGTGACGTTTGCAGTTTTCCATGGGGTGGGAAATTGGGAGAC
This sequence comes from Chaetoderma sp. LZ-2023a, assembly GCA_034401795.1. NCBI lineage: Eukaryota > Metazoa > Mollusca > Caudofoveata > Chaetodermatida > Chaetodermatidae > Chaetoderma > Chaetoderma sp. LZ-2023a. The sequence continues at coordinate 194,417,939 of CM067369.1, forward strand.
GTTGACCGAATAATTAAAGAATTCTGCTAGAATTGGTGCTAAATCTCTTTGCCTTCTTTCAATAACTTAAGGCTTAGATTATGAGGGCCGGTCGCTTTGGAAGTGTCTAGATTCGACAGTACGTCTAGATCATCGGTGGCGTTTATATGTATAGTGTTTAGTGAGTGCTCAGTGTACATGTGAAAGGGGGGTAACTCTGCTCCAGTATCATCGATTTGGGCGATACTGGCGAAATAGCTGTTTAGGAGATCAGCTTTTTCAAGGGGTTCGTAGGCAAACGAGGAGTTGTCTACTCTTAGAGGGGGCACTTCCTCGAAATTCGAATTACTGTTGTGCAGAAGGGATTTGCATATTTTCCACCACTCTTTTGATGATTTGTTTCCCTTGTTTATTTTAGCCGCTAATTTAGTTTTATGATTCTCTTTGGCGGTTTTGACGAGAGCGTTGACGTAGTTTCGTTGCTTTTTAAAATTTACAACATCGTGATCTAAGTTAGATTTCCGCGACTTTTTAAATAGTTTCTCCCTAACTATCATCTCGTGTTTTATTTTGTTTGACATCCAAGGTTTGTCATTTGGGTTGATCGTTACTGTTTTATTAGGGATACTATAGGTAGCTGCGTTTATGATGTTAGGTGTGATGGCCTGGCACCAGACATCGACATCGTTGTTATTATCAGGGTTTCCCTAGCACGAATTTTCTAAAAGATTTCGGAATTTAGTCCAGTCCGCTTGGCCATAGCTCCAAATGTGTCATTTGAATGATTTCCGCTTAGGGATAATAGAATTAAGAGTTACATAAGTTGGTGTGTGGTCGCTGCAGAAGGGTGCAAGTATACCACTATTATGGACTAATTTGGGGGTATTTATAATTATTGGGTCTAGTAACGTGTTAGAGACAGCATGCGTCGGTTCCTTTATTAGCTGGGAAAAGCCCAACATATTTATGATATCATTTAAATAGTATTTAGATGGGTCAAGAAGGTCATTGTTAAGATCACGGATAATTTTTTAATATTTTTATTTGGGTTTTGGTCGCAACAGTTGTCTAAAGTATCCGACACTGGGCGGTACTCCACTCGAGTACGAGGACCAGCAGACATACGTGGGAGTCACCTACGACAGAAGATTAACATGGAAGGAGCACATACAGAACGCAGAGGCAAAGGCCAGAAGAAAGCTAAACATCATGAGGAAGCTGGCAGGAACAAAGTGGGTGCGAATGAAAGGATCCTCAAGACCATCTACCTAGGTGCCGTACGACCACACCTTGAGTATGGATCCAGCTCATGGATGACAGCAGCTAAATCTCATCAACAGAACCTCGACAGAGTACAAAACCAGGCACTGCGCATCATCACTGGAGGAATGAGATCAACACCAATAGAAAAAATGGAACAGACAGCAGGCATCCCCCCCCCCCACTTAGCAAAGGAAGGGAATGCAAAGCACTGATCCAAGCTGCAAAGTTCAAATCGTTCAGCAACCACCCAATGAAGATCAGGCAAGCACAGCTGTCTCCAGGAAGACTTAAAAGATCAAGTTTTGTGAAAGAGACAAAAGCACTTCAAAGGAAACACCAAGAGATGTTGCCAGCACAAATAGAAGGCCCAAACCACACCCTTGATCCTCCACCCCGGGAAAACAAACTAGAGAGCATAGCTATTCGCACCACAGTACCTCATCTCACAACCAAAGATGAACACAGTGATGTGAGCAAGAAGGCCCTAACCCTAGCCATGCTGGAAGAAATGTACCCTTAGGAGACATGGATAAGGATCTACACAGATGGATCAGCCAAAGATGCAATTAGGGGCTGTGGTGCCGGACTGCACATACAGTATCCAAACGGACAACATGAGTCAGCTGCAATACCGACGGGCAAACACTGCACAAACTACAGAGCTGAAGTCGAAGCACTGGTTCATGCAGCTAATACCATCAGCAGAAAAGCAGACCCTATTGCACAGATTGTATTTTTATCTGATGCCCGCTCCGTCCTTGAGGCTATCACCAAAGGTAAACTGCCACAACTTGAAGAAGCACTACAAACCATCAAATGCTTTCGGATAGCACTGCAGTGGATCCCCTCACACTGTGGAGTCCAAGGAAATGAGGAAGCACACAAGATGGCAAAGGTGGGTGCAGAGGAGAATCAGACAGAAAACATGGTTACCCATACAGAGATGAAGGCTATCATCAAGTCACTCTATAGAACACCTCAATCAGAAGATGCCTTCCATCATCTCTCGAGGCCAGAGCAAGTGACCATTTTTTCGTCTCAGAACTGGACACAACAGACTAAACCAACACATGTACAGGCGGTTCCACCTTACGACATCGCCCGCTTGTCCTTGTGGAGAAGCAGAACAGACCACAGAGCACATACTTCAATGTTGCAGTACGTATCAGCTGCTGAGAGAAGAGATCTGGCCTTTGTCAACCTCTTTTCTTGAAAAGCTGTATGGGCCTGTGGAAGAACTGCAGAAAACCACAGATTTCATCTTGAGAACGGCTCTCCAAGTGTGATAACAGCGATCGAAAAGAAGAAGAAGAATAGTGTTTAGATGGGTCAAGAAGGTCATCGTTAAGATCACTGATAATAACAATATTTTTATTTGGGTTTTGGTCGCGACAGTTGTCTAAAGTATCCGATATCAGCTGCCATTTACCAACATCGGAATTGGGTGGGCGATAGACCGTGCATAAAAAAATGTTCGGCTGGTCATGGATTTCAAGCCAAATCATTTCTACGTCGAGACTTTCTAGGTCAGTACGCCTAGAGGAAGCAATATTGTCAGATATATAGACGCAAACTCCTCCCCATGCATGGTGGTCCCTGCGGTATGGGTTTTGGAAACCTGGTAAGTTTATCGAGTTATTGTCAATACTCGATGTGAGATGGCTCTCTGTTATAGCTACAATGTTAAAGGTTGAAAGATTGGCTTCAATTAGATGGATTTTATCCTTGAGGACATCTACATTAATATGGACAATAGAAAGTTCCCTATTCTGGGGGCCTGGATTTGATTCCACGTCACCAGCGATGCAAAGACGCATGTGAATTAGAACCAAGTTAGCTGTAGTTTGGCATTGGACAAGAAAATTTATTAGATTTCGTGGAACCTTAGCAATGCCAATCAGCGCTAACATATCGGAAGTGATAAAATACCTCTTTACAGATGTAGTTGATACAGTGCTACGACAATTAAAAAGCCCTCTAGCCGCACGATAACTATCTATATCATTAGCCATTGTCAAAGTTTAAGGTCCATATGCTAGTGCATATGGTCCAGTACAATGTAGGCAGACGCGGGCGAGAAGCAGTCAATGGTCTAGTTGCAGAAAACATGAAGTTACCAGTATTCGAAATTTTCTTGTTACGTCGTGTATCCCGTCAAATATGGTGACCTAAAATAGATACAAACCATAAAATGAAAAAATGAAAATCTGTCAACAGTCATGTTTTCTCGTGGAACATTCATTCGTTGGCATTCTGGTCTATTAATCCTACTGATCCTGGAATTTGATATTGAACTCAATCCTGGTCCTCGTGGACCAAAATATCCTTGCGGCGTGTGCTCAAAAGCTGTTAAGTGGACACAAAAAGGCATTGCCTGTGATAGCTGTGATAAATGGTACCACACACCATGTATTGACTTACCAGAGCACTTGTACGAGTTACAGACTTCCACGTCTCCATGGATCTGTGTTCAGTGTGGCATGCCAAACTTCTCTTCATCACTTTTCACATCAACACCAGCCGAATCACTCAACATCAGCCATCCTTCCCTTCTCAGCATATCTCGATCCTCGTCGGTTAATAGCCATGGTAACATCTCTTTAGATGACATAGGAGCACCAATCCAGGCCTCGTCATCGATTAGAACTGAGAAACCAACTAGTGAAGTCCAACAGACCAATCTAATTACAACATCAAGCCTGTCATTACTAGATAACTCTACTAATTCCACTCATTCTATCGCAGACACACCAGTCCCCATTAAAAATAACAGTACAACCAGAACTCTAGTGATTAATTTTCAAAGTATCCGCAATAAAAAGTCAGAATTCTGGAACCTTATTTGTAGTACAAATCCAGATATTATGTTAGGCTCAGAGACCTGGTTAAAACCTGATATTTTTAGCACAGAACACTTCCCAGAAGAAGATGATGTGTATTGCAAAGATGGAGTTGATGGTTACGGTGGAGTACTTGTTGCCACAAAGAAGACCCTTGTTTCGCAAGAAATCACAGTACCACCATCAGCAGAATCAGTTGTCGTGCACATTGAGACAGAAAACAAAAAAGAACCCATCATAGTCGGTGTGATATATCGGACTCAAAGACGTACAAGCGACCAGCAAATGTCAGATATATGCGACGTTCTTGATGCTGTTTCAAATCACACAAAGCCTTCTACTATATGGATGTGTGGTGATTTAAACCTCCCAGATATAGATTGGGAAAACAATTGCATAGATGGCAATAACTACCCGAAATCGGTCAACCAACTCCTCCTTGATAAAACAAATGACATGAGCTTACAGCAAATGGTTAAGCAAAACACTAGAAACGAATCCACTCTCGACATATTCCTGTCCAACAAGCCTGACCTGGTTGCACGTGCTGAAGTAATCCCTGGCTTCAGTGGCCATGATATTGTACTCGTTGACAGCCGTATCCGTCCAACTAGAGCCTGCCCAGCACCTCGACAAGTTAGTGTCTGGAAAAAGGCAGATTTCAACCAGATCAAGGGGATACAACCGAATTCTCAAGTGACGTTTGTTCCGAAAATGAAACAGGCAATTCCTCAGTGAATGAAATGTGGATCAAACTGGAAGATCACTTGAAAAACATGCAAACCAAACATGTACCAACGAAAACTATTTCATCAAAATTTCATCAAACTTGGATCAATCAGAACATCAAGCGACTTGCACATCGTAAATATCGTGCTTGGAAAAAAGCTAAGAATTTTAACAAGCTGTGTGACCATGACCGATACCAGAGTCTTGGACGTGAAGCTAGGAAAGCAGGTAGAGCAGCTTACCATAATTACCTTTCAGATATGCTTACTGATGACCATGACTCAAAAATCTATGGAAATACATCAAAAGTAAAAAGAGTGACATGACTGGCATAGCTCCACTCACTAAAGCTGGTATTACATATAGTGACAGCAAAGCAAAAAGTGACATCCTGAATTAACAATTCTGCTCTGTTTTTACGAATGAAGACTTGTCATCTATCCCATCACTAGGCATCAGTCAACACCCGGACATACCAGATATTAGTGTATCAGTAGCTGGTGTTAGGAGCCTCCTGACCAGACGGAATCCTCGTAAGGTGTGTGGACCAGACAGCATCGCTGGTCGTCTTCTCCAAGCTGTAGCTGATGAGATCTCTCCAGCACTAACCCTACTTTTCAATCACTCACTCGCGAGAGGCGAAATACCAGACATCTGGAAGCAGGCATTTGTCCAGCCTCTGTTCAAGAAAGGGGACAGAAGTCGTGCTGCAAATTATCGCCCGATTTCATTAACTTGTATATGTTGCAAGCTCTTGGAACATATTGTTAGAAGTGAAATAAGCCATCATCTCGACACCCATCAAATTCTTGCAGATGCTCAACATGGATTCAGAAAGAAGAGGTCATGTGAAACTCAATTAATCCTGACAGTGGATGACCTAGCATCAACCATTGACTCTGGTGGACAAACCAATGTCATCCTCCTGGACTTCTCGAAGGCTTTCGACAAGGTTCCACATCAACGTCTCTTAGTCAAGCTCGAACAATATGGCATCCGCGGCAAGACACTAAAGTGGATTGGCAATTTTCTTCACTCCAGAGCACAACAAGTATTAGTTGAAGGTCAAGCATCAGCAATTGGAGCTGTGATATCAGGCGTTCCGCCCGGCTCAGTTCTAGGTCCCAGTTTATTCCTAATATACATCAATGACCTATGTGACAACATCAACTCTGTGATCCGTCTTTTCGCTGACGATAGCATCATGTATGCAAATATCGCTAGCACAGCTGATGCTGACAGCCTTCAGTCAGATCTAACTAAACTAGGTGAATGGGAGCAAGTATGGCAGATGGGCTTCAATGTTGAGAAGTGGCACTCCCTCACAGTTACCCTATGCCGAAAACCAATAGTGTCAAATTACAAGCTACATGGTCACACCCTCGAACGTGTCGTCAGTGCAGGATACCTAGGGCTAACGTTTACAAACAAATTAAGCTGGAGCAAACACATACAATCGACTGCTGCCAAAGCCAATAGAGCTAGTGCCTTTGTGTACAGAAACCTTAAAGGATGTCCAACAAATGTACATAGCCAGTGCTACAAACGCCTTGTTCTACCGATCCTTGAATATGCATCCACTGTATGGAGTCCACATCAACAAGTTGCAATTAAAGATCTTGAAATGGTCCAACGACGGTCAGCTCGCAGAATATGCTGTGACTTCAGTCGAACAAGCAGTGCCACAGCTCTAGTATCGAAGCTATCACTTGACACATTGAAATCTTGCAGGGACGTCACCAAAGCCACTATGATGTACAAAATCATGAATTGGTTAGTCGATGTACAACCTCGTGGTGACACCATCACCACAAGCAAGCGCCAAACCCGAGTCCAGCATAGACTGTTGATTCCACACACTCGAACGAACATCAAACTCCACTCCTTTTTTCCATCCGCAATCCACGTATGGAATAGTCTACCAGCAGCTGCAGCATCGGCACCTTCTATAGATGCCTTCAAGTCGGCACAGCGTAGGTGGAGTTACGAGTGAAGAAACATACCAGAGGACGTGTTTTTAACCTGTACATACAAATATTTTTAACTTTTGGAACCTGTTTATTTTTTGGCAGCTTTCAGAAGCTATGCAGTGTTCCACTTAGTCCTAGTCCGCTCCAACTCCGAGCCAGCCCCGTGAAAAAGATCTGGACGCGGTGGGCTGGTTAGTCTAACCAGCCCGCCATGTCCAGATTTCCCCCACAGGGCTGGCCCAGAGTCAGAGCAGACCCGGACCAGTTGCATTAAAACACTTAATATAAAATGGCGCTAGAATGGCAGAGCCAGGAGAGCTAGGTTCGGAGCTTATACTATAGTGCTATTATAGGTCAGAAACCTTATGTAGATTGTCATTGGTTAACAGACCACTAAGTTACACAAACGCCAGAGAGGTTATTTTATGGCCATTATTAGGTCAGAATCCGTGTGTAGATTGTCATTGGTTAACATACTACTAAGTTACACAAACGCCAGAGAGGTTATTTTATGGCTATTATGAGGTCAGAATCTATATGTAGATTGCCATTGGTTAACAGACCACTAACTTACACAAACTCCAGAGAGGTTATTTTACGAAGTCTTAAGGACGTAAAAAGGAATGCCAATTTGGCTGCCTGCGTTGCGAGCTGGGGTGCAGCGGGTGGAGTGGGGGAGTGAGTTGTGGCAAATGGGAAAGTCGCCGATTGTTGTTGGAAATGCCGTAATTAAGTGGTGAGGCGAAACTGCCAAAGTTCGCTATGTTGCGATTCGCTGGAAAGCAGGTTAGCGGTGAGCCAGAACCTGGCTTATGAATCAAATGTGTTTCAAATTTTATTTGTCTTAAGGTAGCTCATATTTAAGAATCTTCGAAATAATTTTCTCTTTCTAATAGAACTATTATTCGGTCAAATACCTGATGTAACCTTATCTTTGTCTTTTGTGTGTCTGTAAGTGTGTATGCGCGTGTGTTGTTTTCGTACATGTCCATGGAGATTTTCCTTATCTTAGCGATTGGGTTATTTAAAAAATAAACGTCATAATTTTAGTTATTTGAAGATAAACGTCATGAGCTTTCTGTTTGAATCTGAATAGATCTGAGAAGTTTATTAGAAGACGGTTTCCCTTTCTTTGTAATTTTTCTACGGCGGCTGACTAAGTAAAGCAAAACTGTTGTTTTGTCATTTGTGCATAGGCCTATAGGTTAGGAGAGACATATAATTGTTTGACGTTTCGACAGTATAATCTATAATTACTGTCTCTACGTTTCGGCTTGGGGCCTGAGTGAATGTGTCCTGTGGACACCGGTGTTGGTCACCGCTGGTTACCGTGTACACACGGACGTTTTGGTAACGAGTTTAGTCATTCTACGGTCAGTCGCCGGAGTGTCAACAAGTTTTATTAGTAATATTTTATTGTATATGATATGTTTTGAGAATTTTAAGGGCAAAGATTTGTTTTGGTGATGTATCATGTGGTTTGAAATAATTTCTGCGCAGAAAATATTTTGTTTATATTTTTCAGGATGGGGTCTTGCCATCAGGATGGAGTCCGTCATCCTACCTGCTATGTCACCTACGGACACAAGTTTCCGAAAACAGCCATCTGGTTTTTCCTGGGCGTCTAGCACACCTATGAAGGTTAATGTAGTTACATTTGTAACTGTATTTTCAATTGAAAATATTAAACTACGGCGACTGACTAAATAAAGAAAAAATGTTGTTTTGTCATTTGTGCATAGGCCTATAGGTTAGGAGAGACGGCACTGTTTAGTTGGTTGAGCGTAAACTCTAAGCTCTAGGCCGTTTGCTCAAGTTGATAGTATGAGCGATATGATTGTGTACTCACAAGATCGCACTTTTTCATTATTAGCAAAGAGCATGCATGGTCCAGAGGAAGGCTATTTATTGTAATATCGATAATATTGAGCTGATAAACACCTTGTCTATTTGGCCCACGGAGTCTTTCTGACTCTCCCGTTGTCTGCCTGTCGGTCTATATCTGATTTACTTCAAAATTTAGCACAGAAATGTTACAAACATCAATTAAAACTTTAAAACTTTAGTCCTGATCCACTTAAAATCTGGATCCAGATTTCCAACCAAATCCCGGATTGGTGGATTTGCAGCAAAATATTAGGTTGATTTGCATACAAAATGTACACACATTCACGCTAGAAAAATAAAATTGGTTAAACTGTATACTTGTAGAGGCTTAATTTGTGTACTTAATGTAAAGAAGCGAAATAACTCTTAATATATGATGATTGCATTCCGAACAAATTACTGTAATTTTTTTAATTACGAAGTTACAATAATGTCTCGTTCCTCGTGTAAGGTCTGGTGGGGGGGGGGAGCGAAGGGTGGGGGTGTGGTGTTGCAAATTCTTAATATTTCAAGCCAAAAGAAATCAGAATTTGTAAAACACCACCCTTTCAGATATTTCAGAGCTTTAAAAATATTGAACGGTTTCCTTCATCGACTTAATTTTTTCACGTTTTCGTATAGTCTGGTTTTCAAAATCTTTTCATAGGGCTATTATCTTTGTCTTAGTCCATGACAACTATATATATTTGTTTAAGATTTAATTATGCTTCAATACTTTTGAGAATGGGTTCTTCCGACGTTACTGTGCCATCCTGGATGAGTTGCTTGTTGAACTTGGTGAGACAGTTAATACTGTTGATCCAGAACCATTATTCCACTGCGAGAAATGCGTCTATACCAACAGGAGGAAGTCACGTTCTCTGCCGTATCAGACTCCGCCATGGAAGCGGGGAGAAGTCAACAGTGCGGGCGGGCGGACGAACGGTGGAAGGATGGATGGATAGATGTATGTAGAGAGGGAGGGAGGGATGGACGGAGGGGTGAATGAGTGGGTGTATTTATAGAAGGCAGAGGTGGTAGGAAGGAAGCAAGAACGCAATAAATAAATAAATAAATAAATAAATAAATGGGTGCATGGGTAGGATGGACGTGGGTCGATGGATTGATGGATGGGCGGGGGGCAAATGGGTGGATGGATTTATGGAAGGAATAGGTGAAAGGACGTAGAGAAGGAAGAAACTAATGAAGGAAGAGAGGAAGGAAAGAAGGAATGAAGGAAGAGTAGAAGGAAAGAGGGGTGAAGGGAGGGGGAGGGAGGGTGGGAGGAGAGGGGGTGGGGGGAGAAGGAATGAATAAACAAACAGATGAAAATAAAAAAATTAAATCAAGACTTTTTCCCCAGCCTTTTCGGTTTTATTACGCGGTTTTTAGCTCACCTGTAAAGGCCAAGTGAGCTTATGTCGTGGTGACCGTCCGTCATGTGTCCGCCGTCCATCGTCCGTCGTCCATCCGTCAACTTTTCCTTTAAAACGACGTCTTCTCAAGAACCGCTGGGATGATTTCAATTATATTTAGCAGGAAGCATCTTTAGGGCATAGGGATCCACGTTTGTTCAAACGAAGCCGATCGGCCAATTTGGCCGGTGGCCATCTTGGATTTTGGCCGATTTTTAGAAACGTCTTTATAAATCTCCGAAACCGCTTGAGGGATTGAAGGAAACCTCATGAAATAAGATCCAGGGCAGGAGCTCAACCAGGTTTGTTCAGGGGAACTTGATTGGTCAAATGGTTCTGCGGCCATCTTGGTTGACCTAGGTTTGGCGAAAATGAAGCGATCAGGCCGAAATTTGGGATATATGATTAAGGACTAAGGGTCATTAAAGTTTGTTCAAGAGAAGTTGATCCGCTTTAAAATGCCTTTAAAAATCTTCTCCAAAACCGCTTGGGGGTGGGGTGGGGCTCAATTCAAAACGCATGAAATATCATCTAGGGCAAGAGCTGCACAAGTTTGTTTCAAGGGAACTTTATTGGCCAAATGGTTTGGTGGCCATCTTGGATAACCTAATTTTTGCCAAAATGACTCCAGAACCGCTGAGTGGATTGGGCCGAAATTTGGGAGATATGATTAGGCATCGAGTGCCATTAAAAAATTTTCAAGAGAAGGCCCTACGTCAGATACATGGTTGCAGTGGACCAATCAAAATGTAGTGTGATTGACGGCCATATTGGACTTGTAAACTCATTTAGAAGACTACTCCTAAACCACCCACCAACAATTGCGACAAAAATTCATAATGCTCCAGGTGAGCGACACAGGCCCCTTGGGCCTCTTGTTTTAATCAGAAGGGGATCCAGACCTAGATCTTTACGCAGACCCCAATCAAAGGTAGAAAATACTAATTTGCATGAACATTCAATCCTGTAAGTTGAATCAGTACGGAGTCATTTAATTATTATCTCTGTATCGCATTTATCGATGTGTCGCGCATCTACTCTTTCTCCCATTCGTCCCTTTTACGGAGTTCAAGCTCCAACACTATCTTCCTCCTATCTCTATCTTTCAATACTCTGATTGCTAATCGAATTGGCACCTTGAAACATGCATATCAACGCGCATAGAGGCTAGTCTAATCGAATTGACACCTTGAAATATGCATATCAACGCGCATAGGGGCAAGTCTAATCGAATTGACACATTGAAATGTGTATATCAATGCGCGCAGAGGCAAGTTGTGGTATCACGGTAATTCGATTTATCCAATACTGTCTTCCGTTGCCATGGCTGGAGTGTGGGTAATAAATTAAATAGATGGTAAGCGTCCATTTCTACAACACACTATAGCGACATCCAGATTCACCCACCACCCCATAGCCAGGATTTACTGAACCATTTGTACATCGGGAAAACGACACATTTTCACTTATATGCAATTCACAATCTGTGCTCTGAACATGAAAATAAACTAAACAAGGGCAATCAGTGATCACCAACGCTCATCCTTTACTCTTCTTCGAAATGTTGTCATTTATCAGATTTAAACAAATACAGATCATTACCCAGATTAGGACGAATAATGTGGAGACCTATTTTACGTGAACATCCACGCTCGTTTCAAAATGAGAGGCAAATCAGAGCAATAGGTTCTGAGAAATTCACAGATCCAGCATTTGATCTGAATCTGGATAGAAATTTTTTAGCAGGACCATATACAAAGTTAGGAAATCCTAGATTACCAATACACTCTCTTATGTAAAGATTTCTGCCAAATCGAACGAGCGGTTTTCTGAGATATGTGAATAAAAAAAAACAACAACAAACAATTAAACAAATAAAAGAACAGACAGATAGGCAGACACACGCCGGAGCCACATGCAATACAATACAATCTGCCAATTACTTCGGCGGGGGGGTGGTGTTGGGGGGGGGGGGGTCCAATAGCCCAATAGTTCAAGATTTCTGGCAATATGTGCAGCTTTTTAAATATTTATACATTGCATTCCTTGAGGGTGGTGTGTAGTTAAGGCCCTATGTTTACAAACATGCGAGGGTATATTCATGTGCTATGAAGAAAGCAATAGCATAAACATTTATGTACCCATCCATCTTAGTGCAAGAGGTAATAATGCAACTAGAGGAATGCTGATTATGATGGTGGGGAAACACTGTATGTTTTTGTTTGAACTTGAAAACGAGGCCTGAATATGGTTACGTTGACACAACTGACAACTATTGCCCTACAGTTGACACACGTGGCTAGATTGTCATTAATGGTGTCTGAAAACGAAGTTTAACATCTGTGCACGAGTTTGAGACTGTCATTATTAATACCGGGTATATCCACCTTGTGCCTGGATGACGGCCTGGACACGACGTCTCATGCTGGTCACCAACCGACTGATACGCCATTGTGGTATTCGTTGCCATTCAAGATGGAGTGCGTCTGTTAATTCCTGTAGGTTCTGCACAGGAGGATCCCTCCTTCTCACCATGTTTCCCAGAATGTCCCAGATATGCTCAATAGGGTTCATGTCAGGGCTCCTTGCTGGCCATGGTAGGGTTTCGATGGCATTCTGGCGGAGGTAT